>ML675648.1:2129041-2297183 GCA_007922155.1 Mesoclemmys tuberculata
AGACTATAAGGAAGGATCCACACCCCCAAAACAGAGTTCTTTATGTAGGCAGGAACCAGACTGTTACAGGAGATTATCCTCGTTCCAGACTTTAGGGATGGCACCAAGACAGGGCTGCTTGGACCCAGCCCACAATGCAGATTTCAATCCAGTCTGCACCCCACCATTACAAGACACATTGCAATAGGACACCAGCCTACATTAGCTAGATTGGGAAAATCATGGCAGAGGAAGCGCTATGGAGAGGCACTCATTCCTGTTCTATAAGTGTGTGTCAGTCACTGGAGTGGCAGAGGCTAGACTGCATTTAGCCTTCCCAGAATGAAGGGGAGGAGTTTAAAGTGACAGCCTTTCACTGCATGCCACAGACATGGGCAATTACTGGAGCTTCTGCAGAGAGTAATGAAGCACAACAGGGCTAAACGAGCCCAGAATGGTAGATTAAGGCCAGAAGGGATCATTGGCTAATCCTCTATGACTTTCTGTATAACAGGCCCGTGAATGCCATCCAGTCATTCTAGCAGTGAGGAAGTCACTGCATGAAAGTCAGGAGATGGTGATACATCGTGCTTTGCCAAAGAAGCCGTGTTTATTTTCAGAAGCATTTTAAATAGTGTTTGAAGCATAAGGTATCCACGAAAGCATGCACGTTACCCCCTGCAGCACTTTGAGAACTGCAAGGCCACGACAGTTTTATCTCCTGAAATCAGCAGCCTCATACACTTGTGATGAGCGACCCTAAAAGGGAAGATCTTGTAGTTAATGCACTGGACAGGGATTCTGCATATCTGGCTCTGCAGCACAATTCCTATTTTACCCTGGGCAAGTCACTGAAGCTTGTCTCAGTTTCTCACCTATAAGATGGGATGACTGTCTCCTGCCCTGTCTTGCCCATTTACATTGTAAACTCTCCAATCAGGGACTGTCTCCCCCAATGTGTTTGCACAGCACCAAGCACGGGGGGGAGGGGGGGGCCCTGATCTTGGTTAGGCTCAGCAGGTGCCACCTTCATACAAAAAAGTACAGCGATCTCCATGGTAGAGCTGTGCAGGAACCGGAATTCATTTCATAGGAAACACTGCTATTTCAAAATTTGAACTCCAGACCACTAATTTTTAGATTGGAGAAATTACGGGAACGAGTTAAACGGGATAATAAGGTGATAAGGAATCAACATGGACTAGTCAGAACAAATCATGCAAAACCAGCTTTGTTCTCTGACAGGGTTAACGGCCTAGCCAATGGGGGAAACAGATGTATTGTCTTGATTTTAATAAGGCTTTTGACAGTCTCACATGATATCATAAGCACACTAGGGAAGTGTGTGATTTAGATGATGTTAGAGTGGGCACAAAACCAGCAGAAAAAAAGCACAGTTATCTAGGATTTGCTGTGAAAGTGGGAGGACATCTAGTTGGGTCCTGCAGGGATCAATCCTGTGTACAATACTATTCAATATTTCATTAGTGACAGACAGTGAAAGCATGCTTTTAAACTGTGCAGATGACACCAAGCTGGGAGGACTTGCAAGTATTTTGGAGGACCCAGTTAAAGTCTAAAAGGCCCTTGCTAAAAATGGGAGAATTGCTCTGAAATCCTGATGAAATTCAGTGAAGACAAATGCAAAGCTCTTCATTTAGGAGGGAAAAAAAAAAATCAGGCACAAATACAAAATGGGGAATAACTGGATAGGTGGTAGTACTGCAGGAAGAGATCTGGGGGTGATAATGGATCACCAACGGAATAAGTGACACTGATGCAGTTGAAGCATTTAGTATTTTGGGTTGTATTAACAGGAGAGTTGCACGTAAGACATGGGAAGTAAAACCGTCCCACTCTGCTCCGCACTGGCGAAGCTGCAGCTGAACTATTTGTCCAGTTTTTGGTGTCCCACTTCGGAAAAGATGCAGACAAATTAGAGAGAGTCCAGAGGAAATCGACAACATGATTAAAGGCTTAGAAAAACCTTATCTGTGAAGAAAGGTTAAAAGAACTGGGCCTGTTTCTCGTCTGGAGAAAAGTGTTCAGGAAGGACCTGACAGACGTCTTCAGATGCTTTAAGGGCAGTTATAAGAAGGAAAAGTCAACTGTCCTGCCTTCAGTGGCTAAGAAAAACAAGAAGTGATGGACTTAGTCCGCAGCAAGTGAGATTTAGGTTAGACGTTACGAAAAAAAGCTTTCTAACTGTAAAGAATTAAGCTCTGGAATAGGTTACCAAGGGAGGTAGTGTTTGTTGGGATTGCCAAAGGAGATCTTAACCTCTGTTCAAGGGCTCAACTCCAAACTTGTCACTCAAGTATCTTTATTGGCACAACGTAGAGCTACATGGAGCTAGCTGACCAGACTCCAGCATGTGCCTTCGATAAAGCCAAGAAACCCATGAGTACTGGTTACTCTATCTACAAAATTAACAGTATGCTGATGCATGGTCTTCCATTCTATATCCTAGCACACACTGATTGGCCAGGTGATTTTCCAGGATCAATCTTTTCCATCATACTACATGTACGCAGAATATTGTTAGATTTCTCTCTCCCCTTTTAGCCATTTCTGTTGACAGTTTTCTTGCACCTGTTTTACATAGCTTTTTTCCTTGTCTGATACTGGGGCCCACTCATATCAGCTTAGACTTACAGTAGTACCCCCTCCCTTTTTTTTTTTTTTTTTAAGACAGGTTAGACAGCTTTGTCAGGGACGCTCCAGGTATACTTGGCCCTGCCTCAAGACAGGGGGCTGGACTAGATGATCAGTCTCTTCTAGCCATACACCATTATGATTTTATGGTTAACAAAAAAAGCATTTCAACCTTCTGGAAAGGGAATGTTCTGAAGCAACATTGTTTAAAAATACTATAAACAGCAAATTATATAAGCTGTGTTTTTCATTTTATCAAAACAAACATTTTGGGTTCAGGAGGTTGTTTCATTGGAAATTTTGAAATTCAGCCTTCTCCCTCCTTCTAACTGAAATTGATTTTGGATGCTCATACAATATTTCCATTTCAACAGCAAACTGGTTGGGAAGTTTTTTGAACAGCTCTGCTCATACCTCTATTGCCAAGCCAGTGCATACCCTGATGAAAAGGAGCAAGAAAGTACGTTATATTCAAGGTTTAGAGGCTTTTTTAAAAAATCTTCCAGAATGTGCTTAAATCCTGACTTTCTCCCCTTATGCCAAATGGTACAGTCAGTTCTCCAACTTCTCTGCTGAAGTAAACTGGCACCATTCCTTTGAAGGGAATGAAGTTAAACTAGTTTACATTAGAGATTTGGTCCATAAGGGAGGTAATTCAAAACTCCAGTAGTTTTCCCACAGCAGTTTGTGGGGTCACACCCACACGAGAAATAAAACAATGTAGAATCAAGACTATTGTGCATTCAGCAATTCTAAATGAGCAAATGCAAAAAAGAGGGCAGCATTCCCTTTGTCTGCACTTTGAACAGACTGCAGGAGAAGTAATAATTACTTGAAACAAACATTTGTCCTTTTGCTTGTTTCAGATCACAAAGTGCCTTCTACAGACATAGCTTAATTAGCCTTACTTTTCATACAGTTGGAAAATTAGGTTTTCCAAACAGAGAGAATTAAGTGCAAAGCACCAATTAGAAAAGCATAGAAATTCAGTCTTGCTGTGAGCCTAGTCTATTTGACCTGACCTGAAGGTACCCATGTGATAGAACAAAGAAAGTAGAAAAAGTTAGGCAGACCAAACTGTCAAACTGGTCGGTGGCAAATCATTTTATTAATTCAGAGCTCCCCAAGTCAGAGGATTTTATATAAAAGCATATAATGTTTAGGAGGCATTCAACAGTCAGTGGGGAATTCAAACAATTTGATTGTGCTGCCCATGGATTTCCCTCCAGCAGCCTGAAAGGGGTGAACTAGGGGCCACCAGACTCTGGAGAAACTTCCTGAAACTCAGGCTTTTGGCTAAGTTTTTTGCTTCTTTGCAGAGTGACAGAACTAAGGCTTAAGTTACAAGCCTAGGCCTCGGGATAGCCCTCTGCTGGAAGGAGAATTTCACCCTCAAGGACCAGCTTGCCAGGTTCTTGTGAGGTTCGTAGCTTGAAACAATTATGGTCTTTTTTTCTGGGTGCTGCACCTTTTTAAAGAGTCCTGCCTGTGTGATAAGCCAGCCATTTAGCAAGGATGGTTTGGTGATTAAAGCACTAACTGGGGCAGTTTTTTGGGGGGCAGGGACTGTCCTTTTGGTCTATGTCCTCCCCTAACCAGGGGTCTTAAGCCCCATGATTCAAAATAAAATTATACAGGAGCAGGACTCCGTACCTGGCTCTGCAAGACTCCATGTGGGGTCTGGAGCAAATCACTTAGGCCTGGATCCACAGAGAGACTTGTGTTGCAAAACTTACCATCGATCACACCTACCAGACCCTGCACTGCAGAAAAGACAGGAAGGCAAGCTCCCATCTTGACCTAATTTGTGAAAATTAGGCAACTGGACGTCTAGGAGTAGGCTGCGGTTCCCACGCAGGAGGCCAAAACTTGGGCTCCTAGGGAACTTTTACAGCAGAAATTGGGTGTTGAGCGAGTTTAGGCACCTATAGGGCTAAGCAGCAGCAGCCAAGAATGGCTTTGTGGATCAAAGTTGCATCTAACTGCGATTTAGCAACCCGTTTCTGAATTTCAGGTGCCTAATTCCCCTTGGTCCTTGCCAGTTGCCAGCCTGTAAAACGGGGATAACATGTCTTTTCTCCCACCTGTTAGTTCATGATTTTAAATTCTCTCTGTGTAGGACTCTTCCTATGCACGCGAAACAGTGAGGCTCGGCGCTCATTTGGTGCCTGCAGGCACTACTGTAATACAATGTAGGGTCAAAATGGCTGTTTCCTGACGTCAGCTGAGTTGTTCAGCAAGTAAAGATGAGTGCCAGGCTAAGCTTTAACGAAGCTATTTTGCCCATGATACATTAAAGAGATTCAAATTAAAACAAAATGGAGATATTAGAATTGCAAGACATGTTATGTAAATAGGTTTTCCCTTTCAATCTTAATTATCTTTTTTTATTCTATAATTTTCTGCCAATCTGCCCACGAAATGTACTTGGTTGCCAAGGTCATCTCACTGTGAAATAACCAATGAGGGATAAGTCAGTAGTTCCAGACCACGGGCAGGAACCAGAGCAGAAACCCATCAGAGAAAGTTTAGGGAAGGGAGGCAGACAGGCATGCATTCAGGACAAGTGGAGCAAAAAATATTTATTCTGCCAAGGCCAAAATAGGCTGGCAAGTCAAATTGTTTCAAGCTTAAGAGCATTTTGGTAAGTAACCAGGAGGTTTTTTTGGAGTGGTCATTCAGGATCCATAGCTAAGCTACCATGAGACCCGAAACCTCCTCTCTGGCCTTCCAGGTCTGATGCCAGTATGGTTCTTAGCTACCTTTGAGTTTAAGTGTCATCCCAGATTATAGCATTGAAGGCATGCAGTAATAGAGGGAGAGAAGTGCACTTCTTGGAAGAAATGCTCATCATGTCACAAGGTACCACCTCTTCTCCATCAGATCCTTGGATTACACTGCCCCAGGCAATGATTTGACACCACCTGGGCAAACCCCTGTGCCAGTGAAAAGTATCATTTAGATCGAGGCTCCACATAGGTGCATGGGTCTGTCTGCACTGATCCGTGCCCAGCTATCTATTTCGGCCACCTGCCTTCCCTGCCCGAACAGACCCCTCAGAGGGTCAAAGCAGGCAAGTCTTACTGGATAATTGGGTCTCTGCACTGGGCTCTTTCGCCATCTGGGAAGCTGACTGGTTATAGGTGGCTTGATTGTACCTTTCTTTTCCAAACTCTACTGACAATGCTTAAGAGGCAGTTGTCTGTCAGGATGAAGTAACTTCTTAGGCCTGGGGAGTGATTCACTCACTATATTGACCGTATACTAGCTAGATTGTGTGTAGAAAGTGTTGAGATGGTGACTCCTTCCATTTGGAAAGCTCTTCAGAGCCACGTCCATCTTTTACACAGTGCCCATGCAGTGTCAAGCACAGTTGGCCCAAAACCCACTCCTAGGTGCTACAGCTTTTAATGTATCTGTATCCACCAACTTCTCTAGCTGGGCTTTTCCTATTGTTTTCATCTGCCTCTGATATTGCGCCAGCTGAGCCACTTGAGTGCAATCCAGCTGCTGAAGTTGGGAGACCACAGAGTTACTACACCAGGGACTTAAACTGGGATATTCTGGCCTGGAGGCAGCAACTATGATTACGGGAGACAGAGGTTTCCTCACAGCCAGGCTAGTAGCAGTTGTCATGAGGACAGTGATATTCGGATTGAGGCTCAAGCCAACAAGGGGCTCGTTAATGCATCTCTTGTGGCTCTTTGCAGCACCTTAACACACTGAATTATTAACCACTTTAAGTCATTAACCAATCAGGAGGCTTTTAGTACATTATTAATTAGTTGTAGTTGATAAAACTACAGGTCAGTCATTTTGCTGTGAATAATTGATACTAAGTATTTCCCATCATACTATTTAAATATGAATATATAGTACTGTGTAAATGCAACAATGAATGCACACTGGCTTTTTTTGGTAATGTTGATTGCTAATTTGACTCCTGAACCACTGAGATCCAAGTATCACCAATCCAGAATATTTGCTGTCTAACCAGTCACCTCTCCCAATGGGTCTTCCCCCCCTCCCCCGCCTTCCCACCAGAGTAGCCCCAAAGAACATTCCTGTGCCACCATGAAAAGGAGCATAGAAATGGAATGAGTAGATGCGTATAGCCATGTAAAAGCCTGCTGGGTATTCACTTCCCCAGCTGGAGTTTGTATTAAACGAGGTGATTACTGGATCGCACCACTCCACAGCAAAATCAGATCTGAACTGGCGCAGGCAACTCACCACCCAAGCATCGCAAATACTGATCTGCATGAGTTATAAATGTAATTGCTTTCACAAATAGAAGCTTATTTCTCCCCATCTTAGAATAGAACATGGTGGCATTTCCCCCTTTATATAAGTGGTAATTAAACGCATCAACAGTCCAAATGAATTAGCAGGGAAGCTTCAATGCCACTATTCACTGCTGCCAGGGACAGATTATTTTCATCAAAACGTCTGCTTCATTTTCCCCATTCAAATATGAGCATGCCAATAAAACTAGCTCAAACCCTTGAAAAATGGCTTTGGGATCACAAACACCTTTTAGTAGAGAACAGAGTGGAATCAGTTCAAAATCAAGTAGATGGGGATTTGTCTATGGAAGCTAATCAAGGCTAACAGCTGTGATGTTCACTCCATCTCATCATACCTGTTTCTGCATGAGGGTTTTATGCTACATCTGCCTCTAAACACAAAGAGAAGTTTTCCCAAGACGAGAACATAATGAAGCCATTCCCTGCCTAACCAGAGACCCATCCTGTTCAGAGCCAGGTTGTATCAGGTAAAACTGCACACAGCTACGCACGCTTGCATGGGACTTCTGCGCTGGCCTGGATCACCAGCAAAATCTGGCCCGAAAGAGGCCCTGCTGTGGTTGTCTGTAATCTGTCTCCTCTACGGCTAGCTAGCTGTAGCGGCTACTTTTTGGCCAGACTCTCAAACCTTTATTCACGCTTGCATAGGGCCTGATCCTGCCCCACTGAGGTCAAATGGGATTTGACATGATCAGGGGCTGAACGGAGCCTATTGAAATGAAAGGAATGCCCAGCATTGAGGAGGCGTTTACCAGAGTAAGAACTCTCCAGCCTGACCTTAAGGTTTTGCCCCAGTGACATGGCTCATTCTGCTGATGCAATAGGTAGTGACTGAAACATTATATTGGTGTTGCCATAGCACCCCTGGGACCCAGTCATGGACCAAGGCCCTCTATACTGTATCATAAGGCTTGGAGCCATCCTCTCTCAGTGCCATCTGACCTCCGTGGATCTGTGATCACCTTGCTGGGAAAATTGGGCACTGTTTCTGATCTAGGTCTGTTCCAGGCCATTCTGTGTTAGGGGACTGGAAGGATGGATTTACTGCTATAGCTAAGCTGCCTTCAGTAATGAGGATGTTGAGAGAGCCCTGCTTTGCGCCACCCTCCAAGGGGTTCACAGCAGCACACGTATCCAAGTCAAAAATCAGTGCCTTCTCACCCAAACAGGCACCCCTGGAAAGAAACATCACTGTTAACAGAATCTGAGAACCGAGGCTTCTTGTGGATTTACACAGGCTGGAGGCACAGCTGCCAGGGCCTCAATAGACTATATATTGTGTATCCTAACTGAAAGAGTATCAACAGGAAGTACATGGCGACTTGTATCTCAGAACAGGCAGTGCACTGAGGACAGCGACAGGATCAGGCTGTCTAAGCCAATTTCAGCTACCAAGTAGGATTCTCCACTCACTCCCATTTTATGCTAGCATAAACCAGATCAGAACCAGACCCTTAATAGCCAGTGTTTTGACCCAGCAGAAAGTACCTAGATGAGTCCACCCGACATCGTCAGCTTGCCTACTAAACAAGCTTTTATGATCTTATTTTGAATGCATCACTGACTTTTGGACACCCTTTTCCTCAGACCATCATGGAGTAGACAAAAAAATTTCATGAGCGTCTTTTTCCTAAGGCTGCCTGGAACTAGAGCTGGTTGGGAATTTCCCTGTGAAAAATGTCAATGAACATTTTTTACCAGCTCTGTGCACAAAGATTCAGACAGCACTAGGCAGACCAGATTAAATTTCAGATTTCCTCGGTGCTCAGGCCCTGCTGCTTTTTCCACCCACATCCCCTGCACCGGGAGCAATTATGAATAAATAGCACGGAGTAGCTATGTTGTCTGTCATCTTGAGATTCCCCCAGCTGGAAAGTTAAACCAGCTTCCATGGCTTCCAGGGCCAGAAGGGTCCACTGCATAACAGGCCCTTAGAAATTTTGGGAAAGTCCTATTTTAACTAAAGCAGATCTTGGATAACACCCAATCTTGATTTAAAAATAGGTAGTGACAGAGAATCCACCCAAACTCTTGTTAAATTGTTGCAATAGTTACCCTTGTTAAACAGTTTACACCTTATTTCCAGTCTAAATTTGTCTAGCTGCAGCTTCCAGCTGTTGGAGCTTGTTACACCTTTGTCTAATCAATTGATGAATCCTTCAAATATTAGTTCTCCACATCAGTACTTCTAGACCAATCAAGTCACTCCTCAAACTTCTTTTGGTTCAGCTAAATAGATTGAACTCCTGCAGTCTCCTGCTACAAGGCATGTTTTCTAATCCCTCAATCCTTCATGGCTCTTTTCTGTACCCTCTCCAGTTTATCTACACCCTTCTTGAACTGCAGACACCAGAACCAGACAATATTTGCAAAGTCACCATTCCAGAACAGAGGACCTGGCCCAAAGAACTGCCCAAGTGTAGGAGGGCAGCCTGCTATCACATAGGTGCTGTTCAGTCAAACTGAATCAAACTCAGATCATGAATGATGTTTTCCAACATTTTAAACCCCTGACTCTTCAAAGCAGAAAACTGCATCTGCAGCAATAAGCGTGCTGCTGTCATTAAAAACCTAGCTGCAATGGGAGCAGCAGACCTATTACTCATTGTGCAGAGGGCCTCTGTTAAGAAAAATAGCCTGCTTAAAATATTGACTTATTTCGATGCTCAGACCTAATAAATTGTATAAAAATAATTAAGCCTACTGCCAATATACATGCTAATTAATACCAACGTCCTCTTCTGATGTCAGTCCATGAGGAGGAAACAAGAGATGCCGTTGGAAATAATTAGGCACAGTAGGGCTCTAGAATGTTGTTGATGGCTTCATTTGCAAACTGCTATGTCCTAAGTGAATACATCTGACCTTGGAGCCAGTTTGCTGAGTTCTGATGGTTCCAGGGCTACCAATTTGTTATAAATGGCAACTAACAGGTATGCCTAGCTCTTCAGAGTCTTGTCAAAATAACTTCCTTCAGTTAGGCTTCTGGTTATCTAAGAAGTCAGACAAGCTGCCTGCAGAACAGGGGAAATAGACAGAATGGGCCACAAGCAGAAAGCAGTAAAAGGCTTTGAGCCACCCAGGTTAGAAAGGGAGTATTGCCAGCCAAAACTTCTTCCCTCCCCCCCATTGAATAGTGTGCCTTTGCCCAAGATTTGTCTATGCCTTTAAAGGGGTCTTTTACAAGCAAAAATGAGATCGTTAGGGTGAAGTCCTGGTCCCGTTGACATTAATGGCAAGGCTGGAGATGGACAGGCATAAAGAGCACTCATTGGCATTTAGCCATAGTCCGCATGGATGGATGGGACATTAATAAAGCTAGGGAAATAGGGTGATCATTTTCAAGGCAGATCAAACGGTAACAGCAGCTGCTGCCCAGTCTTGCTCCCAGGGACACCATCACCAAAGCTCCCATGGCGCACATTTAGGCTGTCTGGGCTAGGTCCACAAAGGGGACTTTTGGACTCAGCCTTGCAGCATCTAACATTTCGGCATCCTGCCACCCGCTGGAATCCCCCACCCAAGTTGGGCACCCAGGCTCCATCTGGGATGCATGAGGAGAATCAGGTGCCTTAAAATGTGAGATTCACAAAAGCTGAGAGAGGAGAGCTGCCTAAACTATCCAATGGGATATGTTAAGAGGTGTGGGCCTGAGGGTCTCCCTCTCCTCCCCACTTCCAGGATTCAGGTTCCCAAATCCACTTGGGATTCAGACAGGAACCCTCTCCTGGAATTCAGTGCCTAAACAAGATACAAACCAAACACCAGAAGGAAATGTTTCTCTATCCCTTTACACCCAATTGCCCAATGGTCTGGACACTCACTTGTGATGGAGGAGGCTGCAGTTCAATCCATGCCTGCCTGATTCAAAGGTCAAACTCCACAGATACCTCCTACCCACTGGGGTATTCTGGAATGGGGCTTTCCTAGTCTCTTCAGTCAGCGCTGTTCCACTTGGTATTAAATACTCTGGTGGAGCAGGGAGATGGGGTTCAAGTCCAAGTGAGCGCACTAACCACTAAGCCAAAAAGTCACTCATTTTCTCTGGCCCAATGACTAAGTATTTAGGCAAAAATGGAACAGCTTCAGAAGACACCCTTTATGACAGGATAAACCCCCAAAATGTTGGGGTTCTCCACAAAAGGAAACAAGCCACAGCTTGGGAGCAACCTGCTTAGTAGACCTGGAAGCCGTGAGCGCCTGGGCTGCCAAAGAGCTGGGTTTCCCAGGGCTTCTAAGATCTCCACTGGCCCACTGGGCAGGGGATCCTGTTGAGGATCTGAACCTGAGAGCTAGCAGGAAGCTAGGCAGGTTTTCAAAGCCACCTGGCAGGCCAGGTTCACCCAGGACCTTGTTTAGAGTCCACTGCAACTTCAAAATTGAACCATCTCCATAGAATGCCAATTCATTATAATGGAAACAAATCCTGATAAAAACATGTCCTGTGGGGATTAATCCCAGACAAAAGCCTGTGGTTTTGAATCAGCTTTGGAAGATTTTTGCAGCGTTCTACTCAGGACGGATCCATGGTGGCACATTTACAGTATCATGTGAATAGCCTGGGTTTTTGCAGCCTCCACTTTACCTTGTGCAGCCAGGAAAAGAAGAGCAACAACTCATTTCTGAAAAAGCCTCCCATGCTTAAGTGTTTGCTTCAATAAAGGCAAACTATCTGTGCCCTTCTCATGCAACAGAGGACCCCCAAAATCAATTTCTCCCATAGCTGCTGATTACTCAAATTTAGTTCTGTGCCTCCACAAGGAAGATCTCCTTTTACCTCAGCAGTGCTGTCAGACAGCCTGGAGCTGTAAAAACTAGGATTTCAAGTGGCAGGATTCACAGAGGCTGTGGAAGGACTCAAAATTGGAAGAAATAAAACTCTTATCAGGAGTTACTGCATAAAGACGATTCTAAAGAAATCCTCAACACTTTACATCTGCAAAGGATGATGCAAGCTACATTAATACTCACTGAAGTGTAGCTGCACCCCTTTCAGGGCTCCTGAGGCTAACTAAACTCCTGCCAGACAAGGGATTTGACAATAAATTATTCTAAACTAAATCAGAGAAGTGGAGCAGAGAGACGGAATTTGTCTGAGCACCCAAATCTTACTTTTTTTTGCCAAGTATACCATGGGTTTTACTCTCACCTGCTCCATTTTCATCATTCGTATAAAAATGCAAGTCATGGGTTATATTAGTGCTGAAAAGATTCCTACAGATCCAAAGGCAGGAACAGACCTCCAGGATATAACATGGCATTAGAAAGTCCTGACTATCCATAAATACATTATGAAAACAGAAGATTATTTTATCTTCCTCCTGGAAGAGAGCCCTGTGATTCAGCAGTAACAAGCTGCATGTGTCTGAATGTGTCTTTAAAAGCTGTTCGGCCAATAATCTATTGCTCTACAACTAGGCCTGCCAATGCCCTAGAGAATACATGGAAGGAGATGGCTGTGGCAGAGTCTCCAGCTGTGGGGCACTGGAGGGCTTTTCCCTACTTAGATGAGAAAGAGTAAAATACATTCGACCAGTCCCAATTCCATGCAGCATCTGTGACTTCATTACATGAAAGTTCTTCCCTGGGGAAGGCTTCATGTAGAGCCTTTTCTGTTCCTAGGTAGCAGAGCGCACAATTGCGTTCTAAGGTCCTGACCCCATTCGTGAAGGAAGTTCAAGTATTCACATGGGTTATAATGGGAGCTGGATTGGGTTCTAGAGCAACAGCATTTCCCTTAACCACCATGCGTGCAGCAGGCACTTTCAAGGGAGCATTTACAACGGAGTAGTCAGGGTACATCTACACTGCAGCTGGAGGTGTATTTTCTAGCTCAAAAGGAGCATGTCTGCCTGAGCTGGTGAGCTAAAATTAGCAGCATAGCCATGGCTTAGGCTAGCTGAGCTAGAACGTATCTAGGATCTTAAATCAGATTGCTCGTTATAGCAGAACAGCCACAGCATCTGGGACTTCTGTGACAGCCTAGTAAAAATACCTCTTATATAGTACTTTTCATCAGTAGATGTTAGAGTACTTTACAAAGGAGGCCAGTACCATTAGCCCCATTTCACAGATGGGGAAATGGAGGCACCAAGTTTTGCTCACTCACCCAGTGGCAGGACCAGGAAGACATCCCAGCTCACCTGAATGCTAGTCCGGTGTTCTATGCATTAGGCAATACTGCCTGCAGAAGTAGGCTTATGATGGCTCTTAAATCCAAATTGCATCAGACCATTCATTCATCAGGAGGAGGGGAAGACACCCACTGACATCTGTTAGGGGGAGTTTGAAGAGTTGAGTGGTAACTAAATTCCTAAAAGGGAAGCTAAGGAAGAATGCACTGACATGGTATTCATGAAATCCGGATTCAGTTCTGGCTCTACAAGGCTTATGACCATGGAAGACTCACCCAATTTCTCCAGGCCTCATTTCCCCATATAATTTTTCCTCCTTCTGTCTTGGCTATTTAGACTAAGCTCTTCAATGCAAGGACTTACACTGTTCAAACAGTGTGGATGCTATCTTGACTGGGGCAGCTAAGTGCTAACATAATAAAGATAAGGGATTAACTAGAAAATTGTGTGCTAGATTCAAGTAGTGGTTACAGCTTTGATCGATTAGTGAATTGGGTTGGTCAGCCTGTACTTCCACCGCAAGTAGAGGATGTCTTGAGATATCCCTGACTAATTACAGGAAGGGACTCTAAGCTTCTGTTGGGGTGAGGTGGCTGCATTATCTATACGATCACCAATGTGACTGCAAAAAAAACCCACATTCTTTCTGCAGTGGAATGCAGAGTTCACATCACAGCTGTCTACAGCAACGAGTTACCAAGCAAGTGAAAGGTGCAGATGCTGAGCTCTAAGTGCTATTATTGTTTACTGCAACACCCGTTATTTTTACATGTAGGTTCATTATGGGGGATTTGTATTACCTATTTCAACACAGATTGTGTTCTGTTTAAGCCCCGCATCTGATGCACATCACTAATTACCAGTGCATTCTCTATTTCACCTGCAGTCTCCATAAAGCTTTCTGCAATCCTACTTATTACCATACATTTACAGCAGAATTTCTGAATCATGAGGGGAAGACGGAGCAATGCTATTTTCATGAAACATCCCAACGATGTTAGGAACCATTAGGAAAGGGCTAAGACAGAAAATAGCATGCCTTGAATACTGTGTGCTGTTCTGGTTGCCCCAACTCAAAGATTAGAATTGGAAAAGGTACAGAGAAGGGCAACCAAAGTGACTAGGGGTATGGAACAGCTTCTTTACGAGGAGACAGTTGAAGACTGGGGCTGTTCATATAAAAAGATGACTGAGGGGGAATAGGATAAAGATATATAAAATCTAAAAAGTGAATAAGTGTTATTTACTCATTCACAGAACACAAGAACCACCTAATGGAGTTTAAGAGGTAGCTGGTTTAACACACAAGGAAGTATTTCACACACTGCACAAGTCAACCTGTGGAACTCCTTGCCAGGGGATGTTGAGAAGGCCAGAAGTGTAACTGGGCTGAAAAGAGAATTACATAAGTTAATGGAAGATAAGTCTATCAATGGCTATTAGCAGGATTCCATTTCAAAGCCTTCGCAGCGAAAACAGCCTTCACATATTTTGGCAGAATTAGCATTCCCTGCCCCCCTGTAATTCTAGTCGGGTTGGTTGGGGAGGCAGGGAGCCCACACAACTTGTCTTCCTGGAACACAAGGCATCTGCAAGCCTTGCCTAATGGGCTTCCCAAATCATGGCACTCCTGCAGACAAGTGTGCGCCCATTGTGCTGCAACTGGGCACTCCCATGCTGTTAGAGGAGGCACAGTGGCTGCCTCTGAAAATGCTTTTAAGGCTAACATCACAGAACACCAGGGAACATCGCTACATATTAATGTCATTTACCCTTAATTAGTGGAAGACACTGAATCTGTGCTATAGGGTAAATGATACCTAGATTTTATTGGACACGAGTTGCAGAAGCTCAAGGGACTTAGTCATATGCACTCCAGCCATCTGCTGACAGGAGGCCCTTCTGTAAAGGTTCATCCTTGAGACTGACAAGGTAATTACTAAACAATAAGTTACCACGAGCCCAGCAAACAATGAATTCTGAGCCTTGCAACATTATTGCCGTAACCGCAATCCTATTGTCCATTATCCTGCTCAGAGAATGTGGCCCCAGAGATTATTTCCCAACTGTGGCAATTTAAATTAGGATCATTTACGTTCCTTATAGCCTGATGGATGGCTGGAATGAGACTCTTGGCCTTCATTACATCAACTACTCAGCCTCTCTTAAAACATTATGCCCACTAGACTAGTACTGTATAAGGTCTGACTGCAAATATGTTTCAGACATTTAGGGCCTGATCCAAAGCCCACTGAGATGAAGGGAAGACTTTCCACTGGATCAAGCCCAAAGTCACCTATTTGTTGCAATTAGTGAAGGGAAGGATTCCCCTCCTCTCAGCAACCTCCACTTTGACACTATTTATGGCTTACAAAAATATCTGTAACCCACTAACCCCACTTTTTTGTCCTATGACTGCAGAGAGGTTTGTGGGCCATTTCACCTTGAATTTTCTCTTACACTAGGTATTAGCTACTTGCGCGAAAATCCATCACCTTAGCTGTGACACTGTACCTTCCCCAAGCCTGAAGAGTTTGGCATAGCTTAAAAGCCTCTTTCGTCAACCAACATTAGTCCAATGAAAGGCCCCCACTCACCTTTGCAGGACGGAGGCCTAAGAGCTAAGTGTGATCCAGAAAAACACTTAAGCACATGCTTAACTCCCGTGACGTGTTGGGGCTGAAGTACTCACTGACTTGCAGGACGGAGCCCCTAGCTAACCACAAGAGAAACAGAATTTCTCCTTCATGCAGAATTTAAAAAGGAGCTGTCCCCATATCCCAAGTGGGTGAAGAGGCTATAACAATAGGGATTGCTTTGTATAAACTCCTACCAAAATGGAGCAAGGCCCTGGCAGGAGTAGCAGGACATAGAAAGAGGCTGGGAGCATGCCGGGGTGCAAGGAGGAGGGAAGTAGCTGGACCCCCTTCTCTCTGGCTAGTCTAGGCTGCAGAGCCATCCATACAGAGCTGTGCAAGGCTATTGACAATTAGAGCATCGTGAGGGACTCCTCCACCTCACTCTGTGGGCTGCCTGCTGACAAAGCAGACCAGCGTTTGGTGCATTGGTAGCCTTAGACACTTCTATTCCCTCCCCCTTTCAGCCAGGGCTCCAGATCCCATGTGGAATCTCTAGCCACAGCACTGAATCCAGTTCTGAAATTGCCTGAAAACCTAACCCACGCTGAGTGTTTCATTAGCCATTATGGTTTTTAATAGAGTTGCCCATCATATTGAGATAATTACCTAAATCAACAAGGTAATTGGAGACGAGGTCTTATTAAAGCATTGGCTTTGCTTTCTACACATGCTACATAATGAGGATATTTTATGATGGAATAAGGTCATTTAATTACAAACAGAAGCAACCCACACTACATAATCTCATTTAATTCTTTTGCATGTGATTTATCTCTGGAGTCTGAAATCGTTGGTTTAGCCACACTACAGATAAAGCAAGGTGTGCTTCCTTCATACACTTTCCCACGTGTGCGTCTGAGACACGCTGTACCTCATGTACACCCTCAGTGTGATTTGTGTATCATGTAGGTTCACCCTTACAGTTTAACTGTATATTGTCTGAAGCAAAGTGTGCCATGCCGGGTGTTTTTGGCACGCTCATGACATACTGAACATTATTGTTCCGGTAGCATGTTTCCTGCAACGTCATACATGTGTACAGATATGTAACCCTGCTATATTCTATTTCCAAATGTGTGTCTCATGACTTGAATAGATGCAGACCAACAAAGCTGTGTTTCCACGCCCAGCAGAGGCATGCACACAGAAGCAATGGAGCTCTTTGGCTCAAGAGAGGAAAATCTGACCCCGAGATGGGTTGTCAAAGAAGCTTGTTAAAAAGAAAGGTATCTTTGTCTCAGAGCTGTTCCCTGGAATCCATCTTTTAAGCAAGACCAAAGATTGAGAATCTACCCATGCGGGGCGGGGGGCACCCTGGTTGCAAGAGGCATTGCAACCAGCCTGTGGGGTAAACTGAATACAGACTGAAATATTAGTTCTAGGTTAAGATGCAAGTTACCTTTTAGTTAATCGTGATTAACTCCTTGCCTCAGTTATTAATCTTTTGATTTAGATTAATCTGACTGAGAGCCACTTAAAAGCATACTGTAATCAATAAACTTGTCTTATTTAAAAGAGTGCACGTGGATTGAGTGTGTGCAGAGACCTGGCTTTAGTAGCGGAGCTGGTGCCTATAAATTGCTTTGGTAAATGGACGGACAAATGTAAATGAGCTGGCAGAATGCAGTGTGTAGCACTGAGCCATGCAAGACAGCAGTTCCTGGGGTTGCATCTGGGACAGGGGGTGTTGTGGGGCTCTATCCCATGAGTGGCTGGCCAGAAGCTCCCCTTCACTAGGCCAGGGAACAATTACTCACAGAAGGCTGGGTGTGGGCTGACCTAGGAGTGGGTGGTTCACACAGCAAAGCATCATAAATCGGGGCCCAGGAGTGAGGAATTGGGGCGACAGCAACACACCAGTTCAGATTACAGGGAGGGAATGTCACAGCATCAAACTGCTCTGGGGGTGACCTTGAGAGAGGGGAGACCAAGGTCCACAATCATTTGTTCCTTGACCTCTCCTGGACTCTGCGATCAAGGGGCCGATTGTGAAGTCAGAGCTACACTGATTTCACACCAGTATAGAACCTTGACCCCTGTGTAATTATTCCACATTGCACAGGTATAAAACATGGCATTGTTCTGATGCCACAGACTTTGCACAGGCTTGAAAAACATGCATCAGGGGAACTAGGCACATGAAATATAGTGGCTAAGGCTGGCCTAGTTTGGTGAAAGTTTCTCGGTTTCTCTAGTGCCCTCTGTTCATCACAGATAGGAATCTCCTCGCTACATTATTTATATATCTTGGTTCTGCAGTTTGCTCAAGACCACTGTTGCAGAACCCTCATTTCTCTTCTATGCAGCCTGCCTTCTAAACCAGTCAAAACCTACCAAGGGGCTTCATTAATATTTCTAACAATCCTCAGCCCACATCCTTTTAAAAAATAAATGTAATGACAACTGCCCTGTAAAAACACTGGCTGATCCATGACCATCTGCCTCAGATTTGGTCATTTTGCACCATTGCACACCCTCCCCTCTGACAGCTTGATGCACTAGACGCCCTGCATAGACTTAATTTCGAAGCAGTCCCGTTTCCCTGTTGCTTGATTCAATTGCTTCATTGTGTCAGACAGTAGGAAGCGCAGCACTCCGTAGGCAATCGCACCCCAGGAGTGATAGAAACAAGGGGTTTCAGAGGGGTAAGGGCGTATGCAGTAATTAAGCATCTGACCAAAGGGATTCAATGTACACTCCAGTCCGTAACTGAACTACCTCCTTTGGGGACTTTTGCATTTGCAAATAGATCAGGCACCCCAGTCGCAAGAGTCTTCCAGTACGTAAGGATATGAAAACCAATTTCACTGCCATCAGCCACTCTGACAAGTGACGTGTTCATTGGAGATTAATTAGTATTCAAGCATAATTAATTATGAGAAAACAAAAAAATCCATCACCACACAGCATATGTTGAGAGAGTCTAGGTGACAATGAGAAAAAATTGAATTGATATGTTATATAGACACAGAACATAAATGTCTAACATTTTAGAACTTTACTGTATTAACTCAAAGCCCCAAATGGGCTAGGATTGCTTACATTGTTTCATTATTATTACAGGGTGGATTTTACCAGCTGTCTTGCTGAGCAGTAATTTAGACCTAATCTATAGTTAAACCTGTCATGGTTTTAAGCAAATTATATCGCCTAGAGTAATTATTTCCCTAACTATGATGTAGAGCCAGGTAACTCATGAGGCTTATATCTGGTAGAGTCAGTGGAGCACCCTCTGTAGAAGCCCGTAATAGCATCTTCGTGTGTTAAAAAAAAAATCAGGGCTTCTGTGCATTTGCCACCAGTACAAACTCTGAACAGTGAGCAGAAAAGGGGAGTAGACCCCTTCCCCCCTCAAAGTCAAATTATTAGAGATTTAGTTACCATTAGCACCACATCACAGGTCACACTCACCGCTAGGATGTCACTGGCTCCTTGGCTGTCCTGGGCATTCGTTCTGAAACCTCTTTTCCACCATCTCGCTCTCGCCACTCACTCATCGGGACATCACACACTTCCTCTTGGGGACTCAGCCTGCCAGCCAGCTCACAGCACAGTCCTCCCCTTCTGGGACACTGGAGCCCTACTGAAGCAATTGTCCTCACACCACTCCAGACACCCTTCTAGGCCCGGCCCTGAGCCACTTTCCTGGTGGCTGGCAGGGGAACCCCGGCTCGCCCACTGCTCCAGGCACTACATGCTCTGCAGCTATAGTCTGCTTACTCCCAGAGTCTCTTGCTGTCTCTAGACCTTTTTCCCTACTTTGCTGTATCTTCAGCCAAAACTCCCCTCTCCTAAGTAATAACTGCAGAGGGCTTAACATAGCAGCCTCAAACACACCTCACTTTTCCACAGCTACAGATTATTCCCCCTGCAAACCTCTAATGCTGTCACCTTCCTGGCTTTATACCTGATCTCTCTCAGCTGGGCTTCATTATCAATCAGACTTGCAAACGCTGGCTCTCCCCCAGGTGCAGCCCCTCAGGTTAATTAACCTAATTTAACCCACTCTGCCTGGGGAGGGGTAGACACCCTATCACGCATCATAACAACGAGGCAAAGCACTTTTGCTTTCAAAGTCTGGTCTGTACTGATCAGTGCTAATTCATGTAATCACCGTTTGTTTTCTGGTGATCTCTCTGGTCAAAGAGGAAAAATCCCTACAGTAAAAAAAGCAATTAAAGGTTAACAGGGCCCAGGGAGCAATATTATTTTTGTCAGCTTGTGTGAGAAACAGGTTGTTGCCCAACTAAATCGATGGCTGCCTGAGACCATGGCAGATTCCATAAGCCACCAAAAACTCCACCACACCTGTTGTTAAGCTGTACGGCAGATGCTGTTACATTCTGCTGAAGTTAAGAGCATGACATGCTGTAACGTCTCAGTACAAGCAAAGTGTATCTTCAATAACTTTCGCTCCTGGCCCTGCAGTGATTAGCCCTTGGTTTGACTATCAAGGCATTTTTATGGCAGAATGTTTTTGGGGGGTTTCGATACCGTGTCTTGCTGCCCCTTCCTGCCAGCTAAACTGATCGAACAGGGCCATTGGGAGAACTGAGCTCTGCCAGTCCCCGTGCTCCAGGCACAGGGGATGATCCAGGGTGGCGGTGGGGACATGCATGGGACGGGGGTGGGAGAATGGGGTGTCAGCTTCCCTGCTGCCTGGGATGACTCTCTGCTCCACCCAGACCATGCTTGCAATAGCTATAAAGAACTCCCCACTACACAGGTAACACTGCCCGCCGGCTGCGATAACCGCCCTCCCGTTATGATGTTCTTTACCGTGTCCCTTTCTGGTCACTGCTCCGTGCAGCGGTTGCCTAAATAGCAATTTTCCCCTGCACGATCGGACCTTTCCATCAGCCCCAGCGCACGGCTCTGCTTATGAGGCTAGCTGCAGGCATGTATTTCTCCCTCCTAAGTGCTCTTCAGGGCTGGGTGCGTGTCATTGTCCCCCTGGCAGCGAGGGGGGACACTGAGGCAGACACATGGGCCTGTCCAACGCCACACTGAGGGCAGGCACTGCACGCGTAGCTACATGTAAGAGGCACCAGGAGCAAGGAGACACTGGGCCGCTACCAGAGCCTTTCACCGCCTCAAGGAAAGGCCCTGACGGGGGGGAGCCAGTAAGGAGCTGCCGGAGCCTTTCCCCGCTGCATCCCAGAGCTGGGGCTTTGCACCACGGTGGCATGTGGCGCTGGCAGCGCTGAAATAGCAGTACACTACCAGCTAAAAATAGCAGCGTAGACATCGGTGGCACTCCCTGGGCCCGTAGGTGGCTGCACAGGGCGAATAACCTGGGGGATCAGTCATGTAGGACGCTCTCAGCTGTGCTCAGCTGTCCCTCATCTTCTACACCACTAGTGTTACCCATGCAGCTGGACGTGCAGCGTCTGTGCTCTCCCAGGGTAGACGGACCTGGCGAGCCACTGGCAGCGGAAGAAGTAGGAGTGGTTGTGCTGGTTCCACCCACTAGACAACACTACTGCAGCCCAGGTACCCGAGCGGCTGGACCGAATTGCTGCGGAAAAGGCGACGCGGAGGGGGAAGAGTATTTCTTTAGACCCGTCACTTTCCAGTCTGCCCGCTCCTGCTAAGAAGTGGCAGCAGAGGCGTTCGGCAGCTATGTCTGGGCGGGGAGAGGACTGGCGCATTGCACAGCAACCGCAATTAACTTTAATTATATATCTCCTCCAGCTGCTGAGCCTTGGAGAAATCACAAGGATAAAAAGGAAGAGAGGCTCTTGCTTGCCAGGTGAGGTTTTCCAAGCTGATTGCTACCTCTCAACGTTCCCAAGGGCCTTTGTTAGTTGCGACGAAGCACCAAACAAAAAGCTTGTTTCTCTGTCTCTTTTAAAACCCACTCTGAGGCAGGGAAAGACGTGCTACCTTTTACTGATGGGGAAACTGAGTCACAGAGCACAGACGTGATCTGGCAAAGGTCACATGGAAAGCAGGTGGCAGAATGAGCAAGCGAACCGAGAAGCCCTCACTCACAGTCCTTGCCTTTAACCGCCAAACCATATTCAGGGCAGTGGAGATGCCACTCTTGAGATACAGGACCCTTTGGACGTGCCCTTCTGTCCATGGTTACTATTGATTTGTATTTCCGCAGCCCCTATGGTACGTCTACATGGCAAGTGGCAGCCCGATCTCTGAGCCTGGTCACGTGACAGGCTCCCAGGACTTGCTCTACCAGGCTAACAAGAGCTCTGTAGACATTGCAGCTCAGACTGGAACGCTGAATCAACAGCCCGTTCCGCTTCCTAGGCTTCAGAGCCCAAGATCCAGCCCGTACCACAACATCTGCACTGCTGTTAGTGCGGTACATGTCACGAGCCTAGTCTGACAACCCGGGCTCGGAAGCTCGCTGCCACAGGCTATACAGACGCACTCCTAGTGCCCCAATCATGATCCGTGCCATTGTGGGAGTAAGAGAGAGCCTCTGCCATGAAGCCCTTAAAGCTTCAATAGGCCTGATGCTGCGCTTCCAGGCTTGGAGGGTTGAATTCTTGGCTGCGCTGGAAAACACTGCATTTCCAGCACACAGGCACAAACTGCCAGTGCACCAAAGCCACAGCATGAAATCCTCACCCCTTGTTAGCAGTGCCTCTTCTTGTTCATCCGAAAAAAGGAAATTAATTCTCTTTTTAGTTCCCAAACAGCCACCTGTAGATAAGAGAGAGATGTGCTTCTCATCCAAGGTGGTGGAATAGATGTATTTCACCCTTACTTTCATTTACAAACTCTTATTGAAACCCTGCTTCCTAGCCAGATTTGCTCTGCAGAGAACTAAAGCAAATGTTTTTTAAAAAGCTGACTGTTTTCGTTTCTGTTTGATTGTGTTCTGGTAGCATTCCCCAACCAGAAGTCCCTTGGGCTTTAAGTGAATGGACTTTTGAAGAACTGAAGGCAGCTATGAGTAATAATGAATGATTATAGGAGAAACAATAGCAGTTGTGTAGTGCTTTTTCATGTTCAAAGCCTTTACAGATATTATCTGATTCATTAGTCTTCAAAGAGCCCTGTGCATTAAGATAGGTGTGTTAATATTGTTATCCCCACGTTACAGAATGGGAAACCATGGCAAAGAGATTAAAGCCATCATTATCCAACATAGCTACTGATTCGGAGTGTTTCAAATTTGAAATAATGAGTGCCAGTTCAGTGTCTGCAGCTCCCATTTTCATCATCTCAAATTGGGCATCCAAAAACTTTTGGCATAAATGACTTGGTCAAAGCCACCAGATGAATCAGTGCCAGAGCTGGGATTAATGGCCAGGAGTTCTTGGCTCCCTGTTCCGTTCTCTCGGAAGTGTGCTCATTCCTGGAAAAGAAAACGTGGCACCAGTTTTGAAGGCGTCCTCCCTGCCATGGGGCAATGTGTCATAGCAGTGACCTTCCAACAGAGGACCTTGCCTGTAGTGTAGATTTTAGCATAGTGCTGTCATGGATTTTACACCCTTCAGACTACCCCATTCTCTTGTTTGTTATGCATTCTGCATGCCTTGTAGACTGAACCTTCTGTTTATTGTTACTGTCTAACCCAACCCTCTTTGCAGCTAAAGGGGTGGAACCGCTGCCCTTCATGTAAGGTAGTTGCAAGAAGCCGTGAAGCTTCTATATGTAACCAGGTAGTTGAAGCAATAAGAGCAAAATCCACCACTCCAGCACTCAGCAAGGTTTGAGTAGAATCTGGACTGCGACCCCCAAAGAGTTTCCCTGGGGACTGATATAGCGAATGCAGGGGGCTAGGGCAGGAGAACAGTTTGTCTGTGTGCCTGTGAGAAACAGCGGAAAGGCCAGAGAAGCTTAGAGAGAAAGCAGAGAGGAATCACCAGATCCTGACCCAGTGTGCTTCTGCAAAAGAAACTAAGAGAGAGCATGCTTTGGGGCAGAGTGCTGGCTGAAAGAGGCTTAGAGCTGTGGGCAAAGAAGCTGTTATTTGATTGTGTTCAAGGAAACAGGACTGTGTACATTCTCTGTAAATACATAGGGTTGCATCAAACTTTTGACTCCATCAATGTCTCCTCTGAGCAGAAACAACCCACAGGGCCCAGAACTTTGACTAACCACTCCAGGCAAAAAGGGGGAACATTTCTATCCTTGGAGCAGCATGGCAGCAGCACAACTTTCCCAGCCCAATCTTCCTGCATGAAATACGCCTCAACCCTGAGCTGGGTGGACTATACTATAGTGCAGTGTTTCCCAACCTGTGGTCCGCCGAACTCTGGTGGTCCCCGAGGCTTCTACAAGGGGGAGGGGGGTATGGAGAAGAAAAATAGTAACATCCTCACCAAGGAAATGTACCTTTTCAAATAAAACTAGTAGCATGTTGTGGTCTGCAAAATGTTTGGGGGCTGAAAAGGGGTCCTCACACTCGAGAAGTTTGGGAACCACTGCTCTAGTACACTGGGGAGTGCAGTCTCCCTGGCACATTCAGTTCTGGGTTTGTGCTGAGTCTACCAGGGGAGGGGTAGATTGCCAACCGGGTGACTCGTGTGAGATGCAAGCACCTAAATGCATCACTCTCTGTTAGCAGTCCTCAAACCAGCTGCCGGAATGTCTTGCCCAGGTCTTTGTTTCGCTCATGAAAGGTGATTCGCTTTACAATCACGTGACGTGGTGCATCACTGCGTTCTCACCACAGCCAGGTTATTGTTGCATTTGGTTTGTTAAACTAAGTAGGTCTGAGACTAACCTGACCCAGAGCATCTTGGCTCTGTTGTTGTCATGAACTCATCTGCAGTTACAGCCAAGTTAGTGCAAATAACAAAGGCTAAAAATAGAAATTGGGGAACAGAGACCTTCCTGTCATCTTCAGGACACAAAACTTGTTCTCCCGGTTGGCCTTCTCTTAGGTGCCTCTCTCCAGCATCATGGTTATTCTTCTAGACTTTATTTATTCACCTAGAAATAAATGGAACAAAACAGACATGGCCCAAGTACAAACACCACACAGAAATAACATTAAAGGTTTGAATGTCATTGCTCTTTGCCCAATGCTTGTCCTTCCAAAGGATCAGGTGTGTGTGACAGAGGATAATGTTTCAACAGCTGCTCAGGGCCACACAGGATTGCTACAGCTTAAACTCTGAAGGGCGGTTGGTTTCAGGAGAGGCAATGAGAGCTTTCTTTAAAGCAAGGGTAACATTTTCATAAGCATCTAAGTGACTTAGAAGCTTAAATCCCGTTTTCAAAAGCGACTTAGATCCTTAATCAAATTGTTCAGTTCTCGAAAACCATTTTGGATAAAAACGGTCAGCGTGTGGTAAACATTTTCACTTTTCAAAAGCAGAAGCTTTCTCCCAAAACCCAAAGGTTTTTATCAATGAAAGTTTTCAACCCAAAAAAAGCCATTTTTCATTCAAAAAATAAAATAAAAAAAAAGAACTGCAGACCATTTCAGCTTTGTAGGGAGCTTAGTTCAGCCAGAAGAATAGGACATTGCCTGGCAAAGAACGAATGTGATTTCCTGATGGCCCAGAAACTCAGCTGGTGTCAATGGAGCAATATCTATTTATGCCACTCAGATTCTAGCCCAGTGTTTCTATGTTTTCTTTATCGGTACAGAGGATAACTTGCATTTTTCACCCCAAAGCCAATTAACTACATGGATCCAATCAATCTAGAAGTCCTTATTTAGACAGTGGAAGTCTTGGCTTCAGGACTGGCCCATTAAACAGTATACGAGAATCTCTTCAATACACTACCCAAGATCTAATTCCTCCCTTAATCTGATAATTGCAAAAGTCTCATCAGCCTTTGAGTGGTGCTGGTTATTTGCATTTTACATAGTTGAGATGGTACCCCTTACAAAGCAAGAATTAAAGCAGCTAGAGCTTTATTGCTTGGGTCTTGCTAGTCAACTAGCAAATCAATTCTTGGCTGATTCTCGTACCTGCTGCTTGCATCTCATGTGGTTGTGTCCTGAATGTATACAGTTTTATTCAGTGTTCGTTTGGTTCTCTCAGTCTCCTGACTAATGACACGCAGGGCAGGTTGAAGCCATGTTGTCCAAGCCCATGAATTAAATGAGAATGTGTTTTCAGGCACTTTTCCTCATTAAAGACTTAAATTTTAAAGCAGGTAGAGGATGCCGGTCAGACTGGCTCTATGTTGGCCAGATCAGATTGTGAGTAATATAGATACACAACACCCTTTGAGATAGATAGGTATTATTAGCTGTGTTTTACATAACTCATCCAGTGCCACACAGCAAGTTAGTGGCAGAGCCTCCTTTCCTGACAAAGACAAAGTCTCTTTTTCTTTCCTCTGTCCCAGAAGTGAGATGTTAGGAGGAGTCTGGTAATTACACTATTTGTGCCAGAATATATGCAGGGCATTCAAGTTCACTGGCTTCATGCAAGCTACCTGATGACTAATCTGCCTTCTTCCTGAGTTTATCCACCCTGAAACCAGATCTAGCGCCACACAGCAGGGAGGCATCTCCTGTAATGAATTCTAATGTGCTATTTTATTTAGTTTTATTAAAGACTTCACAACTTCCAGCCAAATGACATTGCAATAAATCACTGGTGAATCAGAGATGGGCACACGCTCCAAAAAAACCCCAAAACCAAACCCACCCCTTCACCCAGATCCAGTCCTATTTCTAAATAGATTTAAGAATTTAGATGAAGAGAAATAGACCTCTGTTTGCATTCTCTGATTATTCTAGCTACCAGTGGGAACAGGCGAGAATGCTTTTTGGGTGGCAGATCCTGGGTCAGGGGGAGGGAATATAGTGGGGCAGTAGGGAAATGCTGAATCTGGACTGGGAGACGGGCTGCTGGGTGAAGTGATGCTGGGCTTCTGAGAAGCAGTGAAAGGCCTTCCCCTCAACACTTCCCTCCCACCTGTACAGCGCTCTTCTCTGGGGCAGCACCACGTCAAGATCCTGCAGAACCTCCTGCAAAATACGGAGTGCCTCCTCTGAATTGCTGGGGAAGTACCCAGTAAGAGTTTTGTTCTAGTCGTTTACCACGCTCAGCAGCGTAGCATCAGAGCACCTTCCAGCCATGCATCAAGCAATGGGACTAGCCCCTGTCAGGTATTTATAGTTTATTCGGCAAGTCTTTCCCAGCCCCCAACAATGCTCTATCCCCCACACTGATGAACTTCTCCCTTGTTGAGACAGTTCTATGATGCCAGAGGAGGGAAGCAGTCAGTCCCAATCATCCCGGAGTTTAAAGTGGTCTTTTTTCATGAGGCTGTTCAGCACCTTGTAGGACAAGAGAGGAGGCAATGGGAGGCAGGGAGCCAAGAACAAAATGTTCCTTCCCACCCCACCTGGTCCTGAAGACTGAGGTTTCACTGCTATTTTATTTACTCAGTGGTAGGGTGAGGTCCAGTGGGGTGCCCCATCTTGACCCACTTTCAGAGCTGTTCTAACCAATGACTTTTCCAATAAAGTAACTCACAGAAAGAGTGACTGCTAAGGTAATCTTGAAGAATACTCCTGGGAAGCAAACTATGGGTTAATAAGCATGAGTATGCACACCCAGAACTTTATTCCAAGAGTTACAGCCATCCAGTCAAGGAAGAGAGACCTATCAGGTGAGCTTTGTGTCTAGGTAAAATTAAACAACACTGCAGCACGGCACACTTGCAACAAAATGCGCACGAACCGTCTACTATAGACAAAGAGTAAATCAAACTGTTCCACGAGTAATGGCGAGCCACAAATGGATTGAAGAAAGTTGGGTTTTGCTTGTGGACAAGTCTCACAGGAGAGGTGAAATTCACGCAATACTTTTTTAAAAGGGGGGTGTTGTGGGATAAGTGCACCCCATGGGCCTCATGGCCTGAGTCATTAAGGCACTCCTGGGCTTCAGGGAAGTAAAGCCTAGTAGCTGTAAGTAGCCACCCTTCATCCTCAGGCCAATATGGCCCAATGGCCAGAATCAATAGGACTATTGCCAGGGTTCAGGGCAGTAAGGCCCAATGGCCTAAAGCTACGTAAGGGTCTTCAGCAGCCAGATTAACCACCTTGCCTGCCAGCTGTGCACAGAGGGTTGGAGGCCCTGGCCCACTCTTCTTCAGCAGGTTCCAGCCCAGGGCTCTAAGGAACGGACTGCTCAGTCTTGGTCACTCCTTGCTACCATCCTTTTCCTACCCTTCCTTCCAACGTGTGTGTGTGTGGGGTCCCCTCAGCAATCACCGCCTCACCTCCATAGTCTCAGCGGTCAACTGCAGTTCAGTAGAGACACCAACCTGATCAGCATCTGGCAGCCCCAGCGCTCTCCCCACAGGAGCCTGCAACGCCCATCTACTTTCATTGGCAGTCAGCCCAGACTGAGCTGAGCTGCTCCCTCTTATACTGTGGTTCCAGTTTCCCAGTTGGGGCATGCCCAGCAGGGACTGGGGCAAGGAGGCGTGGCTTCCTTGGCCCAGAGCATGGGGTTAACCCCCTCTGCCCCACTGCAAGGTAAGTACTCCCAGTTACAAACGATTCACCCCCAACGCTGGGTACTGAAATCCCTCATAGATAGCTCCAGAGAAACGACTCTCACTATAAGCTTTGTAGTACAGAGTCCCAGCTGACATAAACTGGCTTATAGGTTACACCATCTGAGGGTTTATATGCAGCAATCCAGCCCAAGGCTTTCCATGAGGTCGGCCATCATTTTAATTCATACCTTTCCACTGGACAATATAAAAGCAGTTTTCTTTAATAAGAGTGACATTTGTAATGCCAGCAAACACAAATAAGCCCATTAGAGGCAGGTAAAATACTCCCCCATTGCCTTATTAAAGCCTGTAAATCAATCTGACTATACTGATTCACATGCAATGCCTTGGCACCTGATAATCAATGCTACCAATGAGTTTGTCCACACACCGTGCTCTTTCCCATGACGAAGTACCATGTGCTTTTTTATTTTGGAACTGAGTGTGGTTGTTTTTCTTTTAAATCATCAGATATACAGCATATTTGTGAGATCATTGTAAACCAGAAGAGGCTACAAAAGGACAAGATATTGCTTGGCTTTATGAGATGCATAAAGACTCAAAATAAACAGCTTTGCTCTACATGCTGTTCAACTGGGAATTAAATAATTTTGAGGGAGGGCAAAAGGGTGGTAAGACTTGGAATAAAAATATAATAAGGTTTGACCCAGTTCAAGCAGAAATCAGATTGCTGTAGTCATACTGAAATGATGATATATAAAGCCTCCTTTAGCGCAAGTTGAATAGCACAGTGTTCCTCAGAAAAGGTAACTTGTCTAAGTGTTTCTGACTCTAATGTGAAAGTGCCAGCTCTCTTATCAATTTGGCTTCCTCAATATTGCAATAATAGAGTGTTATGTTAGTATAAAATGGACAAAGGGACACAGCGTAACCAAAGACCGTAAAAATGAAAACAGTCAGTTGAACTCAGGCTGAGGTGTAGGCAAGATCTAACGCCTCTGGATCATTAGGAAATAATTTCCCTTAATATTTATAGATATCTCCCTATCACCATGACTATTCTTCTCCCTCTTCGTCCAAGAAGCTAGCCAGTAGTCAGGGCCTAACTACGTTTTTCTATTAGGAGGAGAAATTGATGTGGGCCGTGAGCTACTGCTTTGGTGCAACCCTGTTCACTCACACAAAATACAGTGCCCTTTTTGTGAATGCAGCAGAAGCAAACAACAGGGCGCCCTGTCCTTGTTCAGAAACCCAAGGGTGCCTTTCCAGCCTGCGGGCTGCTTACAAGGCTCGCAGTCCCTTGGCTGTTCCCTGTGTCCTTCGCAGGCCTAGAGCTACACCCCTTGTCCTCACTGCAGCGGTCGCTCGAGGTAGAACCCCGGTTTGGCCCCAAACCCGACTCCTGGCCACACCCAAAGATGCGTGGCTCTAGTGGGGCTTTGTGGCGGCGCCAGCTGGGAGAAGGGGGGGCAGAGAGAAGAGATTGGGGGTCCCACGCTGCTGTAGCTTGAAGCAATAACCCTGGGGGGCCACAATCGCATGGCCAGCGCCCCGGTTAGCCGGAGGGGAGTAACTGGGGTGCGCTGACCCATCCCTAGCGCAGCCCAGCCTCCCCCGCCAGCCCATCCCTCCGCCTCTGGGCGCGGCTCCCCCCGGGCTGCAAAGCGGGGGCTTGGGGCAGCCCAGGGCGGGGGTTGCCTTTGCCACTGCACCCCCCCACTCCAGCAAGAGCTGGCCCGGCGGGAGACGTGGGGGGCAGCCCCCTGGCTGCAGCCAGCCCCCGCCCCAGCGCCGCCGCCCCGCGGGAGCTGTCCAGCGCTCGGTGCTGAACCCCGCGCCGCCAGCCGCTGCCCCCGGGCTCTGATCCTCCCGCCCCAGGCGTGGCTCGCAGCCCCCCGGCCGAGATGCAGAAGAGCCGGAGCGGTTCCAGCCGTGGGAAAGCGCCTCAAACCCGGCTCGCGTGAGACGCAGCCCCCCGTTTGCCCCCTCCTTCAGGGGAGGAAACTTTGCCACCGCCTGCAAAGAGAAGGAGGAGGACTGCAGAAAAGGAGCCCCCGAGAATAGTCCCCCGGCCAAGGCAGGGGAGCGGTGGCGGAGTCTCGCAGCCCATTTTTGGAGGGAGAGAAAGGGCTGCTCTATTTCCTAGACACTCCGCCTCTGGGTTGCTGGAAATCGACACGTTGCTCCAGCTTTTGCCCAGCGATTGACTGAGCCCCGGACAGCGACCGAGCTGCAAAACGTTTATAAAGAAAAAAAAAAAAAAAGCCTCTGCTCCCAAGTCAGCGTCTTTGCAAAAACCTGACACAGCCCGCGCCCTGAAGTCCTGGCCCTTACTAACCCAGTTTTGCTGCTCAGTAACAACCTGGTCCCCGGGAGCGATTGGTGGCTTGCTGGGGGGGTCACCCAGGTGTGTGCGCAGGAAAAGTGCCAGCGAGCATGGAAAAGTCTGCTGGGAAGCTCTGAAAAGGGTGGGAGAAGCCCAGGTGGAGCCTTGGTGCCGCTGTGGATATACAGGACAAGAAGAAGTGTTGCCATCTCTGCTCCAGGGAGTCATATGGCTTGAAGGTAAGACAGAAGATTTTAATGTTCCTTTTTCTCCCTCAAATAATATCGATGGTGCAGATACCATGGGAAGGGGCTGATTAGACAGAGCTAAGGTTTTGGATTGGGTTTTTTATTGTATTGCTCCAAATTTCTAAACTGCAGTGAAAATTCTCTTCAACAGTTTGAATCAAACCTCCCTCTTCCCCCCAATACAACCTAATATTTCATAATGCTCCCCTTTTTCAACCAACTCTATAGATAAACCATATAAGATGCACTTACTGTTGTCAAAGGAACACATTGTTCTCACTGGACATGTAAAGCTTAATTTCTCTCTCTCTCACTCACTCACACACACACACACACAAACAAACCAACAGGGCAAACTCCCTCTGCAAATGTTTAAACTGATCACAGCTGCGGTTCACTCCATGCCCCTGGATGTGCTCAGATCAATGGTAATCCAGTGTATTGCTACTGTCCTGCCCCAAGGATAAAAATCAAGGTGCGTAAGGAAAAAATAAATGAGGGTGTTTTTTTTCTTATGCCATTTAGTATTTTATTTCAAGTCAGAGCCACAGCTCCCCTTATTATTTATTTCTCAGCACAATAAATGAGGCAGGTGTTTGTGATGAACAATCTTTTTCAATGAGGGAGCAGGGACTTGTCTTCTTCATCTTTTCTTGAAGGAGGCTGGAAAACACATCTTTAAGGCTATTCCCTCTAAGCATTGCCAGCAGTTTTTGTGGAGGATTTTCAGTCACTTATGTGGAATGAACAAATCTTCACTGTTACACTGATACTGGTATATGTCTCCGCCACTCAGCCCTGGGCTTGATCTCATTCCCGCTGAAGTCAATGGGAATCTTTCCAGTGGCCTCAGGGAAAGTTGGATTGGGCCCTAGCTGCCGCATGCCTGTGATAAAGCACTTTTCTCCAGGTTGCTGAATGTAAATGGGTTACACACAGATGGCCCTTACTTGCACACTAAATAGTAAAGCTCATTCAGTCAGGCTAATCAAGATGTAATATGGAGCAAAAGTACTCACTGTGTGTTAGGATGTGGAGCATGCTTTGCTGTCCATTCAAATAATGTTTAAAGTCAGTCGTTATAAATAACCAACTGAGAAAGGATACTATCCCTTGCCAACAGAGGTTGCATGTGCAGTTCACTGCGGAAGAATTTGAGTATGTTTTTAGCAGATACACAGTTGATGTAAGTGCGATTCCTTAATCACACACTGGTCTTAACAATGCGCAGGCTTATATTTTGGTATTTTTATTCTTTCCAGAGTAAATCTTTGTGGGTTGCTCCTAGCAACTCAGAGTAAGTTGGCTACCTCGTGGTACTGCTGCTCTTTCCCTAAAAGAAGAAGTGCTTTAAGCAGTTTCTGAATAGCATTAACCAAATATGAGTAGTTTTTTTCTGGGGTGTATTCTTTTCCCACTCTGGCTGCTTCATTTTCATGTATACGGAAATTTTGTTATCTTTGAATCTGCGTTCTTTACTTTCCCAGGCATCCCAATCAAAAACTGTTTACCTTTAAAACAAACTTTTCTTAAATTACTCCTGGGTTCATTTATGAGCAAAGTGTATTTCCCTCACATGCACTGTACATGTCGTGAAAGGCACATGTGAGCTACAGAGAGTTTTTAATTTTCCCATAAGTTACACTGGTGAAAATCAGGAGGAATAACTACATTAAAATCATTGGAATTACACTAGTTTAAGTTTGGACAGAATCCCTCCCCTGTGAATCAATTTCTCTTTATATGATCCCTATAGCGCTCCATTTCTACTCACACGTTTCCTGTGTGATGTATCACAAGATTCCATGACATTACGCTAAGTGCCCTATACATGTGCACACGCACACACACACAAGTAGAATGCATGGCATGCCATGATATCCCGTTTTCATGATATGTCTGAAGATGAGCTGAAATGTCAGACTATTTTCTTCATGCCTACATGCACTTTGTATATGCACAACATGGCTTCAGCATGACATGCCACATCATTCTATAAAGTATCTCGGATGATAATCTGCATACCATAAATATTACTGCAATATATACTGTGCAAAAGAGCTGTCAGAGGGAATAAAGATTGCTGGCCCCCTTACATGGGCTACCTAGGCACATATGCATTTGGCAGGAACCTCATCTTCCTACTGTCCCCTGGGTGGGGCAAGGACTCCTGCCCTTTGCTCACTGATTGGAATAGCTGATCCCACACCGAAGGTGATCAAAATCTCCTGCTGGCATAGGCGAATAGGGAATAACTATTGCCCGGAACGAGGACGATGCAGGAGAGCAACGGTGACTGAGAGGGTTGCCCCAGCCACTGCCTCCCAGGACGGCTCTTGCAATAATGCAGCTTCGGTTAGGGCCTTGCCCAAAGCCACAATCTAACCATAAACAAGTCTATGTTTACCTTCCCTTTCTGAGCAGAGGCAGCAGGATTTCCAGTTCTTCTTTCCAGGGTGTCTCTTGGAATCATTGATTTGTCAGTACAGGTGGCATCCCAAAGTCCAAAAGCCTTGAGGCATCTCCAAATTACACCAGTGTCAATCAGGAGTGAGCTCACTGAAGTGAATGGAGTTCCATCAGTATAGGATTGGGCCCAGGACCTCCAGTAACCCATTAGAGCAAAGAGGAGCTTCCATGTACACCCAGAGACATCACAAAGGCACCATAGCTCACCTCCTCTTCAGTCGTCATACACTAGGAATGTGGAAGGAAGGAGGTAAAAAAAACATTAAACCTAAAGCCTTTCCATCTTTGCGGTAACATGACACAATCCTAACTTCCCATCTGCCTAGGATGACAAGCCATTTGGCTTCAATGGGTCATTGTCACTGAAGACAAGCCCAAGAATCAAGCCTGTGAAGCAACTACAGGGCTAACCATGCCCTCTCTACCACTCCCTCAATCCAACAGTCCATTTAGTCATTATCGGACTCATCCTCCACTGCCCTGCACCTCAGGGAACCATTTGCACCTGAGCCATGTGTAGCTTCTTTTCAAATTGAATTACCGGTTCTGTGTTACACTACAGGGGGTTTGGCTCCTGTTGCTGCACTTTAGTGCTTTTCTCAAACTTGGGAGACATGAGAACCACACGAAGAGCCAGTGCAGTGACCACAAACCACAATCACAATTATAAGCTCTTGCCTGCATGAATAGGTTTTATTAAGGAAATCATTAAAACGACAATCGCCCATTGGTGTGAAATGCGACCAAATCAGCATTTTACACTCAATCTGCATAAGTGTAAATGATGAAATAGGAGGCAGGGAAACAGAAGCAGATCCTCTATTTTCTCTAATAAAACAGGCATGCTAGGAAAAATAAGTGAGGTGTAGCATGGTTTTCCTCTTCTTTAACTTTCACCTTCCTATGAAAGAAGCTGAGACTCATCTCCCGACCCAATTTTAAATTTGAAACCCTAAACCTTCCTTTAAAGAGTTTGAAATATTTCAATTTCAGAGACAGCTTGAAATGTCATCTATACATCTTTCAATCCTTTTCCATTTAAGAATCAACCAACACCTTACTCTCAGAAAGAGGAATTGTCTTGGATGCCTCCATTTTGATTCTTCAACATTTTATTCATGTGTGGTGGTCATGCCATGAAATTTCATACTATTGGAAGGAGAATTTTTTATCCTGTTGGACAGATAACAGTCTCTCTACTTCAGATAAGAACCCTGATGGTACTGTGGGTGGAGGATCTAGATACACTCAGATGTATTGACTTACGTCTAGGCTTTCTCAGTTTCTTCCACTGGCATCCAAAAGTGTTAATAGGGAAATCTCTACTGCAGCCAATTTGAAATAGCTGGTTTCACAACACAGAGAACATTCAGCTGCTGAAAAAGAGTAACATTTTTCTGGAAAAGAGAGACTAGAATATCATTAAGCTACACGGGAACCTATTTATGAACCTTGCAGAAACAGAAAGTAGCATCTGGAACCAGTCTCCTTGCTTCCTGGTATGAAATAGCTCCCAGAGCATGGGCTTGCTTTAGCCTGCATACACTAATGCTAACCCTACCCTTCTCTCTGACACATCTCTTCATCAAGCTACCCTGGTATTTTAAACTCCATGGAGAAACATTGCTCACTTGGGCCCCGATACAGCAAAGCATTTAAGCATGTGCATAACATCAAATGCATGAGTAGTTCCCTAGACACTAGAGGATAGGTGTGAGTGAGATTGAAATGTGCCTAGACTTTGTATTGGCCTCCTGACCAGGGGTGGATTTCAGCCCCTGTACGCTGATTTCTTATCAACAGCATTGCCAGATCTGAAAATGGTATCTGCTTCTCACTTTATGTGCATCAAACATTTAAACAAGCTGAAGATGACAGGATAAGGGAGATTGAATTCTAAACAACTTCAAGACAAAAAGTTTGGAGACTTATGGTGTGGACTGGAGTGATCTGTCTGGGATCTGTGCACTGAAACTTACATGGAAAAGCTTTTGGCAACCACAGTGACTCTGGCGTATTCTTCAGTAACACACAAACGTGCTTGATTAATTCGACTCTCCAGAGTGTTGCAAACTCGATTCTATGGAAAAGGGAAGGCAATTGTTTAAGTTTCATAAAAGGCATCACTCCTTAGGCTGTTATAAAACCAACCAATATTCAATCTAAAATGATTGCTAATAAGCATTAACTCCTCTGTCAATTGTTCGCCTTCAGTCATGTTTTCGCTTGCTGTCCCTCATGTGGATATTTTTAGCTTCATTATTTCTTTGAAGATGTTCCTGAGTGATGTTACTTCTCTGCTTGTACATCCCTCCCAATTATCTTTGTGGGTATTTTTCTCTCCATCCCCCGGGAATGGGTTTATTTCTGGTTTACTCTCCTCCGATGCTTTCCATGTGGGTGGCGGTATGTTCTTTATCAAAGCAGAGAGACATGATTAGTCCATTCAGAAAATGTAAATGCAGCTTTGTGTGTTATGCAGCATTTGGACAAAAAAAAAAAAAAAAGACTAAGTAGCAACAAAGACGGTCAATAACAAGACACAACGTTGCAACCGGGTAGTCCAGAGTAATCATGAATCGAGTCACATTTCAAGTTTAAATGAACATGCTGAATCTGTGTAAAACTATTTGGTGACAGCTTATCAGTATGCAGTCCAGAACTAGCTGTATAAGTGAAAGCCAGTGTGACTGTCTGGGCTTTGTAAGCAATATTAATTCTGATTCATAGCTCCTTATCTGTTGTGTATGGTTTCATTTATCCCAATTCTCAGTCCCACAACTGCAAATACTGCTGCTTCGGAGCTTGCACATGTTGGCAATGTTTTCCATTGAAAGATTTGTGTATTTTATTTTCCTGCATAGTTCAAAAGACTAATTGCTGTCACCATGGATGTGTAATCAAAATAAGTTATACAGAGAAGATTCAGAGCATCTGTCATCTGTGTTACAAAATGGAATTCTTAACTAACAACCAAGTATTGTGAATGCATTCACATTCCCTTGACTGCTAGAACTGAGATCCACTATCAAGAAAGTCACAGTTACTAACTGATGTCTCACACCATTTAAATTACCAGTGTGCATTGGTTATTCACACCCAAAATACTTGGAATTTTTTATGAGAATCAGAATTTATCAGTTTAACATTCTTTCTATTTTAGGCATTTATCTGGCCTCTATTTCTGTAGTATCTGAGCACCTCATGTCTGTAAGGTACTTATCCTGTGAGGTACTATTAGCTGCATTTTAAGATGAGAAACTGAGGCACAGAGAGGCTAAATGACTTACCAAAGTCACAGGAAACCTGTGGTGGAGTAGGGAACTGAAATGAAGTCTCCCAAGTCCTAGATTGTACGTTGACTACTTTCTTCTCTTACTAACATTCTCAGACCTGGATCCCTAACTACCTATTTAGGGACCAAAATAAAAAGGGCCCAATTTTCAGGAGTTCTCACAAATCTCACTGCTAGTCATGGGAACTACTGATGTCCTACACCATTCGCAAATGGGCCACTTTGATTTGGGTGCCTAAATGTGGAGTGAGGAGTCTAATTTTTGACATCTCAGGTTGAAAATGTTGGCCTATGAAAATTACAGAAATTATTGTTAAATTTAAAGCCACAATGGTACAGCCGCCATTCCTGACCCCTATTTAAAATCAGAGCATGCTGTCAAACAGCAAAAGCCACTTCTTTCCTATAGCACAAGCATCCAGTTGAATCATTGGTATTCTCCTTGGAGTTAATGAGACTTGCAAAATGTGTTTGCACTTGTACAGAAATACTTCTTCAGCTCACAAATGAATGTGGTAAGTATGTTTAAGCACTTTATTTACAGTTTCTGAATTACATACTGATAGGAATAATTAAGCTTTTTAATTAGCTTAGTGCTTAGGGAAATCAAAAAGTCAACATCAAAATCCTCATGTTAAGGAAGAGCTCTGCAAACTATTTAGTATATTTATTTAGTATCAATTATTATTTTGTTCTGTATTTGTACAGCACCTGGCACCATGGGTTCCTGGTCCACAGCTTAGGTGCCTAGGCCCTATTGCAATGCAAATAAATAATGTTATGGAGTAACAGTATTATTTATTTACAGTTGCACGTAGGGGCGCCAGTCAACTAGTAGGCACCCATTGCTCCAGCTGCTATGCAGAGTCAAAACCATTGTCCTTGATCTGTATGCTCAGAAAATGATTTAAAATACCACTTTAAAAATATTTATTGTGGTAATGCCAGCAAGGGGACTGGTGTAACTGGTAGAGAGAAAGTTACTAAATGGAAAGATTCCCATTGGCTTCACTGAATGTTGGACCAAGCTCTTAAAGATGTGGGGCCAGATCCTAAGGAGGTACAAATCAGTGTACTTGCTCTGGTTTCACTAAAGACAGGCCCATTTAAACCAGAAGAGAATCTGGCCCAAGGTATGTAGGTTTCATTCACATTAATATTTTCCCAGCTCTGTTACAGCAGCTAAATGAGCTTCTTTCACTTCATGTTCTATAAAAGGTTGCATCATTGTCTATGCTATATATTTAAAACAATTTGTGAAATTAGGGAAACTGCCAAGTGTAAAGCATCCCCTGAGAGTCACAATGATTGTTCATTTGGCGCGTCTGTTTCCAGCAGGATATGTGCCAATTAAGAGGATTCAACTGTCCTTGTCAGAGAGGGAAACATCCATATGGGGCACATCTGGGATGTTAGAGGAATTTCTATTATTTCCAAAGGCTTTTTGAAACACTTAATCATAACGTTGGCTCTGAAAGGTTGTAACTATGAGGGCTGTTTGAAATTTTCTGTCAAATCATATTTTCCCACAGAAAATTGGGCTTGCGAGCAAATAAAATTTAAAGAAAGTTTCTGCTTCCCTTAAAAAAAAAAAGTAATATTTCATCAGAAAACTGAACAGCCAAAAAGCAATTTTTCAGCCTAATTATTTTTGCTTTTTGGCAGTTCTTAAGTGATTTTTTTTTTAGTTGTTTTCAATGGGATTTTTGGTTTTCTGGTTTCCAACCATTGAATAAGAAACCAACATTTTCTGCTGAAAAATTTTTTGTTGCCGTCAAAATTTGCAGCAGGAAAAAGCAAAAATGTTTTCTAGAACACCACACTGTCCCTTTCCACTTACAAGATGTATCGCTTGGGGAAAATATAGCCTATGCCACATTGATGGGTAATGATTAGGGTTGAAACAGAGCATTTGCCCGTGTCAGGCTTCCATTTATCTGTGAATTCCTTGTTCTTTGTATCCAGGAGCTATTCTTCACTTATCTGCAGACAGTTCTTCCCACTGCCAATTAAGAATCTACACAGACAGATGCTAAGAAGAATGTTATTCTCTCATCGCTCCAATCGATTCAAACAAAACTGTTCAGTTTCCATCAGCACAATCAATGCACATTGCCAAGCTCCAGTCCTGTCCTTGTTACCTTCCCTAAATATAAAAGTGGTTGCTTTAAAGAAATCCCACATCACTGCAAAACATGTGACATTGGACAGATGTCCCAAGATTCTTCACCACAAATATGGACGGAAAGCCCCTGGGCCAAAACAAAAAGAGGCTTGAGGAGAGTACAACTGATGTGCTCACACAAATTAGCCTGGAGCCAGTGAACCGAAGGGTGCTGATGGTAGCTAAACAGCAGACGTGAGGAGCAGTGTAACTCAGCGTTTGGTTAATCACGTATAAGGACTTTAACCTTTTGGTCACTAGTTCCAAATTCCTCCCATCTTGTGTCAGTTTGGGGTGATCCAAAATTATATGGAGACTCACTCCAGTTAGTAGGGGATAAGTATTCACAACTGCCCCCATTACTGGAATTCTCAGCAAAGACACCCAGGGCTAAGAGTCCAATGGAGTTAGGCTGATTTATACCAAATGGGAATCTGACTCACTGTCTAAACTTCTCAAAAACCTTTTTCTCCCCTGTGCTGCAAACCTTTGTTTTAGCATTTTCTAGACCAAGGAAATGTAGGCAAAAAAAGAAACTCGCCAGGAATTTTGCAGTGCTAAATAGCAGTACGTAAAGTTAGGAGATCATGGGACAGTTCCCATGGCTATCAGCAGATAAATCCATCCCTGGATTTCATTGGAAAAAAATCCAAATCATGGGAACTGGCTCATGATGTTTATTTGTCAGGATTGTGAGGACCAACGGGAAGATGCAGGGAGCCTGGACTGTAATAAGGTGTGTGAAGCAGAACACATGCTTACCACACTGCTTCAATCCACTTTCTTGTCTGCTTTGATGAAGCATAAAGGTCTCCTGCTTGGAGTTTAGCAGTTCACCAATGTCCCCTACTGCTTATATTTGGGCTTCTATGCTGGAGTCACCCTCAGCAAAAAACCCTCAGCAAAAAACTGTGCCACGTTTGCTATTTTTGCTGATGATGAATACAACAGCCGATGAAGACAGCTTGGTCAGTGCATCAGAGGTTAATTTCTGCCTTAATTTCCCAACCTTTATCTCCAAAATTACTCATAGCCAGCATTCAATAATTAAAAACATTACTGGTCTTTATGACATTTGAATCTGAAAGAGTATATGCTCTCAAGCATAATGAGATGAAAACATTCATGAATATATAGACCACTGTTAATGAGTTTTTGGAATAAAATGGATAAGGGAACAATACATGTTTCATAACTAGAGCCAGACCCAACTATTAGTTATGAATAATATTCATTATGGATCTCTTTACTATGGTAGCCCCAAACTGAGATCAGGGCCCCATTGTTCCAGCCACTGTAGAACACATACTATGAGACAGTCCCTGCCCTCAAGAGCTTACACTCTAAATAGACCAGACAGAGAAAGGAAATAGGAAGGGGGACAAAATGACTGGGGGTAGGATTAGAACCCCAGTAGCCTGACTCTTGGTCTATTCTCTGAGGCCTGCTGCGCCTCTTTCTCACCAGCTATGGGCTTACTGGCACTGTAGTGAAATATGTTGCCTCTGTTAACCTCCAGCTCAGATTAAGAAGTGCTGCCTGTGTGATCTTGGCTAGATGAGAGGTTACTGAGCAAGGACACACTGGTTATAAAAAGCCTTTGTGCCAAATGGACTGGTAGTTTTCAGATTCACAAGTCTGTACTTTCCCCATGGAAGCATCAGCCTGAAGGAATAGGCTGGACTCCTGGAAACAGACGGTTGTTAGGTTACAGTCTGCACATGTACTGTCACTGGACTTCGGATCCTAATGAGCTAGACTGAGAGTTGATGCAGTCATCTGGGAGACAGCTAGCTTACTTCTGCCTTACCGGAAACACTGAATGGGACAATCACAAGATAGCACAGACACTGCAGCGCTCTCGCTCCATCTTAGCTTGGGAGGAGGCGGGATGTGTTCGCAACCACTTGGGAAAAAACATAGCAAACAAGCAGTTTATAGCAGGGCTTTTCGGTTAGTATTTACTTCTGAGACCCTACCAAGCAACGGGTGATGGGGAGTGGTTGCCCTGGAGAAAACTATGATGTCACCAACAAAGGGTGATGCTTCCAAATGGGGAAATGAGCAGCAGGAACAGATGGAGTCTAAGGAACAACATTCCAATTTTACACTCCCAGGATATAGAATAGAGAGATCAAGGCTGGGATTGTCAAAGAATCTAAAACAAGTGAGGTGCCCAACTCTCCTTGGAAGTCTAGGTCTTGGTCAATTACCTTGGTCTTCTTGGAAACTGCCATCCTAAGACACTGGCTGGATAAGTCCCCAGAAGCTTTTCCTTCCTTGCTGTCAACTAGATGTGCCTTCATAATCAATGGCTCTCAGGACACAGCTGTGAAGTAAGCCAGACATGTGAAGTCAGGGGAATAGTCACTACGCTGCTCTTGACTCTGTAACACTGTCTTCAGAGGGGCCAGGGTGGACGGGTGGGTGCTCTCCACCTTTTCAATGCACTTTCTTAATGAGGGTTTTGTTGCAGCCTTGATGAGTCACGCAGGGCCCATGCGCTGTGGAATTATGTGATCTAACACGGCACCTCCTGTCACTTTGCATCTCACAGTAATTCCGCTATTGGATGCCTCATTGCTTCACAGCCTGCCTCTCTGCTGTACAGTCAGATGGGGAAGAGCTCTCCCAGGGTGCAGAATGGAAAGGGGTGTGGGTTAATTGCGCCGTTACCATTGCATTGCAGAGTACCATACCTGCTCTATATCACCATTTTTACTCACTCATCTTGAGACAGAAAACACTGGGTCCTGTGTTTACTTTTAATCTCACATGCAGGGAACTAGCAGCCAACCTAAAAAGCAAACACAAGAGTCTCCGACTGATTGGCATTCATTCATCTGACCAGAAAGGATCTATTAAAAGAGGCTTCAAAGCAAACATGAGTCATATGTGGTTCTAGGCAAACACCTTCCAAAACATTTTCACACGTATTCACACAAACAAACAAAATTAACTTGCTTCACATCCCTCGTGAATTGGCTGCTTTGGCAAATAGTTTTAGAAAAATGAGCTTACTCACAGGGAATGTTCACAGACAGATCAGATTTTAAATGAACAGATGACATAACAGAAAAGAAAATATCTGAACTTATGAATCTTCATATTCTTCTTTTAAAAAAAACAAACCAGCAGTGGCTAGCAGAGCCAGGCATGGCCAGGACACATGGTGCTGCCCACTGCATAAACATAGAGTGGAGCTTGATTGTAAGAGATGTACTCATCCAATCAGAGAACAAAAGCAATACAATGTATCCAATCAAAATTGAGTAATATGGCTCAAATACTGGGTTTCGAATATTTAGAACAAACCATCTACAGATAAGATTTGATAAAAATGTGTAAAGAGGGGAATTAAAAAAAATCTAACCCCGCCCCTCCAGTTCCCCCCCACGATTTTGAGGACATAATTCTTTAAAATTTCAACCCGCTCCACAGCCAGTTAAAACAGAGGGGGAGGGGAGGAAATTGTCAAAGATTTGGATTTCAAAAAACCAAAACTAGTTCAGATCAGAAATTATGTGCAGAAATTATTCAGTGCGTAAACTCAAAGGAATACATTCCAGAACCCTTTAAACAGCTCGAGGAGAAGTCAAACGAAAAAGAAGGTTGAATTCATTTAATAAATGAATCGCTCAATTCTGGTTGTGTGGAATCCATTGCCTGAGCAATGCACAACAGTGTTAAGGAACCACTGGATCTTTGGACAACACCCGACATGAGCCCACAGGCTTATGGATCAGAACCAAGTTTCCTCTAGACCAGTATCCCATCATGGACAGTGGTCAGCATCAGGTGTTTCAGAGGAAGCTGTAGCAGCTGTGAGATAACCTGCTCATCCTGGTCCCTAATGACTGGAAATTGTTTTAAACCCTGAAGCATGAAGTGTAATATTTGTTGTGGTCTGGCTGAAGCAGTCGCCTCTTGTGGACCTCACAAGTGCCCTGTTGCAACCCTGGGTCTTCCTGGGGAGGGAAGAAGTCTCTGTTTCCAGTGTCCACTGAAGCTGACTACAGCTCACCAGCTAATTGTCTCTTCAGTCCCCTCCTCTCCTGGGGGGAAAGGTCCAAAATGTTCTAAAACAAAAAGCAAACCCAGTTCAGTATTGGGCCGCCCACCAGCCTTCTCCTGAGGTGTCTCTGCCCTTTTCTTCCAGGTTGGTTCAGAAACATCCCTCGCTCTAGTTACTCCTCCCCAGTGGCTGCTCTGGTTAGCAGGCCCATCTCCCCTTAACTCTGCAGGCAAAGCTCTTTTCAGGCAGACAGGCAGAGCTCCATCCTTCCTGGCCAGTCAGTCCTCAACTGAGCCAGGCTCTCTCCTTTTATTCCCCCTCCAGGCTTAGCATTGGCTGCAGGGATAGTTGGGGCGGGGCTAGCTGGGCTCATCGATTCTCCTTAACCCTTTCGCTGCTGGCATTGCAGCTCGACCTCTCAAACACAGTGAGGGGTCAGGTGGATATTAGAACTGACAGCCTGAGCCATCACATCCACACTGCTATTTGTAGCCTGCTAGCCTGCCCTGAGAGCTGCTACCCAGGCTGGGATGCTCATTCCCAGCTACAGAGTCGTCACACCCCTAAAGCCCGCATGACTTGGGATAGCTGCAGCTAAAGAAAGTTCTTAATTCCCCGTGTAACACTTGAAAGACTAAAGAGCCTCTTCCCCCACATACTCTTAGAGACGCACGAACTGGTGTCTCTACTCCAGCTGTCAGGCCGGAGTCAAATCTCTTTCTTTCTGAAATGCAGGTGGGCAGTGAGAGTGACATGCTGTTCACTTGAAAGGGAAGAAGGCTATATTGATGAACACCCAAAATTGCTGATTTTGTGGCTCACCCAGGTATGACTCACACAACCCCCCAGCTGCTGTTCTGCACATGCAACGACTTTCAGTCCACTTCTCACGTTCCCTCAGTGGAGGTGGGGTTTAAAATACATGCTGAAAGTGATTTCTGGGATGGGACATGAAGACATCTTCGAAAACCTGGAAATTAGATCTGAGGGGGAAATGGTCTTCTTAGATTCCTAGATTCCAAGGCCAGAAGGGACCCTTGTGAACATCTAGTCAGACCTTCTGTATCATACAGGCCAGAGACCTGCCCCAAAATAATTCCTGGTTGAACTAGGGCAGATCTTTTAGAAAAAAAATTCAGTCTTGATTTTTAAATAGTTAGTGAGGGAGAATTCACCACGACTCTTGGTAAACTGCTCCAATAATTACCCTCACTCTTAAAAATGTACACCTTATTTCCAGACTAAATTTGTCTCAATTTACCTTCTAGCCATTGAGTCTTCTTATCTTCCCATCCCGCATGAGTTCTTGAGATCTGAAATTTTTCCCTGTCCCAAAATGGGATGAAGGGTGAAAGTCTCAAAATATTCTGGGGGGAAAAAACAACGACTCAGATTAGGCCAATCAAAACGTTGTTTCAGTTTCAAAACATTTCATTTTACTGGTGACGTTTTTATTTCTAAATCTTTATTGTAAACTAACTTTTGTTTCAAAATGTTAGGTGTTTCAAGAAAAACAAATCATTTTGTTTAAAAAACATTGAAATAGGATGTTTCAACCATTTCAAAACTTTAAAATCATTTGAACTGAGGGTTTTTCTTGAATTGCCTCTCTCACAAACAGTTTTGGTTTTGACAAATTTACATTTTCTGACCAAAACCAGCAGTTTGGTCAATAAAATCCCACCAACTACTGGAAACCAAAGCTCACAGAGCAGGTTCAGTTGTATGGGCAGCAGATCGATAATGAAAGAAAGAGCTTCTTCACTGACAATCTATCTGCAAATTGCAACAGCATGTAGTTCTAGTGGTAAAGGTCATTTATAGGAAAGTACCACTGAACATCTACCTTCCTTTATTTTTAATCCAAAGCCTGATACCTCCCACATGAGGGCTGGGACGTTCCAAGGCTAAGGGGGTTAGGTACCCAAATCACACTGAATTTCAAGAACTCCTTTGAAGTCCCAACTTAAATGACTGGCCCAGGACTGGTTTTCAACAGACCAACATCCTGGATAAAGGCAGAGCAGCACCCTATGTTCTGTTTGTGGCTAGCCAGATAACACCATAGAGGAGCTGTTCCCTCCATGCATTTTGTTCCCAGTTGAGGTGAGAGCTTCTCCCACTGACATGGTTACTGCCGCTCGTTGGGGATGGATGAATTAAGTCAATGGGAGAGTTCTCCCCGGTCGGCTTAAAGCAGCTACACTAGAGAGTTTACAGCAGTGAAGCTATATCGGTGCAGCTGCGCCACTGTAAACTCTCCGGAGTAGCCATGGCCAATGACCCAGAGTCTGTGACAGAGCCATGAATTAAATGCAGATTTTCTGAGTCCCAATCCAGTGTCTTAACCACAGGAACATCCTTCCATCCTTTCCTGCAAAGAAATTCCAGAGAGGAGACGAACGCCGTTCTGTTCTACTCACATTCGGGTTTTCCGTGCCCTAACCTCTCCCTAGGCTGCCATTGGGAAGATGTGATTCATGTTACAGAATTAATGCAGCGAGCTCTGAACAGTGCAATTATCAAGAAATAAACTGCTGTGCGTGGAAAATATTGTGGCACCAGCAAGGAGAATCATTAAAAGGGAGTGACAAAAAGGCCCATGAGGCAGGGGGTGTTTCAAGCACAAAACACTGTGCTAATAGCACTTCTTATAGGTGTAATTGCTTAGCTCGGGTGCTTTATTTAACATAGCAGGGGGGCAAAGCACACTTTCTAGTATTAATATTCAATTAGACTGAACGCACAACCCAGATGACATGCAGCAATATTACTGAACCAGGTGCCAGTGTTTGGGGTTAAAACACCTCTTACTTGTATCTGTGAATGGCAAAGGGCCGAAATACTATGGGGATGGAGCCATATGATAGATTAGATAGAAACAAGCAGGAATTCAAACAAATACACGAATAATAAATAGATTTAAGTAGTTAAAAGAGGCTGGAATACAGTCAGTGCTTAGGGCTGTTTATAGTTCACATGCTTCCAGCACCTAAACAAAACAGCTCCTGGATTTTTTTGCTCTTGGCTCCCACAGCTACCCAGTGCCCTGTTAGCCACTGGTTTATTTAAGGGCGCTGTGGAACTAAGGCTAGATCTGGCTGGCAGTTTACCTGCCATAAAATGCTGGGGCCGATGGGGTGAGATCTCTGCATCTGCGACAGCCGCACTGGTGCACTAACATTTATCCTGGACGCACAGAGGGCCATCCCTCAGCCGGTGTATTGAAGTAAATGGAGCTACACAGAGCAACTGGCCGCACCAAATCCTTGTTCTTACAGTCGGTGGCACCCCGCTATCCTCATGTGGGTGATGTACCTGATCCCACCCCAAGGCTGGGGCCTTCCTCCCCTCCATTCATTTCCCAAGTGACCTTGTTTCCTCTCCCCTAGCGATGCCTTGAACACTGTCCATATTCTCACTCTAGGAAAGTAGCTGGGAAGCCGCCTCTCCAGCTAGCTCTGTGCTTCAGGAATTCACATCATGAATCATTCAAGCAATAAACATGTCTGTCTGTCACTCATCTTCCTGGCTCGGTTCAACACCTCTGGGCTGGGAGACCAGAGCTCTTACACCCTGTTCCTTACAGTGCTGCCGGAGGAGAAAGCGGGGGGACCAGCTTCTCCAAACTCCACCAACGCCCAGTGAATAGTCTTTCCCCATTAATGCACTCATCTGCATTTCCATAGGTCTCAGGGTTGACCAACGTGATTCAAGGTGCTATTATGGTGCGTAAGTAACGCTTAGGAATTTACTTCTGCCAGGCAGAAATGCCTTCAGATAAATACATCTTTAAATAGCTTCCCCGAAGTGTCCTGGGAGGCTTGCGGTCAGTGACAATGTGGGTGCAGCTGGGTGTCAGGAATCAGAGGAAACATGCCAGGTGGCCAACATTTCACGTGCGAAATACCTAAAAAAGGGAGGCAGGGACATTCTGAGAAGGCAACAGCAGCCTTAGCTATGGCTCCTGTTCTGTTAGGACCACTGCTTCCAGCTAGGACTATTGACAAGCTACAGCAGATCCAAGCCGTTATTCCGACCAGAGTAAGACACAGGTGTGCATTCTCACGAAGGCCTTTGCCTGGATTTCATGCTATATGTTGCCCAACAAGCTATAAGGGACCATCTATCTTTTTGTGGCTGGGAAAATTCTAAGGTTCTGTCTAATAATCATTTCATGACTCAGGCTTCTGCTAGCGCCTTGCCCAGAAGATGAAATGTTTCTCTGTGGCCCATCATGAACAATATACATTTACCAGTGAGACAGTAGGCTTGTTTGCCACATATTTAATTGGATAATCACTCACAAGAAGTGGAGTAGTAACACTGGCATTGCAAACAGATCTTTTGTTTCTTTTGTCCTTTAAAATGCTGCCCGGTGGGAACAGGGAGTTGATTATTAAGAAAAGAAGAACCCAGACGGGTTATCAGTTAGCTGGACAGTTTGTAGACTAACCAAGGCAGGGATAAAGATCCTGCATTTGCAGAGATGCTGAAGGTGGGACACCCAGTGACGCTCTGTACACAACATTGGGAACATACAGAAGCCACAGGGACACAGCTGGGTTCCACCACTTTTACTAACATAGACAAGTCCTCCTAGCTACATGGGTGTGTTCACCGCTGCTCTGGTAGGAGTCTGGTGAGATTTCCAGTAAGAGGAAATAAGGAGCCCCGCTAAAGGGCTTCCGAACTGTCTAAAGGGGTACCACCCAACCCCTACCCGCTACAGTCCTGAGTGCTCTTCTGCAATAAAAAAGGCCTGCCGAATCTCCAGTCATCCTCACATGCATCACTACTAGAGACTGTTCTGTGCTTGATGATGTTCATGTGGGAAAATACAATCAGCACCTACGTGGTGCTCTGCGCATGCCACTACCAGTTGGGAAGTATGTGTGCACAATACCGTGGCCTGCTCTGTTAAACATTCATGCAGCAGATGGCTGGGCAACTTGCACATTCCAGTGCTAAACTGCTAAGCTTGTGCATTTTCCAGTCATCAGATATGCTGCTTAAATATTTACAAGAAGCTTATGGGGAGCTACTGAGCACAGCAGGTGCGTCAGAACTGGCCTCTCTACTTGTTTGGTGTTTAATCAAGAATGTACAAAAGACTTAGCCCAAAACTCCAGTGGGGGATTCTAGCGTAACAGACAGTGGCTGATAAACGTTGAGCGAGCTGCCTTAGCACAAAGCTCTGCTGCCGGCCCTCTTGCTATTGAGCTCGCTGTGAAGGGCTAATTCTTCTAACGAGCAATCTAAACTGTACTTCCTGCACAAGCATTATGTGCGCATGTGAGTGACAGAGATGCCCTCTGTGGATGCTGTCATGCCTTGAATCAAAGAGGCAGGAAGGATACAAAAATGTGCACGTTTGGGACGGAGCACAATAGTTAATCTCTTTATACCTCTGCAACCACCAACTGCACAGTCACTCTGCCCTCGGCAATTAAACTGTCATATCCTCATTGCTACTATCCTCTCTGAGCAGAAGCGGAGAGCTTACAGCCCAGTGCATGCTCAAGAAGCTTCATTCACAAAATTACCTGACCTGTCACGCTCATGCAAATATTCCCTGCTGACGTCCTACTGTCCTGAAGAGGTGCCTTATCTACTCTAATTTCCAGCGGCAGGGACATAGCGTTGCTGAGTTACAAGTACTTTCAAAGCAATATTCAAACATTGTCTCTATTGATTATAGCAAACGTGTGGGAACTGGGTTAGGCAAAGTCCATGGCAGTTAGAGTTGCACATCGTGATGATGAAGATGATTTGTACAATGGTAGCACTTACAAGCCTCAATTAACCCTGGGAGGAGAGTGCGCCTGGCTTTGGGGAAAAAAAACAAAAATGAAAAATCAGAAAACTTTTCCTGCTTTTTCAGCCACCAAGAACCAGACAAGTTTGACTGAAAACAAAAAACTAGGGACAAAAAATACCCAAATGTGGGGAGGGAAGGGGAAAACTGTTTTAAGATGAAAACGTGAGGTTTTCAGTTCTTTGATGAAAACTGAAATCAAACGTTTCAAGCTAAGCAGACACTTTCTACCAAAATTTTGTTCACATAAACACTTAATTTTCAATTAAAAATGCTTTAACGGAAAATTTTTGGCCAGCCCTACTCCTCAGTGCCAGTCTATTGCTTTAACCACTAGATCATCTTATTATTTTGAGGCCTCTGATATTGGTGATACCATTCCAACCCAGGCACAATGTTAACCATGAGTAGCCACAAAGAGTGCCTGAGCTGTTCTTGGGTCGTTGTCCCCCTTCACACATCTCCTATAGCAAAGTGCTCTGGCTAGCCAATTACACTTTGCTTACTCTGCAATTATTGTCATTCCTCCTGCTTTCATAAAGCAAATGCAGGCAGGGTGATAGACATCATTCTAAACTGCTAAATAAATAAATCCCAGACTATGGTGCACCAGGGAATCCTGAAATAAAGAACTTTTTTTTTAATGCTCTAAAAACCACATTTTTTGCAAAGGGCACAGAGGCATTTACAGAAGTCACAATGAAAAGCAAGAGAGGCTCTTCTCATTCCTCAGCTGTATTGTGAGGGTTCCTGTAGGTGAAATAGGTGGTGACTCGGTTAGCTGATTAGCCAAACCCTCCCTTGTCTCTGGCCCTTTTCTGAACAGTCGTACTTCACCATAAAGCAAAGTGATTTTCTGTGAGACGTCGAGGAGAATTTCTCTTTGCAAAGTAATAAGGATGCAAATCTTCCTCCCTTCTTGGGGATCAAGAGCACATTCTCATTATTCCTTTACAAAATTAAAATAAAGGTCAAGGTAACATAGCCACCCACTACACGATGAGAGGGAGTTTGCAATCAAATGCTGGTCTCATCTCTCTTTCTCATGCTCCGTAACAGGCCAGGAAGGGAAATAAAAATAAACTGTTTATAAGATCTACTTTCTTTCAAGGCAAAAAGGTTCAAGAGAAACCCAAATTACACCCCCTAGTGTAATCCCAAATTAGAATCTTTTAGCACTTTAGGAAGCCATTTTGCAAGACTAGGTCTTGCAAGATACATGACCGAGCAAAGGCGTTATGAAGAGTAGAGCCCTTGTGCAATATACTTAGACTTTGGGTCTAGGCCTATAGTAGGAAGTAGGCACTGTCCACTCTGCCTTCTGGAAATGGGAGGTGTAGGGAGGAAATGGGTGGAATTTTGGTTCCACTCCCCCATTCACACCAGCCTGTGCAGTTAACATCGGTACCAGAAGCAAATTTTAACCCCCATTAAGAAAGCAGGCAGTGGATTGTGCTCCTGAGTTATAACGCCTCCCCAGGGCTTCTCTTAGTGCATCCTGCAGTGGCACCTTTTGTTCAGGGTTGTGCCAAAAATTACAATCTAGCCCTTAATGTCAATGAGTGTGTTATAATTTCAAATCGATGCCCTAACCCTAAACCAAAACTGGAGGAAGTCAATGGAAGGCCTGGAAGAAGAAGATGCATGCAAATGGCAAGTCATTGCCAGTGAGTCCTTTTAACTTTGTGGAGGTCTCCTCTTTTTTTTTTTTTTTTTTTTAAACCTGCATTTTACGCAGGTTTCTGCCTTCTCTAAGGTAGTTTTGCATTATCAAAGGGCAACGGGAGAATAGAAAAAGTGATATTGCTGCATTTAGCACGGATTTTTTTCTTCTTCACACTGAGTCACTTAAGCGAACATTTAATTAATTTGTGACACTTTGACAGCTTTCAAGAAGACATTTGTAGAGCCATCAAGCTGCATTGATAGGACTGTCAGACAAGCACCTTTTGAATTAGCAGCTATTAAGGACCCACATGCAACAAATTTACAAGGTTTATCATCCAAATTGTTCTTTGAACGAGCAAAGCACACAAAAAGCTCCAAGAGACACAAAAACCCCCATTGTTCACAGGCGAGTTTGATATTTGCAAATGTTTTGCTATTTTGATCACTTACTTTGTTTAATAAATCAGACGTGGCTTTGTCTTACCTTCAAGGGAATGAAGAGGCCTTGTTGCAGCACAGCCTAGCCAGGCTAGCTTCATTCTAGCCACAGTCTGAGATTCCCCTCACTCAGGTGGGGTCTCTCAACCTGCCCAATTCAGTGCCATGACCTAGCTTCTTTAAAGGCTCACGAAAGCAGCTTTTCTGTCTTCCTTGGCTTTTTCCCTTGCTGAGAAATAAGATGGCCCTGACCTTCAATTTCTTACTGCACCACTCTATCTCCCTGCTCTAGCCTTTCCAACCCAGCTGTCTCAGCCTGACTGTCTGGCCCCAGGCCCCTTAAAGGGGCAGACAACTTTGTTACAGCTCCGCTTTATAAGGATTTGCCAACATACCCAAGATTTTCAAACGTGACCAATGATTTGGGGTGTCCTACTTCAAAGCCCCTAGTAAGTGCAGAGCATTGAAAATCAGGCACCATTAAGATGTCAACCAAAAATTGAGGAACCCAAACTTCACTTTAGAAAACCTGGCCCTTAATTCATGATCATATTATCTAGTGCCCAACCAATTTCTGGGATGGTGACTGCTTAACATTCAGCTGTAGCTATGTATACCTTTGCTCTTATACCCAACGGATCTCCTCTCAAACACCCAGAAGTCACCTGAGCATCTGAAAGTGCCTGACATTAATGAATTCCGCCAAGCAGTACTATTGAGAGAGAGGGCAACATTGTTACCCCCATTTTACAAACAGGGAAACTGAGACGTGGAAGAATAAGTGCCTTGCCCATGGTGGCACGACGAGTCAGTGTCATAGCTGGGAGCGGACCCCGTAGAACTCTGGCTTCTCACCCCTTTGCTGTACTTCCTAGACAATACTCCCTCTCCTGAACTTTGTAATGTTCGAATTAGCCTGTCAGACCAAGATCAGCCAGGACATAGTTAGCTCCACATGACTTCAGTGACCATTCTACTAGAATGAACAAGGTCAGAAGAGTATTTTAATGCGTCTGGTTAGCATGAAATGACGTGTTCAGCAAGTGCCCGGATCCCAGTTCTCAGCCAGTGAGGGGAGCCCTTTCCATCCCTCCCTCTGTCACGGGAGTCCTAGTCTGCATGCAGGATTCATGGAACATTGAGCAGCAGCTACGCAAACAACAGAGTAAAATGCCCCGGGCTGTGCCCAATGCCACATGCACCATGACTGCGCTTGAAAAGGCATGCACCGAGATCCTTTCCGCTCACAGGGGAAATAGGTTTAACTAACAGGACACTGATGTGAAACACGGCCATCCCTTTGGGGCCTGACTGTAGCATTTACCTGCCTTTGCTGAAAACCAGAAGAACATTATTATAACTGGAATATTCTGCTCACTGCGTCTGCACAGCGTCTGGCATTATCACTTCTGATAAGCTCAGCGCAGCATTATTGCTTGCATTAAAATTCAATACGGCGTTCCTTTGTTATTTTTCTTTGTGATTTGCTGAAGGATGAGTTCAGGCGTAGCGCCTGCTGGCTGTGATGACACTGAAATCTACCAGCACTGCAAGCTGCATAGGTACAGGCAGTTCAGGTGATGAGACCAAGACAGCATTGGTGTAAAACCAGTGACATTTCGTCCTTGGCAAAAATCAGGAGAATTCTTCTTCTTATCAGGATTTCCAGAGTGAAATGTAGCATTTGTGGATTGAGAAAATCCTCCCCTAGTAGCCCAAATCAAATCTGCAAACACCCATGAAATCATCAGGAATTTCTCACTCTCTCTTTCACACACATGACAATCAACCATTATTGCACACAACTGTGCTTTTTGACCACAGCTCAATGCTTCCTTGTCACCATTCCGAGGGAAACAATACCATGGCCTTTAGCTGTGGTAGCTAGGAAAGAACAGGGTGAATGTTTGCCTTATTAAAAAAAATTACCTGCGTTAGTAAAGCTAAAAGTAGTGCGGGTGGTGAGAACTGCAAGGTTTGCAGCACATCTGCTTGCAGATGTTTAATTATTGCACAACAATTGGCAACTGGTTGCTGAGGAAACCATTTAGCTATTCTATTGCAACTGTCACAACATTTTGTTTCCTTCTAAGATTGTTTGCAGAGTTTTAACAACTCCTTCCCTTGGTTGTCACTGCATTCACATAAGCAAGCCTGGCTTAAGAAAAAAACCCAACCAGCCTCTATCCCTGGTGCTGTCAAAGAAGACTGCTAGTGCACTGAGGAGAAGAAATTCAGTTGGTGTAAATCAGCCAATTACAGCTTCGGAGAAGCCAGGATGATTTGCACCATCAGAGCATCTGGCCCCAAGATTACGCAGTGTGCAAATATGTAAGTCTTCACCATGACTTTGTCCTCCGATCCTGTTTGTCTGGTTATCCTTCTGTTGCAATTTGTCACAATTCTAGATTGTGAATTCTTTGGGGCAGGGATTCTCTTTAATTGACTTGTTTGTATAACACCTAGTCCAGTGGAGCTCCGATCACTGATTGGGACTTCTAGGAGCTATCACAGTGCAAAGCATAATAATAATAAAGTGAAAGAAATCCTGGAGAGGAGATGCAACTGGAACCAATTGAGGAAAAGAAGCAGGCCAGAGGGAGAGCCCCAGGTTAGAAAGAAATGTCCTGGACGGTTTCATGTTTGCAACAATAAACTGGATAAATTCAAGCATTTTTATTAAATGAAGGGAATAAATGAACTAAACAGAAGAAAACAGAGAAGAGTCACCGGTCATCCTACAGCGAGGAAAGTGAAAGGGGAAGTTCACAGCAAGAAACTACATTCAAAGGTCAGAGGCTGGTTAATCACTAAGGGGCTGGCAAATCAGAGGGACAGAGGCATTTCCAGCTTTCTAGGAAAGGAGACAGGACAAAAATCAATCAGGGGAAACCCAGGTAAGAATGGCTTCTTTCCACTCCCCAGAGCTCTGCGGCTTGTGATGCTGTTAGGAGCAGTGGAGCAGCGGTGTGCTCATATAAAACATGGCTCCTTTGCACTGCAGCAATCACTCAAACGGGGATACGGAAACAAACGGCAGCTGCATTAGCCTCTTCTCTGTCCTCTGTAGTCCCAGTGGGATGGGACCTTGGTGTGTAAATGCATACCGCTGGCGCCAGCCTTCAGAGATACTCTCTGCACAGAAGATCTTCAATCAGCACAGCTACATCTTTCAGCCTAAAGAGCATAACCATACACAAGAAAATCAATCTCTCCGGCGTGCCAAGGGACGGCATAGAACCCTACCACAGCTGCTCCCCAGACACGGACTTCTGCTCTCACAGGGCATGTCTACACTGAAATCTGACACTCATGGCTGACCCAAGCCAGTGAGGTTCGGGCTAACATCTGATTAATTGCCATGTAGATGTCCAGGTGCAGGGTGGAGCCTGGGCTTTAGCACCCCACGAGATGGGAGGGTCCCAGAGCTCCCAGCCGGAACATCTGCACCGTTATTAGAGAGCACCACAAGCCTGAGTCAGCTGGCAGGAACCAGCTGCAGATGTCTGATTGCAATGTAGACATAGCCCAAGTACTACCCTGGATGGGACTGGCCCAGGCAGCCTCGTGGTGGTAGGCCCTGTGGGATAGGTTTTGTCTTTTAGCGAGATTATTACACCTCACGTATACGTATGCCTTCGAATGCCAGCGATCCAGAAGCTACCCGCAGATATTGACATAACGGGAACAGATCCACAACTGGTGTAAATCAGCATATTTCCACTGGCTCTGCACCCATTGACAACTGCACACTCTACCACAATTTGTCAACAGGAGCAGAGCTCAAGACCTCCTCCCCACCCAAGAGCAGTTCTTTAGTGCCTCTGACGCGTTGGCTAGAGGGGGCTCTCCTTTAGCAGAGAACAATGGCATGACAGGCAGCTTCTGTAGGACCCCAGCCCTTTGGGCGGCACCAGTAAATCACACACACGCCAAGGAAGGGAGATTTGTGCCACAGCTTGTTTTCTTCTCTTCACTCTCAGGGACCCAGGCGTCCTCTATAATAGACTGCAAATGTGGGGCCCAATCAGAAGTCAGTGGAAAGACTCTCATAGGCTGCACTGGATCAGCGCTGTTGCTGAGAGCTGAAGACAGGTCTGTGCTGGACGAGCAGATCACACAGCCCGGCGCCTGAGCTGAGGGGAAATTTGCTGTCTTTTATCGGTGCCAAACGCTACATTAGCAGCAACGTGGGCCAGAGGTTCCAGAGCAGCCTGGGTCCGCTCACACTTCGGTCAGCCAGCTGAGTGTCTCATTAAAACTGCACGAGGGTCTAAAGGCCCTAAAAGCGGCTTGTGTACCACCTGGCTCCGGGGACTGGAGCATGGCCTGGATGGATGCACGCTGGACTCTGCAGGCAGCTGCTGCGAGACACACACACTCCCTGCCCGACTTGAAGGGGTCAGGTGAAGAGAGGGATGGAGGAATAAAGCAGAGAGGAAAACTACCGCTGCTACGTCTGGGAAGCACAACGTGCACTCGGCCCCACACAGACGCCACTGACTTCTTATTTGCATTGCTACAGCTGCATCGCCCGTGGCCATTGGACAGGGCAGGCAGAGGCACAGCTGTGATGGTGGGTAGAAATCATTGCTCGATGTGCAGCCTCAATGCTGAGTCATGCTCCACCACGGAGGGGGTGCGCATTGGATTCCTAATCCTGGCTTCTCATTCCCCAGGCCACAGGGACCGAGTCTCCTAAAGGGGCGGGTACACCAGGCCTCGCAGAGCAGAGTCAAGCACCGGCGGGAGCTCTCTCCTCAGGGGATTTCTAACTTAGGGAAAGCCGAAAGGCTCCTCAGAAGCACAATGGGCCACACCACTTCACTGATGTGGCCACTGATGGTGGCAGCTGTACTGAAGTTAATAGAGCTGTGTTCGTTTCCACCAGCAGAGAATCCTCACTGGGATACATAACCAAGTACATGATGGAATCTCCATCTCTGGCAATTTCTAAATCAAGACTGGATATTTTTCTAAGAGATCTGCTCTAGGGATCAGTTAGGGGCAGTTCTCTGGCCTGTGCTATACAGGAGGTCAGATTAGATTATTACAGTGGTTCCCCTCTGGCCTTGGAACCTCTGAATTTTTACCTGTCTAACGTGTATTTAGTACTCACAATCAGGGACACAATGCCATGCTGTGTGTGTCCCTAGGCTGCCTGCCAGAACCTGGGACTGGATGACATGGGAGGGGCCACTCGACAATTGCTCTGTTCTGTTCATTCCCTCTGAAACATCTGGCACTGGCCACTGTTGGAAAACAGGATACAGGGCAAGATGGACCATTGGTCTGACCCAGTGCAGCCGTTCTTATGTTCTTACGATACCAGGGTGAGATTTGCAGGATGGAGGATGAATCCAGCTCTCTCTGCACAGCACAGATCCTGTGCAACCCAGGCAGCAGCAGCACATATACTGTTGGTACCGGCAGTCCAATTGCCCCAGCCAATTGTGTCACCTTTCTAGCAGTTTCCAGTCCCACGGTCCATTGAACCTCTCTACGGAGGCTGCTGACGTGAGAGTGAATTCATGGCGATGGTTTCTGTGAGGAGGATCAAGGACCATGGCTACACCGCAGAGCTGACAGTGGCGTAGCTCCACCTGTGCTGCCATAGCACGGCTAGTGTAGACGGGAGAGAGCTCTCCCATCAGCTTCATTACTCCAGCTCCCGTGAGTGGCGGCAGCTATGCCGGAGGGAGAGCTCTCCCGCTGACATAACGCTGTGCTTAGGTCACACCCCAGAGCGACATAACTACTTATACCAACGTAATCAGTAGTGGGTACATAGCCTTACTGTATATTCTTAATCGATTTTTGAGTAGAGTTTTTGCAGAAAACATGGCACCTTTTATTTGTCTGCAGTGATGGGTCTGCAAGAGGTGCAAACGCCCGAGCGCCTTCTCTTCGTCAAGAACCTGTGCCCAGCAAAGGCCAGGAGGAGCACCAAGTATCATTGTTCCCAAGTATCAGAGGAAAGCTTGGAAAACACAGGCACTCATTCTGCAATTAACAAGACTCTGTAAAACCAAGGTACTGCCTGAAGGACACAGAAGGTTTTGTTTCCATGGATCGAGTTGGAGACTCAGTAAGAGCAGTCCTGTTGATGCAATGGCACTAGCTTCAAGGGAAACCCCAGACATAGCCCGTATCTTGAATTCAGTTAAGTGAAGAAACAGGACTTTGGATATGGTGCCCTATCCTGGCCACACTACCATTCCCTGGCCTCTGCAGCCTCACCAGGCAGAATCTCAAAGTCATGCCCAGTTCAGCCCCGTTCTGAAAACCTAAGCTGTTCTTGTCAACTTTCATTATGAGCACGATCCATTTCAGGGTTATTTTTAAATTATTACTCTCCTTGTTTGTTTGCTTGTTTTCCTCCTGAAAACTCAAACCCAAAGCCCCAAATAGCAGATGAAGCACAAAAACAAAGCAGGTCACTGCACATCTGCTCCGAACCGTGCGTGGAAAGTTCACTGGTACGGAACGTCAGAGGTGATGATGCAAAAATCCCATGGACTTGGCCGGAATCGGCTGTAATACAGTAACTAGTCTCTGACGCAGACTTCCATGTTCAGATGCTGATTTGGACTCAGTTTCTTTGCTTTAATTAACCATTTTGACCACAGACGTTTAGGATTACAGCTGGTTGAACAATTTCCCATCCATTTAATACATATCACCATTATATCAAAAACCTCCACACATGCTTACATACCTTTAAGCATGTGAATAACCCCAGTTAATTATTATTAAGTATCAGTAGTAACTATTATTACTCTGCAATATTTATTACCCGTTTGCCCCCTTTGTTGACTGATGCATAAACCAACCCTGATTGTCTTTAAATGTATTTGCCATTCCTGGGTAGTTGCTGAAAAGTGTAGACAAATAATTTTCCAACTATGGGTTATTCCAGAATAGCTATTCTGAAACAAGAGTGTGCACACATGGAGTTATTCCAGATTAGCTATTCTGCTTTGAATTAACACCCTGCTTTATTCCTGAATATCTTTCATGCATAGACAAGCCCTCAGGAACATTTCCATGAATAGCCAGCGTTTGTCGGAACACTCATCATGAATAACTTGACCGCACAAACCAGAGCACTGAACTTAGCACTTTTATTCATGAAAATACTGATGAATGAGTGTTCTTTCAAGATTTGACACGCTCTTTTTACCATTTCTGGGAATCAAAGAGCTGTCCCAAATTGCACTGGCACCTGAGGTGGAAAATTTGGGTTTTCCCATTCCTACGACTTGCTATGACAAATTTTTATATTCATAATATCTGTGACTATAGTAAAAAATTGTTTTTAGGATGGATTCAAAGGTCTGGTTAGGATGAGCATTGCTTATTAATTATTAATAATAGTAATAATTTTATTATGGTAGTACTGAGAGACCCAAGCCAAGATCAGTACTCTACTGTGCCAAGCACTGAACGACTGTGTACTATGATACAGATCCTACCTTCAGTAGTTTACACTTTAAATAAACAAGATATGCAAAGGAAACAGAAGCAGAGAGAGAGGTTACGTGATTTTTTCAAGCTCCCATTTGTCCAAGCTGTGTACACACACACACACACACACACACACACACACACACACAGAGAGTAAGAGAAAGCACTCTCCACTCAAAGTTTCCAGTATAAATAGATCAGACAGATAAAGGGAGCAAGAAAGGAAATATTATCATCGGAGTTTTTACAGATGGGAAATCGAGGCATAGAGAAATTAAGTGACTTCTACCACGTAAGTCCATAGGACGTCAGTAGTGGAGCCAGAAATTGAACATAGATCTCCTGACACCTAACCATTTACTTAACCACAAGTCATTTAACCACAAGATCAGCCTCCCTCTGTAGATCTAAATCTTATTCACAGTTACCCAAACATCTTTAGGGTGGAAATCAAGCTGGGAGAGGCTCTCTCATGAGATTTGCATGTCCCGCAATTTGCAGGCTTTGATCAGATCCGATATGGCTTATGCTTAAAGTATTTGTGTCCTCCATCATTTTGCTAAAACTAGGAAGTGCAGAGTTCCATGAAAATTAAGAAGTCATATGATAAACTTTTCAGACTTCAAGAAAGATTTATAGTGAGGTTACCTGGGATTTTTGGCACTGGTACAGACCAGTTCTTCTTTTATCCAAAAAGTTTGCTTGCTACTTCTTCAAAGTGTCCTGACATTCTCCAGCCTAGATCCCTCACAATATGAAACATTGGTTCCTCATCCCTCCAGGGCACTTCTAGGTTGCTCTGAATCCAGCTTGCATTTTCACACTTGTTTCTGAAAGGTAAAACTATAGAACTCCATTTGCAAGAGAGATGTACCCTTTTCACTGTTTTCCAGGCTCTCCGCTCATTCCCTTTGCTTGGAAACAACAAAACAGTCTCCAGGGGTTTGTTTTTGATATTTTCGTTTAAAGGACACATGTATTTTTCACAGTGAACCTCTAGGTATTCGGGTTCCCAGTCACCAGGAAAAACAACAACAAATTTGTTTTAGAACAAACTGCACAGGGAAGAGAGGCTTCTAAGTTACTGGGGTGGGGGAAGTGTTAGGCATGAAGTGGTATCTAATTTGGTTTCCTGAACTCTCAGTCTGAGGGGCTGAGTCATTTCTATCAGATACATTGACAGGCACCGCATAAATTAACATGATTTGTGTCAAAATACACTGATTGGGTAATTCAAAGGGTTGAGATTTGATTATTACCCCCTCCTTTTTTTTTTTCTTTCTTTTTTTGTCTTCCTGTAGCTTCACTGTCTTTCTAAGCAAGAAGGAGATACAAAACTGCTTTCACTCTTCAGGGTTGCTTCTGCCTGTCGTGATTCTCCAGGTCTGTCCCTTGTCCTTCAAGGCTGTCTGACAGTCTGCCTAGGAGCCCTAAATGGAAATCAGGCAGGGGGCAGAATTATTACATGACACCATCTCTTTGCAACATGTTACCATGACACAAGGTGGCTGTGTTGTGGTGGACTGCCTCAGGATCTCACCAGCTGCGTGGGGTGTTCGCTATGAGTAAAAACAATACCCACACATTTTTGAGAATGCAAGCTTTCTGAGTCCAATATAGTCTCTTTGAGTTTTTACAGCACCTAGTGCAATGGGGCCACGATGCTGACTGGGGGCTCTGGACATGACCATAATATAAAAGATTATTACTACTAATTATAAATGACCCTGAGGTTTAGAGGAGGACAGGTGACAGAAATGGGGCTTACATACAATAGGGCAGGAAGCACTCTGATAATAGATTCATTCCTTACTGTCCCCGGAGTTTTGTCCCAAGAATGCGATAGCTGAAATGTCATGATTGTACTTATGAATTATGTGCACTGCCTTGCTTTGGCTGCACGTACTGCAGTTTGATACCCTGGTTCTTTCTACTTTGTGGCCTGTTTACAGTTTAACTAACCTCTGGGGGCAACGTGGAATAGTCAGCCTGGCAAACAAAGCATTGGATAACCAAGCAGATCAGAGGAATATCTCGCAGTGTGTATTTCACACAGTGGGCAGTGCACATTCTAGGTCTTTTAAATCATCTTCCAGACAAAGGTTTATAACGAGATCAGAAGTAACCAGAAATTGCTGTGTGCTTGTGAGACTGCGGAGCCTATGTAGGACGAGTCACATGACAAGCCCATGTTGTAATGGGCTAATTAGTGACATAGTGTCCAATCAGGCCCATCCTATCCTTCCCCCCCAAAAAACAAAACTTTTCGGCGGTTCAAAGACGTTCAGATTTGTTTGTTAATTTTCATGCGTCTCTGCGTTTTGTAGTTTGCCTCAGAAAGGCAGATATTTACTGCGGGATTACACTAATGGTCCTCCACTGATTTAAATGCTTACACCAGAATAAAATTAGAGCAGCACACTCATGGATCAGGTCCAGTATTTCAAGTTCACTAGCAGGGGGAGGTTAGTAGTACGGGGGCAGGTGCAGAATTTTCCTTGCAAAGCCCCAAGACTTGCTGGGCAGCTCCAATAGACCATCCACCTGTAATATAAACAGTACACAACAATAAAAAAGCTCCAAAAAAAACTTCATACTGGAAAGATCTTGGCTCTTCCCTAGACAGTGTCGAATGATCTCTAGCCTAGACAATACTGCCACGATGAGAACATCACTTTCCACTCACGCTTCAGCAGCAAAATCGTTGTCAGCGCCCCGTTTTAGTGAGAAGTGGGGTGCAGGAGGCGGTCTGCATCTGGAGCAATCAGTTGCTGTGCAACCAGGGGCCATGCTGCCCTTTGTAGGATGCCTTGCTCCCAGAAGAGCAGATTTTGCACTCCACAAAGTGCTCACAAGGGCTCCAGCTGGAAGAAAATGTCACTGGCGGCGGGATGCTAATTTGAAAACACCAGCATAATAGGTGCAGTGGGGAACCTAGCAGCCAGGGTCTTCACTAAAAGCATTGGACTGAGATGTAATGAGGCCCCTTTTGATCCCTTTGTAGTGCTATTCGGTAGATTATAGACTCTCCTCTGGAAATGAGCAGCTCGTCAAAGACCAGCTGATACCTGTGTGTCTGTCTGTGGCATGAAGATCTTCTGCTTTTCTGCAAAATTGACCTACAAGCTTATCTTCTCCTGGTTCTGAAATGATGGGGGCCGGGGGGGGATGGATACTGAAGAAAACTCTCCGGGTCTCAAGGAGCTTTGGCTGTTAGATGCAGGGAGAGTCATTTTAGAGAACTCAGAATCTCTGAAAAATCAGGGCCAAGAGGCATACAGCAGGGGTTCTTTCTTCCATTTGTGTGTGTCTGATTCCCCCATCACTATTAACAAGTGGTTATGCGTGCACATCCTGAAGGGGAATATATCCAGCTGTCCCCAGTAGGGAAGGATTACTATGAACCCCAGCTTTGGGGAGGTGGGCGGGCATGGGCAAGCAGCCTTTTACACCATAAGAGTTGGACTCTGGGAGACATGGAAGTGAAGGTAGGGCAAGAGTTTAACACCAAGTCGGGAGTTTGCCTTCTTTGCTAAGTCCAGTGTCAAGGGGTAAGGTTCCAAAGGGGAATTTCAGGATACACAATGCAGTAATAAAATTTGAGTTTCAGGGACTGGGGATTTTACCTCTACTTTAATATTTTTTTCAGTGTCATGGGACATTAATAAGCACAAGTCCAACCACGCTACTGTTAAAGTTATTTAGCGTTTCGCCATTGACTTTAGCAGGGCGGGATCACTTGGCTACTATGTTAACAGGTGTTATATGGGATTCTACTGTCACAGACAGATAGGACTCAGCTTTCGCAGCTGGACAGGAGTCAGGACGTCATGCTCATGTCACCTCAGTGAACATTAACTCAGTGCTGCACCAGGTCTGTCCAATAACAACTTAAGTACCACCGCCTGTATCACAAGTACGTCTTTCTGAAAGGTCTCCCGTTCAAGCAGTGACCCATCCTGATCAGCTTAGGAGAATCGATGGGAGCACACAGTCTGACTGCAGTCTAGCGAAAACAATAAACATACCAAGGGCCAACCAGGAGGCTCATGGCAGAGCAAGGTAAGCAGCCCCCAGCTTAGGTTCCAGTGCATGCTGGAACAGCAGCTGTTCGTATCAAGAGAGAGCAGAGAATGGCAGGCTTTTGTTCCCATTCTAGTTGTTGCCAGCAGGTCAGCCGGAGCAGGACACCTTTTGAAGGAAGGCGATAGGGATTGGGAAAGCGATGCCCTGTTTATATTTTCTCTGTTATCTTGTTCGTTTTAATGAGGAGCAAGAAACCAACGCAAAGCAGAGGAAATCTCATTAAAAAGCATGAAAGGAAAACGACTCAGGAAAGATAATAGGAGCTTAATGCATTAGTTACACTTGGAGTTGCTCTGATTGCATGCGGGGCTGGCGCTTGGACTGGGTTCGATGTCTCCTCCTTGCGCTGGTGCCAGCTGCTAGTCAGCTTTTCCAGGGCCAGGCTTGTTCCTGGATAGTTCTTGTTTGATTTCCTTGCACCCTTCAGTCCACGTGAACGAATGTTCACAGACCCCTACATGCAGGTGTCATGGCTCACTTGGGTCCTTTTTCAACCCAAGGGAGCCGTAGGTTAAGGAAGCGTGGAAAGGAGTGGCTGAAGGGTGTCAGAAGAAGGGACTTCGGCACTGGCTTGGGTTGGTCTGGCAATAGGAGAGTAGAAGGCAGTGTGATAATGCAGTAAGGGGAGAGCGGGTTGGGGTGGGGGAGGCTGCAAAGAAATGCACTAGCCTTTCACCACTGGCATTCAGGACTCAAGCTCTCAGTGACTGTGAAGTGGTGGAATTCCTCTGAGGCCCGTGAGGCATTGCCAGTTTATGCCATCAGAGTTAACCCAGAGGTTCAAATCCTATTTAGAAGTCAAATGGAAGCATTTAGGCCTCCGTTTTCAAAAGCGTCCCCCTAACGCAGGCTGCCCCACTGAAGACACCTAGCGCCTGAGGACTCATGGCTTCCACATTAAGTTAACAAGAGCAGGGGTGATCAGTGTCCCTGCAAACAAATTAGCATGTCTGTGAAGCTGGGCATGCTGCAAGGAACAGAAGCACTCAAAATTTGTGGGCTGTTTGGAAATTCTGGGCCTAAATAAATCTCATCCTAATCTTCTGGGGCTATCCGTCCTCCTCTGTAAGATCACAGTTTCACAATACATTTGGCAGCCCCTGCTTTGACGAGGCTGATCAATGGAATAACAAAGAACGCTGCGGGTCAGGATCGAGGCGCGTTGGAATCGAATGCGCTGGCAGGCTTGTAGAAGGGGAAGCAAGGACTGGATTCCGTGTGGGCCTTGCCTGTTCGATGTTCGGTTCGGAAGGTTCAGCTGCCCTTGTTTGCTGTGTGAAAACAAGCTGAGCAGTTGTATTTCCTAGCGGACAAATTACTGCAAGATAGAAAGGGTGTTCTAAGAGTGTTCGGGAGATGAGTTTTCCATCTCAAAGACAAGGCTGGGATGCGCGTCCAAAACAAACATGCATCTGTCATGGGAAGCTCTGAGCATACAGAGGTTCAACCTTCAGCTGTTGCTGAGGTGACCATAACAGAGGAGGTTCCACTGGAACCCAGCTGTGAGTAACAGTGATAGAACCGGAATAAGTGTATCTACTTTGCCATGTACCTCCAAGGCATCATCATTCTCAGATGTAAATGGATTTGGCCTCACAACGTCTCTGGGAGACAGTAGAGAAGGATCTCCACTCAGTACCTGAGGCACAAAGAGATTAAAGGCCACAGCCGCAAAGCTATTTAGGCACCTAACTTCCTTTCAGTGTTTTCACCTACGTGACTTGCCTGAGTGACTCAGACATAGCTAAGAGCTGATGAGTCCTACCCAAAGACCAGTAAATGTCACAGCCTGTGCAAGGTTTACTAGCTTATAGGATAGAAACATGGAGCTGCCCTCCATGAGCTGGCACGTGCATGATGGATTTGTTACACCCTGGTCTTTGAGTCTCATTTGGCTTCTTCTTTGTGGCAGGGTGGAGCTGGAACCTGGCGTTTTCACCTTCATGGATCCCTTGAACCTGTCCTGGTACAATGACGACAGGAACTGGAGCAAGCCTCTCAATGGCTCCGATGAAGGACAGAAGCCGCAGTACAACTACTACGCCATGCTTCTCACCCTCCTCATCTTCGTCATCGTCTTCGGCAACGTGCTGGTGTGCATGGCAGTGTCCAGGGAAAAAGCCCTTCAGACCACCACCAACTACCTAATTGTGAGCCTGGCCGTGGCGGATCTCTTGGTGGCGACTCTGGTGATGCCCTGGGTAGTCTACCTGGAGGTAGGTACATTGCTTTTGTAGCATATCCTCGGCAAGCCAAATATTTCTGATGCATATATCCAGAGAGAGGAAGATTAGTGGCTTGGACATCAGCTATTTAAAGTGTGGCTCTATTCAGAATAACAACCGACTCTCAGTAGTTTCAAGAAACAAATGTGCTCATTTCTAGACCGGTGAATGCAACCAAGAACCTGAGAGGCAGGCTGTCAAAGTTTCTGGAGGCCCAGTTAGCGATACCCATCCTGCTCCACCGTCTTCGGATTATGTTTTCCATGTCAAGTGCAGACCCACTGCCTTCAAAGGGTTTGCTCAGGTGTAAGGGTTTGGTGCTTAGTACATGAATCTCCTGAGCGTGCACAAGAAAGGAGAGAAACCAGAACATTTTCTCTGAGCTGTACTAGATCTGCAGGGCTAACAGGAGTTTGACACTCAGACCAGATTAATTTAGGCTGCAATGTCAGCAGATTCTGCATACACACCCAGAGCAGGTCTGGGGAATAAGAAGGTAACATCTTCATAAGGCATTAGAGCGAGATCCTCAGCGTGTTATAAACCGGTGCCACTTCAATGGAGCTACGCTGCTTAATAACATTTAAGGATCCGGCTCTAAAACGCCCTGCAGCCATAGATTTAAATTCCAATAAGATTGCTTCCACCCTTTATTCTTCTCAGGTGATCAATTGAGCTCGCTGTAGATAATTATGTGCAGATTTTTTTTTTAATGAGACCTTAACTAGGAAGGTCCTAGGGCTTGTCTCCATATACAGTGCTGGGGAAGACCTCGATGCTGATGGGAGAGAGCTCTCCTGTCAGCATAATAAAACCACCCCCACGAGAGGCGATAGCTATGTCAGTGGGAGAAGCTCTCCTGCCGACATAGCTCAGTTCAAACCGGCGCTTATGTCGGCGTAATTTACATCGCTCAGGGGGGTGGTTTATTCACCCCACTGAGTACATAAATTACGCCACCATAAGCTGTAATGCAGACATAGACTGCTGCTTGATATAGACATTAAAGCGTCTATGGCATTTTTGTGAAGAACAGGATTCCCTATGAGGCTCGTGTCATATTTTCTGCACCACAATTGTTGTTATTAATAATCTCATTTATTACTGTGGTGCCTAGTACAAATGAAATGAATGCTAAAAGAAAAAGAAAAGCCATGGAACGCAGGCCTGGCTTGACATGAGTAAGTGGACACAGGTGAGGCCTCATTGCTTAGGAGACTGGATTAGGGAGGTAGATGGATCAGGAGACTGGAAACAATGTCTGTACTTGCCAAAATAAGGGGAACACCCAGGGAACAAATTACAACCAAGAGAACCATGGGTAAAATAAGCCTGGAATGTAAGATGAGGCAGAGTAAGTCAGGCATGGACAGTGTATACTCTATAGGGATTGGTTCCTACAAAGTAACCACATCAATCCCAGCGCATGTGATGCAATGAATAGTAAATGCAATGTCATGTGTAAATATATAATAAGGAAGAAGTTTGCTGTGTAACTTTGAATATGTGGTGTGCCCTGTGTCCACCACCTCCAGCTGAGCAATCACTCAGCGTAGCTTTGCTGTATGCCAAATAAAGGACCCTGAATGATGAGACAGGAGTCATTCTGCATTCTTGGAGAACCAAGTGGAAGAGGACTGGGGGAAACCCCAACAAAGACTAACCTTGAGTGTGACGGGGTTTTCCCAAGATACACAGCCACGTGCAATACACACCCAAGCACAAGAATGGGCCCTTAACAACCTCATCGATGCTGTGTGCATAAACTACATCAAGTACTGACCAAACACAGAGGACCATGGCGTATTTCTTAAGAACCACAGCAGTAGGGAAAATGTGCAATTGTACGTGCAAAATGTAAATGCAGAGTTATTGTGTCATAACATATAAGAGAAACAGAATCACAAGTGAGCTACTTGTCACATTACAGTAGTTAGAATGTCACTTTGGTATAAAGGAATTCTGTGCCTCTGCACGTACAGCCATGTTTGAGTGGCACCGTGTTTTGTGAAAGCGAAATATTCCCAAACTGCCAAGCATTTAGCTGACATCAAATGATCCTTGAAATCGTAAATAGCTAGAAAGAGCGAAGTGCAATGTGTGGGAAAGGATAATAGAAAGAACAAGGCCCTTGTTCTTCAAATCTTTAGAAAAACTTGTGTGTGTGCGGGAGAGAGAGAGACAGACACAAAGAGAGAGAAAATGTTACTTTCTTTGGAGGCTGATAGATTCAGGGAATAGGAAACTAAGTAATTAACCCCTTGTGCAGAGAACAATCTCCAATTTTATGTACCACTTAAAAGTGTAAGTGGTATTGAAGTTGCACTTGGGCCTTGTGCTAGCCTGCTGCACAAGGATGAGTTGCATCTACAGGGTCTAAAGCACTGGGCAAAGTTCTACCCTGGCTGTCAAAAAGTCATTACACTTGTTACTATCTGACAACTGGCGGTGACCTATGTGAAATGAGCTTTAAGGGGTTTCAGTCCAATACCTGGTGGATTGGTGTCCATATCATTCTCAAAATCATTACCAATTTGCCTCTGCTTGGCAGATATCAGGAGAAGCCAAGGGATTAAATAATCCCTGGAGACTGAACATCTGTCTATGTTCTTGTACTGCACCCATCCCGGTGGTCTCTGAACACCTAGAGGCAATCCTTTCAATTAAGGTGGATACAATTAGATCACAGGAAAGGAAGGACACTTGCTTTGCTACTGGAGTCTCTAGAGAAAGTAGTAGATATCCAGGGCTGTTGATGCAGCACCATTTACCAGTGCTAAATTCATCTAACTGGAAAAATAAACAGATAAGTGATATTTCCTTCAATGGTCCTTCTTTTAGAAAGGCCTGTCATTGGAGAGAAACTGGAGGCTTTTTTTCAGACAACTCTATAAATTGAAAATGACAAAGTGAAAGTGAAATTGCAAGCAAAACGAGCAAACGGTCAGGGCCGCAATCCAGCAAAGCACTTAAACATGTGCTTAACTTTAAGCACATGAACAGTCTCATTGAAAGCACTGCAACTATTCACATGTTTAAAGTTAAGTACTCCACTGGATCGGGGCTCAAGGGTGCTACAGAAATTCAGTTATCTACTTTATAGAGGTAACACAGAAATAATAATTACTGACAAGAATTCTGAATACACGCAGACTGCAAATGAAAAGCCCTTTGCTGAGACCTCTGTTATATTTCACAGCAAGGAGCTTGATTTTAATTTGCTCACTGCCGAGTTACTGGACTTTAATCTAATCTACAGCCCTGAAGTCAACACTAGGCATGTGTGGAGTCTAGAAGGGAAGAGGAGTTTGCTTTATAAGACAATTGGTTGCCACTTCACTGACAGCAGACAGGGGTTGCTCAGGTATTTGAATACTTAGGTTAGATTGTGCCCCAGGTACGGAGTGGTGCATACACTACTCCAGAGGAAGAGCGCTAAGAAGCATTGTGCTTCAAAAGCACCCCACACACCCTGAGTCACAATTTCCTCCCCAGCTTTCTCCTTGCTTTGGGAAGGAGTAGTCATTTGCTCATTGCCTACACCATCTCCACACAGCGCCTGCTTGCGCCTTGCCCTGACCAGAGACATGGGTAACTGTACTGTGTTGTATGCAGGGTTCTTACTTCTCTTTACTCCCCTCCAGGGGTAGACAGTGCAAGTCACAATCTAGTTCTTAATCTTTATAGAGATCCTCAAATCTTTGAGATCCTCAAGTGAGAGATTCTGTACCAATTCAATTTGTAATTGAATGCTATATGAAAGCTATGCAATTTCAGACAGTATACATTATTAATATTACCCATGTCACCCACATTTTGCAACTCTTTTAATGAAGACTGCACATAGATTCAATAGTTGTTTGCCATGCTGTTGTAGCCATGCTCGTCCCAGGAGATGACCGAGACAAGGCAGGTGAGGTAAGATCTTTTAGTGGACCAACTTCTGTTGGTTGAAGGAACAGGCTTCTGAAGAAGAGCTCTGTCTAGCTCAAAAGCTTGTACCTTCCACCAACAGAAGCTGGTCCAGTGAGACATACTACCTCACCTGCCTTGTCTCACTAAAGTGGGGACAATAATGGACACACAATTAGAATGTAATTACTGTCCAGATGTAGCAAAACATTTAAGCACGTGCTTAACTTTGTGCATCTGAATAGTCCCAGTTACTTCAAGGGCTTGATCCTGCAAGGTGCTGTGCGCCCTGGCCCTGGTCCTACAAACCATTTAACCGCAGGCTTAACTTTAAGCAGGTGCATGGTCCCTCTGAAGGCGATGGGAACATGAGTGTGCTTAAAATTAAGCATGTGCTCAAGTGCTTGGCTGGATCAGGGCTAAAATGCTCAGCCGCTTTCAGGATCAAGCCTTCAGAGAACTGCTCATGTGCCTCCAAGTCAGCGTGTGCTCTCTTGAATCAGGGCCTGCAAGATTTGTTTGTAAGAGCAATTGATTATTCAAACAATTGATTTATATGGTGGAATCAGCGAGAAATTACTTGTTTTTTCCTAGCCATATCAGATGCTTTATACATGTCCAGCAATACCGTGTCACATCTAGTACCTAATATTAAGGACAAATGTTTGGGGAGCTTAATATCCATGTTAGCTTAGCTGTAGCCCATTAGCCTTTCATAATTGTTTGAAAACACTCTTCACATTTATACACTGCAGTGGGAAATGGATTGTTTTAATTGCGCCCTCAGGTTAGGCTGTGTGGGTTCTAGTTAACTGCAGAAATCAGTTTTAATATAATTGCGGGGAGCGAGGAGGGGAGAGATGAAGAGGGAGGATATTTGACTGCATGTCAGGAAAACTGAAAAACCCAGATTAGCAGGATGTAGAATCAGCAATGAAGATTAATTCACACTTTACATCATGCATGTTAATCTGCTCCCCAGAAGGTAGACATCATATTGCTGGAGGGTTCTTTCTTCTGCAATTAGCAGAGAGAAAAATCTAATCATAGTCATGAAAGTTTGAGCTGGAACAGTCCTAAGAAGTTACCCAGCTCATCTCCCCTGGCACTATATCTATCATTGCCTACAGGTCATCTATTAGCGACGAGTAGTCAACACTACAAGTCTGGGGGCATGTGGAAGGGATTCCAGTTAGGCTACATCTGCACTACAAGGCAGTGGTGCGATTACCAGCTGACGTACACGTACCACACCATCAGCTCTCATCTGAGCTAGCGTGCTAAGATGAGCAGTGCCGCCACAGTAGTATGGCCAGCGGCGGCAAGGGCTAGCCCTCCCAAGTACAAACCTGCCCACACCCCGTCGGTACGTACTCGGGATTGTTAGCCCATGCCACCATTGCTGCTGCCCCTGCTGCCTCAGCTCCCCTCCTATTTTTAGCCTGCGAGCTCAGATGAGTATGTGTACACAAGCTGGGGCTCACAATCCTAGCCTGTAGTGGACACAGAGCCTTAGTCATCAATTCAATGAACAACCACCTGCACAGAATTCGGAGACTTCCTTTCTCTTCCCTGAAATCCGACGTCCACATAATGCCAGGTGACGGGAGCCCTGCTGAGTGACGTTCCAAGAAGATTTAGCACCGACTTAGCATTGCCTCTCCCTAATGATCCAAATTAAAGGGACTCACTTACTGGTAGAAGAACCTAATTTATTCTTCCCCTCCTCCCTCTCCTCTGCAGCCCTACCAACTCCATCTGCTATTGATTTGCCAGTGGGATTTCTTGCTTTTGGACAGAGCCCATACTGCTGAAGAAGCTGATCAAACTCAGGGTCAGGAGACGTTCTCTGAAGCACAAATGAGACTTCGGGGCTACCTTCTGATTCTAAGAGCTTTGGTCTGGCCCCCTATTTCCCACTGGATATGCATTAATCCCCTGCTGGATTTCAACCCAGTGACTGCAGCGTCCTGGATTAACGCAGCATTAAACTCTTCTATTTAAATTGCATCTCGGCTCAGCTCTAATAAAGGAGAGAGGAGGCCATGTTCCACAAGGGGGTGGTTTTCCATTGTAGGTTCTTTGGGAGAAATTGGTAAAACAAGTCTTAGGGGCCTTGAAACTTTCTGGAGGGGGCATTCCATGACTCTGCCGCACACTCTCTGGCCAGCGAAGGAGCTGCACTGATGGACTCAAAATAGAGCTTTCTCCTGCCTCTGCCATAGTGTAGACAGAGCCGAAATGGATGCTCATGCTTCAAGGTTTCAGCTGGCCCCTGGCTGAGTTCAGGAAGGCATACTCCCACCTAAAATGTATTCTAGGAGGGTTTTTTCTTTTAAATCTCCTTTCTCCGAAGAATCAAGGGTGGCCCTGGCTGGAGAGGGGACACTGGATGGGACGGCCAGGATCCCGAAGCACCGAGCATTCTCTCCCTCAGGGTCTGGTTGGCTGGCTCTTGCTCACGTGGTCAGGGTATAAGTGATCATCATAGGAGGCTTCGGGAAGGAATTTCCCCCCAGGTGACATTGGCAGTGACCTCGGAGGTCTTTCACCTCCCTCTGCAACATGTGGGTGCGAGTCTCATGCCAGGAGTAGCTGGATATATCTAATTTCACCACTTTCCTGCCCCGGCAGGGGCCTCAGGCCTTGGTGCACTATGGTCGCTCCTATTCGTAACAGTCTAGTCTCCTCTGGGCTGTAAGACTTCGGTCTAATTTCGGTTGTTGGGCTTGGTGTGTGGGCTCAGCATGGTGCTGGTGGCCTGTGACACACAGGAGGCCAGATGAGATGATCAGGTGGCATCTTCTGGCCTTAAACTCGGATTCTAGGACTCACTGAGAAAGCTGAGACACGGACACAAATTAAAGGACAGAAGGTGATCATCAGAGCAGGAGAAAAGCTCTGCTTGCTTTCACAGAGATTGCTGGCATGGAGCAGGGTTCCCCACAGGACTAGCACAGATGCTGTGAATGCCCAATGCTTTGTACTTCATGGAAGTCCTGAATCAATTCTGCTGGCCCCGAGACAAGGAAGAAGGAAGCGGCACAGGAAGGAGTTTGCAGACTGCAAGCTTTCCTCCCTTTGTATTATTAATTAAAGATGGGCCAGAGCCTTAAAGTTCAGACCCTGATTCAAACTTTTCAGTTGGGAGATGATGAAAGTTGGGGTTTGGGGTTCAGCTGAATTCCTGCTATAAATATTCGAATAACTCAACAGTGTGATGTCTCCCCCCGTGTGACTGGTGTTCCAAGCTGCTGCAGACACAAAGTTCCCATCTGAGCCCTTTCTTGTGCGATGCAAAAGGCAAGCCTGGGAAATCAGCTTGTGTGTTTACGACCAGGTGGCCCTTATGAAATGTGGGTGTGTTATGCTCCCCCACACCTGAATGGAAAGTTCAGCATTTTGCATTCTTTGCACAGGGGTAACTGCGAATCCAAAGTGCATGGCAGTCATGAATCAGACTCAAATTCTTTCCTATATTTAGATATTCTGACCCTATTTGCTGTCAGTCCAAAGACACCCAATGCATCTTCTACCTGCCTGACTGGGTATCATGTTATTTGCAGGTGGATAGGCCGGGTTATTCTGTGACCCCTTTCTGAAGTTACATGTCCTTTCCCATAAAGCCAGGGATGCTGAGGAACAGACGTGGATTCTGAGAAGTGCAGCACTGGGTGGGAGGATGGAAAGAGGCTGCTGACAGCTTTGCTGAATTTGGATAGTTTTCAAAACAGTGCTATATAATTCCTAATTCTCCCCACCTGATAGGATCAGCACTGATGTCTCTGGACAGATCTAGGGTTTGCATTTTAATAGGTCAGTTGCTGCAGGGAGTGTCAGTGCATGAGCATCTGGAAACTTGAGCTTGAGTTACTATTCTTATGGCAACAAAGGACAGGCTAAAGATACGGGTGGAAGAATAGTTCCTTACCGCACAGAGGCGTTGTGTGGATAAAATCCACTAAGCACTAGGTGGCCCTCCCCTGCGATGGTGACTAAGGCCACACAAGGCCCTAGATTGATAACAAAAGTTGTACAAATAATTCTCAGCCTTAGCAAAAACAGAGGAGGAAAAGGGCATTTTTATATATGTGAAGGAATAAAATGTTTTTCATTTCACTGGGAGTTATCCATTTAAACCAGGGCTCAAGTGGAAACATTTTTTTTTCCCCACAAGGCTGCTGACCAGCACTCGGCTTTGTGTCTGGGACCCTGCAGCCCAGAGAGACTAGGTCATCTGAAATCTAGGAGACAAAACTCGAACTTGGGGTTAACTGGATGGTGCAAATTTGTTCTGAACTGTGTAGTCATTTGAAACACATTCCGAAAGCTAAACTACCTGATCATCAGGTAGAAAAAAGCCTACGGGAGCCGTATCATCATTTCCCGCCATGAGGTGACGTGCTAACAACAAGAGAAACATTCTCGGGTTTATGTATTCAGCTAGAACTTGTTAGAAAATTTTCATTGAAACTTATTTTTAAATGGAAAAATGCCGTTTTTGTCTAAATTGAAACGTTTAGAAAAATATGTCCATTCTCCTAAAATTTCATTTAGAAAACAAAATAAAAAATTGTTTCAATGATGTCCTAACATCCCATTTTGACATTTTTGGAAAAGAAGGTTCTTTCTTTCTTTTTAAAATGCCTTTTTGAAATGAAATTCACTGGGTTTTATATTTTTAAAAAAATTCTAAGTTTTAAAAGATGGAAATTGGAATGAAATGATTTTATCAAAGTTAAATATTTCAATTTACCTGAAATTATTTTTTCTCCAGAATTTTATTTCACAGGAAATTAAAAAAAAAAATTTGTTTTTGTTCCATTTTGGAATGGAAAAAATTTCAATTCTATGAACTTAATGGAAAATCTAGTCCTACATCACTTGACATTCAATACAAGCAACAGTTCAATTTCTGCATAGCTTTCAGACTCTACAGAGAATTGCAGTGTGCCTTGTGTTTCATTACAGATCAGTTTAATAATATCTGAGTCCGTTGGGAAAATTTCAAGATTGTATTTTCCCCCAATCCCTATTTGTATTGATCCTCTGCAACGAGACAGTCTCACTCAATGCTGTACAACATGTTTACTTAGACCTGACAAGAAAACTGAAAAGAACAAGACAATTCTTGCATCTAAACTACAGTGAGTCCACAAAAAAATAAATGAGCAAATAAAGATTTGAGGAGTGAGTTATTGTTTGGGATGCATTTGAGCACTGAGTTTGTTTCACTTGCCATTCATTTTCAACTGTTTAAGAGAGAAAAAGATAAAATGGATGGGGGTGGGAGATGGAAAAGAGAAGCCACAAATCTCCTGTGAATGTAACAGCACAAAACAAACACAAACTCACTGACGTGACTCAGACTGTCAAAAAGCCACATTATTAATTATGACCCTAGTTTAGTAATGTTTGTTTGGCACTTTGAACATGCAAAGCATTGTGCATGTGCGAAGCCTCATTAACCCAACCACTGGCAGGCTGCGTTTAGTGCCCTTGGGATTAATTGGAGCTGCTCTAACCAGCTTCCTTGTCCACAACAATCCACTTTAAAGGGAAGCTCATTCTGTTAGATCTCGTCATTTCTGGCTTGGATTAGGAGTTTCTCACCCATCCTTTGGAACTGGAAGAACCTAGCAGAGCTGACATCAGATGGGGTATAAATCCTTCTCCTTCTATGAGCTCATGGCTCCTGCTGAGAACCTCTGCTTCATAAATCTACAGAGGAGACCGAAATCTGGCCTGTGTCTATGACTGTAGCTGTGATTTGTTGTTGACACAATGGCCCCTCTAGATCCTCTAGCCTCGTGACTAACCCTGGTGCACTGGGATCTTCCAATGCTTTTCCTGCATGCCACAGTGATGGGCTATTTCTCTGATATTTGAACAGGCACACATGCATCCGCCAGAGATTCTGGGAATCCCCAGAGATGCTTTTGTCTAACAGATAAAAAGGACTGATGGATTAAGGTTTAAAGCTGCCAAAGAAGCAAATCCCAATATCCTTATTGCCCCTTCAGCTAGAGCAGGGCTTTCTCAAATGGGACTCATAACCCCTGCCCCAACTCCAACGGTCTAGGGAGACATTAGGCAAATTCATGGGACTCAGGTTGTGGTGCTCAGAGAAAGGATACGAGACCCAAGAACCCAGAGCAAAAAAATTAGTACAGTCACCTGTGCAGATGATACCGTCTCTGCACTAGGTGTGACTTCCAACACTCTCAGGTTACGATTTTCATGCCAACAAGGGGATCCAGATGCCCCGTTCCCATTAAAAGCAGTGCAATATCTCAGCCTTGGCTAGGGGATGTACCAGCAGGTGTGAGATGGACGGCAATTGGATCAAGGGTGCAAGAGCAGAGATTCCTCTCTAAACAATCTGTGTTCAATGAAAATAACCATCTAAGGCCAGATCCTCAGCTGCTGCCCTATAGGACCATTGCAGCAGAACAACTGAAAACAGCCCTTAAAGTGACTCAGGATGTGGAGAACAGAGAGGTGACTTACAGTGACCTTCCTGGCTCCAGCTGCACAAAGTGTGAGCTCAGGGCAGCTGAAGATCTGACTCCAGGTGATTATTGTGAAAGAATAAAAACAAAGTCTCATTGGTGAGGCCGCTCCCCTCTGCATCCCTCTGGCGTTCTCCAGAAAGTGACAATGGTTTAACTTTCCATCTTGATTTAGGACAAGAACAAAATGGCCAAATACTGGAAGTTACATTTTCCAGTCAGCTCTAATAGAAGCATGTATCCAAACCCCGCCCTCCAGTCCAACTTTTGAGGTTCTCCCATCTCTACGCAGCTGCACACGTCACTGGGTTGCGGTACTAACATTGCACTAATCTCACAGCATCCTCAATGAATCCTCAAATTAGTTTAGTTTTGAGTGCAAGACGCTGATTGCAGCTCAAAGTTCTACCTGGCTGGCAAATCTTTGCCTTTGGGCAAATTCTAATCCAGCCAGGTTATTTATGTGATAGTGCCCTTTAAATGCCTTTTTAAAAAAAAAGTATTCGTCTATCACTCAGCCTTTAATGCAGCCTCTCTCTCTCTCTCTCTCCCTCGTTCATGTCATATTGCCTACGGTTATGGCTAGAAAGCAGAAATAACTCTGAAGACTAGAAATCTTATTTATTCCGATTCCAAATGCAATATGACTCAGTTATTTATATTAGAGGGAAATATGCTTTTCTATTTGCATACTGGATGCAACAGTTCCACTACTCACCATTAAACTTAATTGCAAAATTGGGTTTTAGTAGCAAGGGAAGAGATGAGAACAGAGCTCCCGGTAACTGGAAATATTATAATTAGTCCTCTACCCTTGTTATGTAACAATGCATGTCAAAAATCTTTTGTTACGAATTTAATCCATCTTCATTCATAAGAATGTGTAACGTGAGAGTTATTTCTTCTATTTTTATATAAGCAGAAACAATAGGCTTGTCTCATGCTATCTCCATTACTGCACTCTGTTGAGCATAATTGAAAAAAAAAACTTTAAAAAAACATTCATGTTTTGCTAGCTTAATTTATGAATTATTATGCATAGTTTATGAAGCAGGTTTGTTGTGACATTTTAAGGTCCCAATCAAGTCATTAGAACATAAGAATGGCCATACTGGGTCAGACCAACTAGCCTAGTGTCCTATCTTCTAACAGTGGCCAATGCCAGGTGCTTCAGAGGGAATGAACAGAACAGGCAATCACTGAGTGATCCATTCCCTGTTGTCCACTCCCAGCTTCTGGCAACCAGAGGGTAGAGACACTCTGAGCCTTGGGTTGCATCCCTGACCATCTTGGCCATTGATGGACCTGTCCTCCATGAACTTATCTAGTTCATTTTTGAATCCTGTTACAGATTTGGCCTTCCCAGCATAACGGAGTCAACTCACTTTGACTTCAACGGAAGTAGCATTTTCTTATGTCATGGCTGCATTTGCTCCTAGGTTAGGATCTGTCATTTGGGTTGCCTAATGGGAAGGTAGAAGAAGAGAATGGAATTAAAAAAGGTAAAATCAGGCTCAGCGTCAGGGGAAATGTCCTAAGGACGAGATCCTGCGGCTCACAGCTCAGTCTCCCACTCAAACGCCATCACTTGGGACTTTTAAAACCAGAGAGGATAAAGCCCTGGAAGATATAAAGAGCAAAATCTCCTGTATTGGCTCAATGTGGTATTGACTGGATGTTATCTGAGTCCCCCTCTAACTTCTATGGGCCAAATTCTGCTCTCATTTAAACCAGCACAACTCCAGAGTAAATTCACTGGAGCCAACAAACAATTTGGCCCTTAGATTCTCTCATCCTGGCTGCTTGAATGATTGCTCTTCTCCAATTTCCTCTCTTCTCCAAGGTGGTTGGTGAGTGGCGGTTTAGCCGGATCCACTGTGACATCTTTGTCACCCTGGACGTTATGATGTGTACGGCCAGCATCCTCAACCTCTGTGCCATCAGCATTGACAGGTGAGATCTCCCTGGGGGCAGAAGGAAGGTCCTGCCTATCTCAGTACGCTTGGTAGAAAGGCGTCTGTCACAAAAAACACTCAGTTGATGTGCTTCTGCCCACATTTCAAAATGGTGGAGCAGACGCCAGTGGGACAGCAATAATGTGGAGAAGGTATACGAGGCTATGGCATAGCTGTCTTCTCTTCAGAGGAAGGGCGTTGAAAACCACATAAAACGGGCTCCAAATCTTCCAATCAAGGGGCTGCAGAGACAAGAGAGGGGGCCCATCCCAACTTCTTGAGATCTCCTAGAGCTGAATCTGCCCGAGATCTGTCGCTGGCGCAATTTCCCAGATTTACTAACTGTAAATTCGCAGGCGGACGAGAAACAACACGCCAGGTCTTTGTCTTCATGCTGCAGGTACACCGCAGTAGCTATGCCCATGCTCTATAACACACGCTACAGCTCCAAGCGCAGAGTCACCGTCATGATCTCCGTGGTCTGGGTCCTGTCGTTTGCCATCTCCTGCCCGCTTCTGTTCGGTCTCAACAACACAGGTGAGCCTAGCGTTGTCTGCAGCTGGCTACTGTGTGTTTCGTGCGCTCTTCTGCCCCACTGGGTCCCAGAGAGGTTTGTGTTACTAGGGAAGGAATCTATATGCGTGAATATTAAGAGTTCGGATTTGGGCGCTCCTATGTTCCTTCCTATTCCAGGTGCCCTGTCCCTCAGCCAATCAACCAGCCCTGAATCTGTTGCCACTCTTACTCATCGAGGCCTATTGCCTCTGATAAATCAGTTTTGATGTCCATCCTGCCTCTAAAAGAAACTTGCACAGCACTAGTCAGCCCCAGCACCCAAAAAGAAGAGAGAAGGTTATGTCTTTAAATCTACCGCAATCATGGGCACCTTACAAATAATCTGATAGCCCCACTGACACAACAGTGGAAGATACACTCCTACCACCATTATTTTTAGGGAAACGGGATGGCCAATGGTATGGGATTGATAGAGTTTGTCACATACAGGGCACTGCTCTGAGGTTGGCAGCAAATGGTCACTCCTCAGTTCCAGGGGCACCTCTTACTGATTCACGTGAAGGGCACTGGTCTCAGCCCTGTTCCTCCGGACAGGTGTCCACATCAGAACACCTCCCCCTCCAACAACAGCTGTTGGGCAGTCTTAAAAGAGGACTGAAATATGTAGAGTGACTTCACTCCCCTCTCAGTTCCTACAGCTGGGGATGAGACTCGATCATGGGGAGCAGTCTGGGAGCTTTGCATGGCTGCTGCCCACACTGTTCCAATCCTGTGGCTAGCTAGAGAATTTCAGCACCTTTCCACCTGCACTCATTGCATGAGAAAGACCTCTATTTTCCCTTGGATTAGGGCTTGGCCTGTGATTTTCCAAGGAGCCTAGCGGGCTAAGACACCCAGCTCCCATGGACTTTCTGAGGGAGTTGGGCATATGAAGCAGTGTGACAATCCCTCTCCTGGTTTGGAAATTATTTCTGGAGGAAGGTGGGAGAGCAGCTGTTCCCATCCCCCAGTGGGGGTGTTCTTGTGGCGAGAGAGAGAGAGAGAAATACTGGTTCTAGTTCCTAACAGTTGGGACGATGCTCCTGCAATCTCTTGTGTCTTCCAGACAAGAATGAGTGTATCATTGCCAATCCTGCCTTTGTTGTGTATTCCTCTATCGTCTCCTTCTACGTTCCCTTCATTGTCACCCTGCTGGTATACGTACAGATTTACATAGTGCTCCAGAAACGCAGGAAGCGTGTCAACACCAAGCGCAACACCCATGGCCTGGACTCGGACACGCAGGTACCACTGAAGGTAACCAGACCCTACCCTGCCCCTCCCAATTGCCACTTTTTTTCCTTCCTGCTCCTATTCTGTCCCTAAAGTTTCCCCCCTTCCCTCCCAAGTGACACTGTTTGGTCTGAATGAAACAGTGGACTGTTAGAATAGATAGCGTGTCTTATGCCTTTTGGGAGTCCCAGATGGCCACAGGGTACACCAGGTCACCGGCGGAAACCAATTCTCCCCTGACCTCAAAGGATGTTTCATCAGCAAGTCTGTGGTAGGATCTGCTTCATCAAACCATCCTGTGTTTGCATGAGCTCTGCAGAGTCTGGGTTGGGTTTAAATTATCCATCTGGGGCTTGAAGCAAGGGCACTTTATTCTCTCTCTCGAGAAGGTCCCTCTACTCCGTGACAACATGGGGGACACAATCCCTCACCATCCTGTCGGAATTTATTCGTTCAAACCGTAGAGCTAGCTTAAAGATATTTTAGTTAGCAGTAACACAAGAAACCTAGAGGTCTGCATCCAGTGAGATACAATAAAATATCTTTAAGCTAACTGGAGGCTACAATACCAAGGGTTGGGCCTTTCAAAGCGCCCCAGGGCATTTAGCTTTAAAATTAACAGACGATACAAGATTAAAACCCCCGGGCCGCTTTGAAAACTTCAACCAAGGACTTCAACCACCTCCCGCTTCCTTCTTTCCTGGCCACCTTTTACATTTAGGGCTGACGCTTTCCTTTCTCTCCTGCCAGAACAAAGTGCCAATGTGGCAGTGGTGTTGGCTGGAGTTTGCCCGCACTATGGTGCGTGCGTCTGTACTGAGTAATAGGCTGTTATGCAGATCACTTGCCACTACTCTAGGACCCATGGGGAGAGCTAGTGCCATTTTGCAGGGGTGTCCACGAGGTAGCAAGTTCTACAGGGCTCATGAACAGGGAAACCTGTGGGACAGGCTAGGAACCGTGGGGATGGCTGCCCCAGAGAGACGCGTGTAAGAACACAACTCTTCATATGTCACAGGCAGCGCCTGCCTGTCTATCATGCAGAGTGCATGACTTGCATGGGAACATCTGTGACTGACAAAGGTGACTGCGAGTCCAGCAAAGAGTGTGTGGGCCATGAGGACCCGTGTCACAAGTTCCCTTCTTAGTAGGAAGTGAGAAATGATTGGACTTGTAGCCCCAAAGGAGTCATCTCCAAACTGTCCCTCGGCATTTCCCCCAAAAGCCAGGTTCTAGTCAAGCGGGGCAGCGTGGAGAAAGAGAAGTGGGAGTGGACTGAGGAGCTACTATGTCCAGGAAGTGTCTTTCTCATGGTAAGAAAAGATCTGGGTCCCTGGGAACCACCATCACTCACTCCTCAGAGTAATTTTCCAGCCTCCTTACCATCTAAGTCCCAGCTATTAGTTTCTGCTCAGTGCCCTGTGTTTAAATTGCGACGTCCCTCTTGTCACCTGCTCTTCAAATTCCCACCTGTTTGTGTAACCTGGGTGCTGGTGCTTGTCCCCTTAGGACAAATGCACTCATCCAGAAGACGTGAAGCTCTGCACCGTCATTGTCAAGTCCAACGGGAGTTTCCCAGTTAATAAGCGGAAAGTGGTAAGTGTCACAGAGGACTGTCAATGCTTCAGCACAAGCACTGTCTCCCTTTGCCTGTGCATGGTGCAGAATGAATGGGTTGGGGGGGGGATTTTTTTCCCCTACCCTAAGAAAGGAAAGTTGTGGTAACAAAGGGAATTCCTATGCATCATCAAAGCTTAAAGTGTGCTCTTCTATTTCCCCAAAGACAAAATAGTTTTGAAGTGCTGTATCGCCAACCCCATGGTTAAAATATCAGGATTCTGTTCCTCTGCCGCTCCCCAGACATGAAGAGATTAGATTAAAAATCATGAGCTTTTTTTAACAATGATCAATTTGGGGTTCTTTTTATTTGCCTTCTGGGTGGTTTTTGTATTTTGAGACATGGATTGTTTTCAGGTTTTTGTGCAAACCTGAAAAAATAATTGAATGTGGACATTTCCCAGGGAAATTTCATGGGGGGGGGGGAGGCCATCTTCCATTTAAGTGTTCTTCTGATATAAAATCTTCAACCAGCTCTAGATCTGGGGCTGGTAGGCTCTCCTCTTTGCTGAGCCGTATAAGATAGTGGAATGATGCAGAAGAACCACAGAAGCATCATCAGAGTCAGAAAGACCAGCTTCTTGCAGAATAATGTCCACAGAAAAGGGATACGAATAAAGGAATATAAGCAAAGAAATGAGCCGACTGGACCACTCCCTCAGTTTGGAGCTTCCCCCGTCCTACCTCCCCATAATCCTTCCCTTCAGTATCTCGCAAAAGGAGGGGATAGGGGAGGTGACCAACGTTAACCCCTTCTTCAAGGCCCAAGTCATATCCCTGCTCCCTTCACAGAAGGCTGTATCACTCGTTGGCCCCAACTGCATATTTATCGGCCTTAATGTTGGGGGTTTTGATCTTTGTGCAGGAGGCGGTCAGTCAAGTGGAAGAGATGGAGATGGTGTCCAGTACCAGTCCCCCTGAGAAAACCAAACACAAACCAGCCCTGTTGAGTAACCACCAATTGGTCATGCCAGCCACTTCCAACCAGTGCATCAATTCCACCCTGGAGTTGCCCTTGGACAGCCCTGTGAAAGCAGAGAAGAATGGGCATGCCAAAGACAACCCAAAGACAGCCAAGGTCTTTGAGACCCAGTCCATGCCCAACGGCAAGACAAGGACCTCTCTGAAGATCATGAGCAAGAGGAAACTCTCACAGCAGAAGGAAAAGAAAGCCACCCAGATGTTAGCCATTGTGCTTGGTAAGAGCTCAATTTGACCTCCTTTGTGGTCCATTGGCTTCCCAGGACTAGTCTTTTCACGTGAAGGTCCAGTGACGACTATTTTGCTAATCCCAAAGACACAGAGAGGTGCAGTTGCTGGTGGAACATGTGAGGAAAATATGAGGAGGAGCTTAGTGGGCAGTGCATGGAGGGAAGGAGGGAGGTGAGGATATTTTCAAGTGACTATCTGGAGATAGTGTCGCCGACTGAAGGTGACGTGCTTATTGAAGGTTTCCCTGGATAAATTCGGGGAAACGTCTATGCAGTAAGGCAGCATGACACCAGTAGGAAAGCCAGACAAAGTTCTCCCTCTCAGGGCAGCACAAGAGGACAACCTCATCTAACTCAGAGAGTTGCCCAACTCTGGGGAATCCTGGGTGTGGATTAGCAGTGGCTGGCCAGGGGCCGGTGTGATTTATAATCTATTCCAATCACACTCCAAGAGACAGTGAAGTCTGAAACAAGATTGACAGCTCTGTGTGCCCGATTCTCTGCTGGCGTAACTGCTTTGAAGTCAATCACCTTACAGCAGCTTAGAAAACATTTAGTGCTTAGATACTTAGGGGACAGGGCTTTAAAAATAGAATAGAAAGACACCAGACCTACCCTCCTGCAGGAACCAGTTTTCTATTGCCACCATGAGGGGTTTGATCGCTGGATCTCAGATAGCATTGAGCATCTGCACAGATCTTCCAGGGTTAAAAGGACAGCTCACTGCAATCAAACCCGGTTCTCTCCTTATTTCCCAGGTGTTTTCATCATATGCTGGCTCCCCTTTTTCATCACCCACATCCTGAACATGCATTGCGACTGCAACATCCCGCCGGCGATGTACAGTGCCTTCACGTGGCTTGGGTATGTCAACAGCGCTGTCAACCCAATCATTTACACCACCTTCAACATTGAGTTCCGCAAGGCCTTCATGAAGATCCTCCATTGCTAAATAAAGCCTGAGAGCAAGACAATACCATGCACATGCCACATTCACACACACAGGCAAATCGGGAGTCATGAAGAGGCCTAGTATTGTTACATAGGGCCATGGGCCCATGGTGTTAAAACAGTGCCATGCCCACACCCCCGTATAGCTGGGACATAATGGGTGGCTTCAAGTGGGATGCTCTCTCTTATTCTTCAGGTGACCTTTGGACTCAGAGATCAACCCAAAGGGCAGTTTTAAGAGCTACTCTCACACTGTGCTTGAAAAAACAGAAGCAAAAACTAAGACGCACTCATTTGCTACCTGCCTGTGGCCAACTGACCTCCAGTGCATTAATTGTGGACATTTAGCAGAGCCAGCAGCGGACAGTGACTGGTCACTGCTGCCGGTTGCTCACATGTTAACGTCATTGATACAATTCTCACCAAAGATGCCGACATCTTTTCTGCTTTGCAATAGGAGCCAGATAGCCAGAGCTCACCGGAACGCCATGCACTGGCTTTGCCATCACCTCCAGCTGACCAGTCCATCATCAAACTGCTGAAGCCTTCAGACAAAGGCTTAGAGAAGTGCCAGGTGGGCTAAGAAGATTCTGCCATCGTACAAGATCCAATATCTACAGACATGTGGGTCGTGGGTACAGGAGAAGAAAGGAAACATGTATCACATGTGGTGTCATAACACCAGTGTAAATATGAATAAACAGGATGAATTGAAGAGAAGCCCAAGCCAAAAAAAAACCAACCAAAAACACCATAAATAAAGAGAGAACCAATATAAACGATCCCTTGTATGGTACGTATTATGAGTCAAAGGGTACCCACTGTCATCACCCATTAGCCAGCACAACAGCCAGGTCCACCTGCCAGGATTTTCATCTCCAAGTTATTGTACAAAGTTAGCTGCAGAGTGACGGTGTCATTCATAGAGCAGTATGAGGACAAGGTGAAAGAGCCATGTCCATCCCTGGTGTAGCTCCAGTGAAGTCATCAGTTAGACCTCAAGGCTGAATTTGGCCCCTGTAGTGTGCATTTAACCAAACAGTGTGGGAAGCTACTCTTCACTGGCCGTCCTGGCTTCCTCCTTCCCTTACGACTCTGCAGGCTTGTGGGGAGAGAAAGCAGAGTTACTCTCTCTGGGTGTGTATTAGGTTCTAAGATTCAGCCATCGCTATTATGGACAATAACTTCCGTATAGCAAGATCTTAAGCCACTAGCTCAAACTAATGAGCTGCTACCATGAACAATCCCATTGTCTTCACTGGAACTACTTCAGAGAGTAACTGTTCACGAACATGAGTTAAGGGCCTCTGCAATCGGACCTTTGTGGTTTGGGGAGGGAAAAGGGAAAGGTTCTGAAAGAGTCTCTAGCTAGACATGCTCCTGGGTTCACCATGCACTCAGGTCTGGAAAATTAGAGGGGCTCCTCCCCCTCCCCCCATTTGACTGTTTCCAGCACCTCCACCACCTCCTTGTCTCTGTGCTTCATGGTTTAACCAATTGAGAAGCCGTCACCAACACCATCTCACCACGCTGACCCGGGGGCTGCCAAATCCATGCTGTAATTCTTAATTGTACCCAGCTCACAATATATTTTGTAATATCTCTGTAAATAATATACAGTACAATGAATAAAATTCCATGGAAATTGGGTCTGGCTGGAGTTTAATTCGGGATAAAGATAGTCTGGATTATTGCAATAATCCACACACATATGCAGACCCCCAAATTAAATTCATCTGCCAATAGCTTATTAAAGCTATCACGTGCCTTGTAGAAAGAGGTACAAGCTTTTCTCTCCAGGCAAGGGTTCTGTGAGCTCACAGTCTTCTGCTTCAGCAGAGATGGGGGGAGCTACCTGCAAGTGTGGAGAACAAATTTAATATTTCTGATTTTTTATAAAGAAAGATAAAAGATGATGAAATCCACCATCTCTGGTGTAACTCCTTTTGCTTCAATGTAATTAATTTGTCCTGGGCCTCTTAACTGAAGACCAACACACCACCTTTTTATGTGAATCATTCATTCTTTATATACAGTTAATTCTCAAATTTTGCAGCCATTTCTTGCTGAAGGCCTTTTGCAATCAATTCCTCTTGGTTACAGGTCTATTCCCCAGGTCTGTTTTCCTGTGCAATGCAATGTGCTGCTGACAGTAAAGATCATGGGTTCTCAGTCTGGGTCTTGCAAGTACATGTCAGGAAATTGTAATATATGTGTTTCCTGTATTGCTAAATAAAAGGGGGGAGAACATCCCAGTAAAGAAACCACTGCTATAGATGGTTACAGCATAGGCTTCAATGCTTATTTGAACATGATCTTTTGAGGTCCATCCATAGTTACAAATTTTAATAAAAAGGTGATCCCTCCAGCCATCCAGAGCTATCCTCAGCCCAGAGCAAGACAAATAGGAAAAGAAATCATGTCTCTAGCAGAGATGGGTCTTGAAGACTGAATGAGACTAAAGGGCACAGATGAAGCACTGGTTTATCATGGCAACACTTTATTCATTTCCACCAATCAGGTGTTACTTGATGCTGCCTGACCAAAATGTTGCAATCAAATAGGACGTGGCCAATTGCTCCTCAACACTGATGCAATAATGCACAGCAATTAGAAGAGCTTTTATACTGTTATATTAACAGGATTATGTGCAAGGGGAAAAAAGCGGTTCTTACAAAGGCACAGGAAGCTGTCAAATCCTTTTCTGATCAGGAAATTGGAAACACTATCTCAATAGAGAAGGAAATTATCTTTCTTTTCTCCCCCAGTCCTTCCAATTTTAGCCAAGCGAGTTAACCCAGTGGTGGGAATCAACCCAGCCTGATCTTAATTAAAAGATTGAAACAATAAAAATAAACCAATGCATTTTGTGTGAAAAAGCCTATCATTCAATTTTCCAATAATACTAGCAACTTTAGAGCAGAAAAGTATCAAGCAAACTAATAAAATATTGGCTATGGAGAGAAATCAAAGCAGAAAGAAATGTGTGAAAAGCTCCTTTATAATTTAAAAAATATACCATCAATTGTTGATCATTTACCTGGGTGACATTCATCCGAGTGCAGAGGGACAGAGCAGGGCCTATGTATCATGTAAATCTTCAAAGCAAGTGGGACTTCAGTGTCAAAGCCTTTTGCTAAGAGGAATCAGTTTCACTCCATATCATCTCAAAGTGGACCTGAACCAAAGGCCTGCATCCAAACTAAAAAACTGGATTCTGAATCCAGATTCGAACTTTGTGGTTCAAACTGCCTGGCATATTAATATTAAAGGAGAAAAGCCTCCAGGCCTGCGTGAAGCAGAGGAGCTGTTGCAACAGGCCCTCTCAGACCTATCTACCCATCTATCTCCTAGTGACAAGCTCCTCCTTCAGTGAGAAGGCTGCAGGTCAGGAACGGACCAGCACTCCAGTGACTTTTCACACCCCCTCTCCGAACACACCTCAATTCTGAACTGTCCTGCGGGACTCTCCGCAACCCAGATGCCCTACAACAAAGTCAAGTCCCAATGGAGCACCAGGGGTCTTCGTGCCTGGGGGCCATACCTACACTGGCGCCCCCCCTCCAGTCAGCAGCGCCCCATGGGGGGGGTCTACAGGTCCATGTCCCGCTCTCCCCCCGTTGGTGGCAGCAGAGCCGGGAACACCCTGTGGGGGGAGCTTGGTGGGTCCGTTTCCTGCTCTCCCCCCCGCTGTCGGGGCGGTGGGGGCTGCCTGGCAGCATGGGGGGCCGTGACAAATCTCTGGTCTCCACAGCTCCCTCCTTGTGCCTAGTGCAGGGGCAGAGGAGCCAAGAGGACACCTTGGCTGCCAGCGACAGCGAGTGGGGTGGCTCCTCCTTGCAAGGCCAGGCTGGCACCCGGGTGCATCCCCCCCCGGTATACCACTGTGTGCGCCATCTGAGCTGGTGCTCTGTGATTTGTTGAAGTGCCAATGCCAGGGTGGTGCTTGCATTCCAATTGCGTGGGGGCAGTTTCTCTGCCACCAAGTACCACCGCTGATCTGCACACAAAACACCCATCAGAAAGGGTAGGGGTGTGTGCGGAAATACAGTGCTTTACAAGCATGACTTAAGCCAGAACTAACTGTAATTGTCCTTGTTATGGTCCTATTTATGGTTCCTCATTAATGAGCAAATCTCAAGTCCTGTTTAATGAGAATCCATGGTCCTGTCTCTCTCTCTTTGTTAACAGTTCACTGAAGATCAGCGTGGTTATTTGCAATAGTTGAACATAAAGATGGCCCCTGCCCCCAAAAGGGCTTACTGTCTAAAGCTCATGCTTCTGTGTCTCACTCCCCTTTGCAGATTACTTACCTTTTCTTCCCCCCCCCCATCTCTCTTTGTCCAGAATTCTGTCTCTCTCCACTTCTAGACTGAGCCTAGGTGCCTAGAGACCACAGTGATGAGGAAGGATGGATAGATACGCTCACGTTTCTCCAGGCCCCTTCTCCTGTACCAAAAAAAAAAGGGGGAGGGGGAGACAAGAGTAGACCAAATAAAAGAGGAATAGCCTGAACGGAAAAGCAGCTGACATTTGCCTTAAGTTCTCCCTGAAACACAGCACCTGCTCTTCACAATGGACTTATGTCTCATTGTTGATTCTTATACTGGAGCACTCAAGGTATTAATCCACAGCCATTGGCTTAGTGACAACAACATTTGCATGTGTGAGCTGGGTATAAAGTTGAAAAAACATTAAAATCCTAACTTATAAAACAGAGTCAACCTGTTCCCAAAGGCTTATCGCTTCAGTTAGGGTTGATGATGATAAACAATTTAGTGGCACCCACAAACTAATAATTTCTTTCGGTTTGGAGAAAATAAATCCGAGCTGTCAAGGTACTATGGCATTACAGACAATTTGCATGCTAAATACAATATTTTTTTAGCACTGGAATTTTTTAGTGTTTAACATGGCCCGAAAACTTAATTATGGACTTCACTCTGCTAAATGCACCTGAAGTAAAAATTCACATTAGTGGGAGTCATTGTGCTGTCCATCTCCATTTTGCTCGCTTTATTTAAACCCAGCTCAAGGCAGCACATTTATCTGACATTGCTCATGGTTTACTTAACACTGATACAAAACACCACTTAGCTCTGAGCTGTAGTAACCTGAGTCACAAGGGCGTTATTCACCACCTACGTTCCCTCTGACGCTGATGGGACAATACACGGCGTACCCTTCATCATGCCACCCTACTCCTCTTCAAGAACGTCTTCCTTTGCCACCTCTTCATCTATTAATATGATCATTCTTGAGCATCACAGGTGCACCTGGCACTGTGCCCACACAAGTCGGGTTGCGATTTTCAAAGCTGCCTAATGAACCTGGATGCCCAAGTCCCATTAAAATGAACAGGAATTGAGTGCCTAATCCCCCTAAGCAACTTTGAAAATCCCACCCTGGAAGACAAGGCCCTCGCATTGAAGATTATTAATTACATCAACCTGAAAACCCCAGCCAAGGCAAGGCAAGGCATTTGCCTCCACTCCTACCTCAAATGCATGTTTAGCACTAGGAGATTTTGTTTTCCATCAACATCTGTCTTCACACTTTTTTTCCCCCACAGCAAAAACCTGGGGAACCCCCCCCCCACAATCAAAATTACACATTTCCCACAAAAATATATGGTTTGACACCAGAGCCATTTTTGGCCAGGGGAAAAAAAAAACATTTTAAATGGAAAATTTTGACCAACTCTCATAAATAGTGATGAAGTCACCTTGTAACTTTCTCATCAGTAACCTAAATCGATTGAGGTCCATCTGTCTTTCACTGGGAGGAAGGTTTTCCAGAGCTTGAATCATTCTTGTAGCTTTTCTCTGAACCCACTGCGGTTTTTCCCACCTCCTTTTGTAAAGCATGGGCACAGTATTGCACCAGTGCTCTCACCCTTGCCGTATACAGATGTGGCTTCAACACCCTACTCCTAGACAATATTTCTCTGCTTATCTTTGAAACTCAGCCAAGCCCTGGCTCACAGTTTTATGCTCAGAATGGTGTATTTATGCTCCATTTACAGCACATCTGTTCACAGCGGGCTACTACAACATTCAAAATCTACACAAATGTTAATGAAAGAGGGCGAGTTTAGCTGGCACAAAGGTAAAACCACAACTTCTGACTCGCATGCAAGGCTGCTTCCAAGAATATTTTCTTTATAGGTACAAAAAAGAAAAAATTCTTCCCAGTTGCCAGGAAAGGAAGTTATCAGCATCCAAGAGTTAATGAATTAAAGTTTCAGTTTAATTAAAACTGTTCGGCCATTCAGGCCTTCTGATCTGTCCCTGGGAGATCACCACATCCACTCATTTTTTCCCCTACAATACAATGATGAACCAACACATTCACACCAGGTACAGAATTGTTAACTCTATTCATCGCCCAACCTGATATTCAAAATAGCTCAAACATCTGTAACTAAGCCTGCTTGAAATTACATGTGAGAGCAAGGTGCCCCCTAGTGACTGCTAAGAAGCCATTGGAACTGGGAGAGCTGATATGGTGAAGTTAGATAAAAGTCCCAGCAAGAATTGCCAGCCCCATTTGAGACCTGGGGTAGCAATTTTTAATTTGTCCAGACAGATCAAGCAGGAAATATTAACAAACAACACAACAGCTGTCAGACTAACGCTGTTAGCTCCCTTCAGTAGCTTTTACTGTAAAAAGAGGCTTCTTTTCCAGCACTGTAGCCCATAGAGCTAATTTAAAGCTGTTTCATGTAGCTGTAATGCAAGAAACCCACAGGCTTACATAACGTAAGATATTTAGCTTAAGTAGTTAGCATAAGGCTTTGTGGCCTCTGAGCCTTAGCATAAGTGAGCTGCCCAACAGGGACTCTGAGTTACTGGGGAACTGAGAATATTTCATTTAGGGGATTTTTGTGTAAAATGGTACCAGTTAACAGCAGGAATGTGAACGGATACCAGCGTTTGGAAACTTTGGGATAGGAATATCTGCAAGAGTACAACCACAAACTTGCGTTGGCAACGAACTGACATCCATGATGATAAGCGGAGATCATTTATAGATTATCACAAGGACACCCCGACGTTATGAGAGTGAAGAAGTTACTTATGGACAAAGGAAACTAGGCATGCATATGCACATTCACTGCAGTCACCAGGCCTTATAATAGGCCAAACCACAATGTAAGCCTCAAGATCTTGGTCCTCAGACTCATTCGGCACGCCAGAGGCTGGGTAGGAAGCTCCTAGACCACTGCCTGTCTCCTACCACTGGGTCTTCACGAGGAGGCTGTGATATATGTAAGGGATGCTGCTGGACAGCCTTAATTCTACAGTTATATTCTCATTGGGGTTGGAACATTTGTGTTTTTACTAATTATGCTAATCAAAGCATTTAAAGCTCTGTTTTGCACGCACTGTGAGTGCTGTCGCTGGGCACACCAGGATTCCCAACCAGATATTGAACTTCTGATGTGCCTGATTCTGGAACTAGAATCCTTTAAACCGCAGAATTTTAATCAGTAACTCACTGGAAATTCCTAATAACCAATCATCAATAACCACTCAACAAAGCAGTCAACGGCACTAAAGAATTTACAGATAAGAAGCAGGGATGGATGATATGTTTTGAACTACATTATTGTTCTGGCTGCACCGGGAGGCCTCAACTGAGATCAGGCCCCGTTGTTCCAGGGGCTGTACATACAAATAATTAGAGAAAGTCCCTGCCTTGAGGAGCTTACAGTCTAAATAGACAGGACAGCCAAAGGGTGGGACAGAGGAAGATGAAGACTCCATAAATAATCATTTTCTTCCCCAAGATGGAGCAGTAGTGGGAAGGGAAAGATGGAATAAATAAGTATCGTTAATGAAAAGATGAACAAGCCAGGAATTAAACCCTGGGTGTCCTTTGCAGAAGCGAAGCAATACTCTTCGCAAACAAGGAGATCATTATTTTATATACTCAACCTGCCATGCCGGGCCCAGACCATGAGAGCAAATAAGTGTGCCTACCCATGCTTGTCATTGCTTCACCGGAGTGTGATCAGCTGCATCCAAGGCTTTGATGAGATTGTTGAGATTATGTCACCTGAATATCAGCTGTAGGGCATGTGGCAGAGCAGTAAAACAGCAGCAGGGCTAAGAGCGGTGAGATTTCAGAGTCGTTGTAAGGTAGTGGGAATCGCCACCATTTTTAAACCAAGCAGATACAAATATATAACCAACGCACAGCCAAGAGAGTGAGTGCATGTTAAGGAAGCGTGAGCCGCAGCCTGCTTGCAAAAACAAAAGTCATTGGGAGTCTAATATCCAGCAGATTTTTTCAGAACGGATCCACCGGGAAAGGTGAGAAAGGGGCTTTCTCAGCAGGGCATGAAACATGACCGCTTCCTTGTGTGACCTAAGGGTCAGTGTGTGTTGTGTCCTCCTTTGTGCCCAATCCACAGGGGCTGGGCAGCTGTGGCAGCTGCTGGTTACACAGTTGGGCTCTGCACCTCAAGCTGCAGAGGCTTTCAGCTATAGCGTGCCCTGGTTCAATCCGTCTTCTGCCACCCAAGAAAGCTGTCGTTATCCTTATTTCAGAGGAACAGCTACCTGGTTTTAGGGTAATAACCCAGGTCCATGGTTTCACCCCCACTTACCATCACCAGGGTTTCCCTCCACCTCAGCTTTCCCCTGCAAATGTCGCTGTCTCTCCCTCCGTCTCAGAATTCAGGGCCCAACAAAATGTCCTTTTCTGGGCCCAGAGAAAGAAACTCTGTTATGCCAGCTGTCCTGAGCAAGAGTAGACCCAGGAGAGACAGAGAGAGAGAGTCCTGCTCTGTGTTTCTGGCCTATCCCTCACCACGGCTTCAGGGCTAAGAGAATTGCTTCAGATTCCATTTATCTGAAGTGTTGGAGGAACTAGGCTGCCTTTCCAGCCCAGCCCAGGCACAAACCGGGCCAGGGTAAGCGCTAATGCTCGCATTCAATCTCCCCCAGCAAAACAACATCTCTAGTTCTCCTCTTCCTTCCCTTAACAAGGCCCAGCTGGAGCTGAGGGTGCTCCATCCTGCAGCATTTAACCCTTCTTGGCCCATCCCATCTCAGGAAGGTAGAGAGACAGATTCAGATCTGTGCCACTTTTGCTCCTCCTGAATTCTGGGTCTGGCCTTTCTTGTAAGTGAGAACCACCCTTTCCAGGTGTTGTAATGTACAACAGCTTCCCACAGCTGCCTCGGAATCCCTCTGCTGTCCAGAATCGGCGGAGTACAACATGCTGTGGCCAAATCTCTCTGCCCCCAGCATGCCTTATGCCAGGGGCACAAGGGGAAGCAAAGATAGGCAGCCCCTATGTTATCTACCCAGAGAACCCCTTGGAGTGGAGGATCTAGCTGCTTTCCAGCCCCTTTATGCCATAGCACATGTAGGGCAGAATTGGGGCCGTGCCATGGATGTAATTCAGAAAAACTCCAGGCTCAAATAATTGTTGCCTTCCAACCCCTTTGTGCCAGCCTCGCCACGGTTTACCCTACAGCTACACACCATGATGCTGCAGGATTTCCCTCTGCTACAGTCAGCACTGACAGCAGCAGCGCCGCAATGGAAGTGGGGGTAGCTGACGGCTTAATAGTGGCCGCTCCATGTGTAAAAATCAATGCAAGACGTGCACCCTCAGAAAGCTACCTGCCAAATCACTGGTTCCCTAACCTTATTCCTTATCCTTTATCCCTAACCCTAACCTTATTCATCTTTGCATATGCCACCATGTAAAATATTTGCCACTTTCCAGTTATTTGCAGACCTGATTTTAAGGCCCATAAACCCCCCCTTGTTGAGAGAAAATGAATTCATACGCTGACACTGTGTGAATAAAATAAATGCCTTATAGTAACAAAGGCTAATGCATGTTAAATAGTGGAACTATAAAACTGTACAGACTTCCATTTACAAGTCTCCCGATTAAGTGAGAAACCCCAGAATTAAAGTTTTACAGAGCACCTAATCTTGTATCCACATTGTACAAACCAAAAGCAGAGACAGCAACCAAGGAAAACCATACCGACAACCATTTGTGCAATTCTCATGAGCATGTCAAATCACGTCCTGATTTGGTAGGCGCCAGAGGGAAGCACAAGAGTTGCAAGGTTACAAATGGGTTAGGGCTTGTCCATGTGGGGAAAATGAAAGGCACAGCTATTCTGGAGTAACTATTCTGCTGTTGCTAATCTGGAATAACTCCCCCGGTTGACCACTCTAGTCCGAAATAAAAATGACTCTATTTTGGAAAAGTTTTCTGCTTTGCAAGACAAGCTTGCAAGCGAGCTGGAAGGATCAGCTGTATAGCGCTGGAGCGTGATGAAGTAGAAATTACATCACTGTACACTAGAGCAGAGCGAAGCCCATGGTGATGCCCTTTGCTGGACTGAACTGACATGGGCTGCAAGTAGATAGCGTGGATTCGGTTCATACGTTGTGGTGCAAAGTCCTCGCCAAACTCAACTGCATTACGCCTCCGAGGAATCTGACCTCATGACTTTATTGCGTTGGGGTAGATCCGAAGAGCCCTATTCACAAGCCCCATGTTGATTTTAATGGGAACTTGGCCTGAGTAAGGACGGAGCAAATCTGAGCCAAGACCCATTGTTTCAACCTTGCATGTGCCACAGCGTCTGGATTTACTTTGTCTCTATTAGAAGGCGAATCTGGAGAGATTCACGGGGCCTGAGGCCTCATTGCCCTGCACTGTCTGTCACCTCATGCTCACACTTAGCCCTCGTGTGAAAGGAATAGCACAGATATGTGAATAGCATTTTGCTGTCATCATCACACCACAGCGAAGCGAAAGCACAGTGTTCAGAGCAGTGGACAAGCATTCCAACACAGCAACTTTCCGCAGCAAAAACGTGCCCCCAACTCCCATTCCCCTCCTTTATCTTAGGTAAAAGGGCCCATTTCATAACTCATTGACTCAGGCGAGTAGGGGAGATTGTGGCAAATGAGAATCCTCCAGGCATAGAAACTGCCTTTATTTTGCCCAAAATACAATTTGAGTCAAGAATTAAAAAAAGCTTTCATTTTCCCCAGAGGTGGAATTTTTCTCTCCTTTTATCTGCAATGAAAATATTTCCCCCCCACCATAGCTCTAACCAATGGCACTAAACTTGCAGCGGTAGGTCACTGTGGTATTAACCTGAAATGAGTTTAATTAGCTGTTTGACTGGATATAAAATCCAACGCTGGGAGGAACCAGGCATGCTGATATAGCATCGTGCTCATCAGAGAAATAGTGTCAGAAACAAAACATTCTCAACAGAAAGGATTAAAAAAAAAAGTGTATGACTTTTTTTCACAGCCTCTCCCCCCAAAAAATGCAATTATTTTACCCCTCTTTTGGTTTAAATTCAAAATGTTGAGGGTTGGAATGTCATTGAACTGTGGAATATTTGAACAGGTCAGAAAATGGGAAGAATGTGTATCTGTGGAGGCATGTTGCGGGTTTGTGTTAAAGAGAGCATGTGGCGGGGGCTTGAACGAATTCACCTATGATCAGAGAGATAGCTCTGTTTTATCTCAGAGATAGCTCTCACTCTGTCACTGCTCCCCAGCCAGCCACAATTGAAATCCACAGCTATATTTTACATAAAAATCGACTGAAAATGATGCATTAGGTACACGGATATGTGGCGAATCCCCACATATTTAACAGGGCTGTGCATACAGACAACACTAAATGGAACTCTGCAAGGAATAAACGTAAGGCTGACTCCTTTCACCTCCACCACAGTAAATTAGGAGTAACTCAGTGAAACCAATGGAGTGGAGAATTGGGACTACTGCTTAAAATTCTCTCATGTTAGGCCAAGTCCCTTCATTTCATCTCCTCTTTATTCTTAGCTGAAGCCAGCACGCTAATCCTGCTTTTATTGTCCTCGCCACAAAAGGTCACAAAGGAAAACGTACAGCTGCAAAACTTTGGGATGGAGCGGAATATGTAAAACACAGACTTGTGACTGCACTGCCGGATGCATCTCATTACTGTCTCTCCCGATTATGTTTAATTAGGTCCTTGTCTGGCATTTGGATCCCTTGTTATTCTAGTTGTTGGACAATTATCTCTTCCTGACACCAAAGACACTTTGCATAGCTGTGCCAATACTGTTCTGCCAGAGAGAAAGGAGAGAAAGGGTTCTGGCACAAACCCCACTCTGTCATGAGGGAAGGGAGATGGGACAGAAAGACGGACCAACAGAGAGACTGATCCTGGGGTTAAGATACTGGGCTGGAACTCGCATTCTAGGTTCAATTCATGGCCCTTCCACAGAATATCAACATGACCTTGAGTAAGTAATTTAATATTTCAGTGCCTCAGTTCCCAGTCTGTCACGTGGGGGTGAGCGTTCTTACCTAAACTTTGAGCTATTTGGGACTATCTCAGCAAGGGTTTATGCAGCACCTAGCACAAGACGACTGACAACTCAAGTGAGGCTACTCGGTGTTACCGTAATTCAAATGATAATAGTAAGGAGAAGGAAAAGTGGAAAGATTGAGAGAGAGGGCTGGTGGGTGTGGTAGAGAAAAAAGTCAATGAGAGAAGGAAAAAAAGGAAGTGCAAAATTTACACCAGGGCCCGGGCAACCACGGTCTAGATGCAGAAAACATGGAGGACACAAAAGTGACTTAGAAGTCAGTCATGTTAACCCCCCAGGCACCGTTGCTGTCCAAAGCTTAACGTAACCAAGAATAGGGCCCAACTCACATGTTATGGGAGGGAGGGAGGAAAATGGCATTGTGTTTGTACAGCTCCTAGCGCAATGGGATCCTGGGCCAGGATTATGGCTCCTAGGTGCTACTGCAATACAAATAGAAAAGTAAATAATCAAGCTGTGGAGATGCAAAGCCCTTCTTGTCTGCTTCCTTCAGAAAGTGAGTGGGAGAGGAGCTTATAGAATTTGCCTTGTATCTCTCTCGCTCCCTCCTTTCTTTTTTTAAAGAAAGACAAGTACAGAAATAAATAACCACCCAGTCTTGGCACCAAAGCACACCCGCAAATGCCCAGAGATACTGTGGGAGTCGTAGGGAGTTAAAACCTAGAAGCTGCCATCAACTACTGATGAGTTGCTAATGGCGATTGCCAGTTTTCCTCTGAGCCATGGGACAGTAGCACTCGAGCACCAGATTAAAAACCGGCTTAGCTCTCCGTGCCTTTTTTGGTGTTTCAGTTACAAAAGAAGAAAAGATCTCATCTCAGGCTGGCTGGACCTTTAAGTCAGAGGAAAACAAATGAGGAAAGAGTAAAGCAGCTGTGAATCTCAAATTAATCAGTGGAGAACTCTAAACCCCTAAAGAATGAGAGAGAGAGAGAGTCACATCATTCAGATCACCCTTCCGAAAAGCCAGCTTCTCTTCCCAACTGGTGGCATACAGAAAAATCAATCCGGACAGTCTGATGCTAAGCAGTTCAAGGCACATTCAGAACAACTGTGAGTCTGGACTGCCTTACACTCGCTCAGAAGGCAGGGTCTCAGGAGTAGGGGACGGCTGCATCATTGGAACAGTGGTACACAGAGAGGAAGGGAGGGAGGAAGGAATCCCACCAGATGGATGGATAATTGGCCTAGGGAGGAATTTTAAACAATTAATTACTAAGGGACAAAAAGCTTGTGTGGTGTTGGAAGCAGAAGATGGGGTCTTTCCCTTCACAATAGGCACGGAAAAAACTGCCACAGCCTCCAAGGAAGATAGTCCGAAAATGTAGCTAACCAAAACACAGTAACAACACCCTGATCTCCCAGTATGCTCCATCTCACGCCCCGAGCCCCACAGCTAGTTTGGTGCTCTCCCAGCATGCTCCAGTTCATTCCATGATGTCCTAGCATGCTTCCCTTACTCTAAGCCCACTCACTAAGGCTAAAGGCTGCCCTAAGCCCCTACAGCAGCCTATGACCAACTCCTCCTTTTAACCTGTCAATACATGCCGAGAATGAGATGTATGGGACTTTTCACGTAAGGGCTGTTAAAACTGGACCTGGCGAGGAAAGAGTGGGAGAAATGCTCACCCTTTTCCTTTCCCAAGTCCTTTATGCATTTTAAGGCAGGAAAATGCAAGGTGAAGCTTCCACAGGCCAAACAGCAGATTTCTTCCCTATGCTGGAATGCAGCCCAGGGCTCCATAATGGCCATCCAGGGCACTAGGGCATTCATTGACAGAGGTTCGGATAAGGGGCAGGGCAATTCTCAGAATCTCCTGTGTTTGTTTTGCTGTATGCTTGTAATCTTCTTCCGCCTCAGCCAGCACCATGAGGAAGCTAAGGGATGGCAGTCAGTTGCTATGGCCCATGGACTGTGATCGGAGCTGGAAGAATTAATTATTGCAATTGGCCAGCCCTGTGAGCCAACGCTTCCAAACGTGCATCAACCCCCAGAGGATGGACGCAGGCCGAGAACTGCAAACACAAACGCTCACCCTCATGAATCTCAGCACGTCCAAGGCACTCTGTCACCGTCGGGTGCTGGCACGTCGCCGACAGCGGAGTGGAAGCGCCGCAATTGAAGCCGCAGTTGGAGCTTCAGGGACTAAATTAATCTTGGGCAGAGACAGCCAAGGTCTCAACACTGCTGCAGTCAGCCTGTCTTGTTCAAAGGGTCTGTCTTTAAAGGGATTCAGAGATTCATCAAGAGCCGCTTGAAGGGGCTTGTAGGGGTCCCTTTCTGACCCCTGGGATCCCTTGATCTTAGGGGGTGGGCGGAGCAGTATTTATTCATTATTGTTATCGTCAGTGAAGGTACATATGCCCTGGAGACAGATGCTGTGCACATGCTTGCCCAGCAAGGACAGCCAATGGGCCAGTCCAAGTGTAAACCAGGTGCTACTGCAAACCTAGCTTTGGGGAATCCATTCTGGTGTAAAGCTGCTGTGAGCCCCCTCTCCCGCCACCAACATGAAAGCCACCACAGGGAGCATGTGGAGCACGAGCTAAGGGACGGAGCAGCAGAGTACAGCGCAGGCAGACATAACTTCTGTTTCTGGTCCTGCCACTGGCCTGCTGGGTGACCTTGGGCAAGTCACTTCACCACTCTGTGCCTCCATTTCCCCATCTGCACAATAGGGATAACGAAGCTGACCCCCTTTGCAAAGTGCTTTGAAATCTACTGCTGGAAAGGGCTCTATCAGAGCTGGGCGTTATAATGCAAGGCCGGGATGGCGGGTGGGGCGCAGAGAGTGGGAGCCCAGCACATTCCTGAGTCCCAACTATTCCACAGATTGCAGCAAAACACACAGGGTTTTGGGGGCAGCTGTGACGCAAGCCAGAGCAGTAGCCCTCAGTGTCTGCAGTGGGGCAGGGATGAATTTAGTCCTAAATAGTTACCGGGGGCATATGAACAGCACTCTCTAGCGTGTTAAACTGGCACCGGCTCCTCTGCAGAGCTATGGTGAGCACCAATGGCTCTCCCTTGCCGAGGGGCTGTGATTTAGCATTTAGCTAGATCTGTGCTGGTAAGAGTTAAGAATGGAAAGTATTTCCTGGTCCCTCGGAGATCACTGCTGCAACCCCAAGCACTGAGTCATGGAGGAAGCGCAAGGCCAAGGTGGCTTTGCGTGCACTGCCCCTGTGCCTTTGCCAGTCTCTGCCCAGCCAGGAAAGGAAACTGGACGAGATTAAGAAATAACCTGATAATCAAGGAAGGGTAAAAGCAGGACTCACGACCAATCATATGTCTCCCGCAGCCTTTGTGGATTGAGCCCTTGGCGGAAGACGAAGCCAGCAGCAGTCAGAGACACTCACATTCATGTTCTTGGGAGTGGAGAGACACTAGGAGAGGAAGTGCGTTCAGAAGAGGGAATCTGAGAAGCCTGGTCAAAGGACCTCAGCTTCTCCTCAGCTTCGGGCAGCAATTTCTGTGGAGAACAGGGATGGATGGGAACAGGCCCCTCCCTAGCTCAACGGCCCATGGCCACGTTACCTTGGGAAATGATGGGTTTTCCATTTTGGTTCTAAATCCCCCTCCCCACACAACAGGTCCAAGCTTGGTTAAGTTTTGCTTTAAAAGGCTCCCCTTTTAGCTCATGCTAAATGGTGGGAAAGGCAGCTTCCACATTTGCAACTGAAAACATAGAATTGTAGGATTGGAAGGGACCTTTGACAGGTCATCTAATCCAGTCCTCTACACTGAGGCAAAACGAAGTTACCCAGTGGACAGACAGCGGAGCCAGCTCCCACAAGAACATGGCTTAGCTCTTCTTCTGTACTGTAATAACAAGTCGTGAGAAAGACTATACACAGGGGATTTCTATCATGTTTCTTTGATTAAAGGGATATGTTCAGAACCTCTGATCTTCCTGTGGGTCCCCCATGGAATCAGTCCCAAAGGAACCCAGTTACTACGAGGCTGACCAGGAGAACATCCAGCATGAGACCCCAAAAAAGCCCTTTTCAAACACTCCTAAAAAAGTCAGTTTTCACACATTGTGTCGTTTTTCCCCCCCTATTTTTGATTAATTTTTAATGCACTGTGTTTTGCCCCCTATTTTGGAAGATGCTGAAGTGCATGTCTACCTTTAAGCAAAGTCTCCTGAAAAGGGAGGAAGTATCAGAGATTCTGTGAAGTCCACTATGAATTTTGCTATTCCTCCGAGTACACAGATACTACAGTAATGAGAAGCAATATAAAACCCCAAGATAAACAAGACAGGTAAGCAAATGAGCCATCGTTTCAGTGGGCAACTCATGCTTAGTTAGGCACATGTTAAATGGCTTTCAAAAGAAGGCCTTTATGAATTAGACCCATTCAAAGCTGAAAACAGCACGTCAAGGTTGTTTGTTTACTGGAGAAATCAAGGCACATGATCTATGCAGGAAAGGATTTCTTCTGCTCCGATCAGGAAGTTCAGTTTAGGAGTCCAAAGAATATCAATAAAATCTATGTATCAATAAAAGAAACACGCCTCTTATTTATCCAGAAAAAAGGTCTGTTTTGGGGCTTCTGCTGGAAAACAGTGATGCTACAATGAAATGAAACCTCCATATGGAGCGAAATTCAGTCAGTATCAATGACATTTCTCTGGCTTATGAAGACATGGCATTGAACCACAAAGATTTACTCCAGGGAACAAAGGCTCATTTTATCCTTTATTGCAGCTAATTACGCCACCTCTCCTTTACTGACCATTACTTGCTCTTCCTCTTCACAATTGCGCCATGGGAAGGCGGAATCCCTAACGCAATATGTTTTCGTTAGCAAGATTTTTCTTAATTCAGAAAGTCAATTATCACAATATCTCAAAGATGAAGAGAGAAGTCGTGTTCTTGTGGGGGTTGGCTCGGCTTTTTGGCCATTGGATGAGCTTGATCTTTTGTATTCTGGATTCTGTATCTTTGAAATATTTTTTTTTTTTAGTGAAATGAAGCAATTACTCATTAAATAAATGGCAGTTCATTATAACTGCACATTAATTACATGAGTCACAAATTGCCTCTGTAACTAAACAGCTCTCGTACAACCTAGTGCATCACCATCAGGCACCTGTGGTTTACAGCTAATGTAGGCAGTGAAGCAAAGGAACCCACAGTTATTTATCCCAGAATTCACTTCTGCTCTCTGCAGTAAGTGACATTGTACTGAGTGAAACTGGACTCGGCAAGTTGGAGATAAACCTTGTTCACTGATTAGCTATAGAAAACAACTCAACTAGTCCTGAAAACATGCACATGCTTACATTTAAGAGCATGCTTTTTGTAGGAGCAGGGCTGCAGAGCCCACTCTTACATCTTTGGATCACTAGTCCTTACTCACGTCTGGTCTACGCTACTGCGTTAAGGAGACACAAAACAGCTTACGTCAACCTAACTATGGAAGCGTCTACGCTTAAATTTCGCTCCCGCCAACATAACTGCCCTGCTACACCAACTTAATAGCTCCACCTCCACGAACAGCATGCAGTCAAGGTTGATGTAGTCAGGTCGACGCACTGTCAGTGTAGACGTTGCATTGCTTATGTTGACTGTTACTGGCTTTCAGGAGCCATCCCACAATGCCCTACTCTGACAGTACAATTGATCCTACAATCGATGCTTCTATGGGGACATGGACCAGCGACACAAGGAGCAAAATAGAGACATGCACAAGATATGTAATTACTGCGGCAGCTGTATGCCGACCTAAATTAGGTCAACTTAATTTTGTAGTGTAGATATGGCCTTAGGCAAGCAGTGCTGTGAGACTAACACACTTGAGTAAGGGGGTGGGATTGGATCCATGTAAAAAGAGAGTAAGTTATTAAACACAACAAGCCTTTTTTGAATGTTCCACTTTCAGATTTGCTGATGTACAAATCTCGTCCTGCTTCTGACCCAGCCAGAACACAAGTACAGAGTGCAGCTGTTTCAGAAACTACTGCACAATACAATAGTTATGCCACATTACCATTAGGAGAGGGCAACATTGGAATGAGAAGAGAGAGCAAAAACAAATGATGGCTCTTATTGAGTTGCAGATTGGATAACAATGAGCAAGGGATTGTAGAGGGAGGAAATTCTACGGCATGCCACTTCAGATATTCAGAGACCTTGACTAGACACCACTGTATTTGATTGCTCTTGTCACAGACTGTGTAGCTCAGTTAAATCCAGTAGAGCAGGTTCACATCTACACTCTGCATCTTTATGGATGTCCCTCACTCTCTCACGATGTGACACCACTAGCTATTCCAGTCTAGAGGACTGGTTCTCAGCATAATATTGTGTAACTTGCCCTGAAGTGGTCTCCTGTGACTGAATATCTCAAGAGAAGAGGGGCAAATTCAACCACCTAAAGCATCTGCTGGCAGCCCACCCCTCTTGGCCTCTGTGTTGTCCTCCCCCCCCCCACACCACATCTCAGCCAAGCCCTTAATCCTTCCTCATTAAGAGCATGGCCTGGCTCTCCTCTTGTTTCCATCTCCTCTGCGTAACAGGTACTTTCAGGCCAAAATAATTTTAACATAGAGCCATGAAAGAGGCGATTTTCTCGCCTTCCTTTGCACTCTGCATTCCCCTCCTGCTGCTTTTTGCACTTCCCTTGCAATGCTGTCAGCACACCCCTTGGCAAGCTGTACTTAGCAGGTTGGGGGTGGGGAGTCGCTTCCCCCCCTGAAATGCTATGGTCCTGCAGCGCTTTTTTATCTTCTCGTAGCTGTGCTCAATCAGGCCCAGCAGGCCCTGGGCTTGAGCCGTCCTATTAAAGGTTGGGTTTTGAACCCCTAGGGAGGTTGGCTCTTAACAGCTCTGCTAACCTTTCCTATTAATGCATGGATGGCTTTCCTTTCTGGGCCAGCGCCACTGCAGTTTCAGGCTAATTCTCCTGTTATTTGAGGGGTCCTTCTTTCAATAATAAGGATAGGTGAAATCCTGACCCATGGACATCAATTGGGAGTTTGAGTAAGAACCAAATAAAAACTGAGAAAGGAACAGAACTCCAGCATTCACTCCCAAGATGATAATACTCCACACACCTAGCCGGTTATATTTTCCCAAACCCTAGCAAACATTAACAACTTCATCTTCATACCCCACCACAGTGAAGTAGTCCAGATGGGGTAAACTGAGCCAGAGCCAGATTGCAGCTGGTGAAAAACAGTGGAGGATTTGGCCCACAGAATGGAGTAGCAGCTCACGCAAGATTTCACAATGAGCCAATGGCAAAGCTGAAACCAGAACCCAGGCGTTAACTATTACGCCATTTTGTAATATACAAAGAAGTGATATTTCGAACCAGAACGATGGCCAGTGGGAAAGACAGATCCTGCCTGCGTGGACTTCTAAAGCTATGGCACAACGTGGCCCTTAACAAGTGAGGGGGATGGAGCAGAACTACGCCTCACCGATCAGTGAGTGATGGAGAGAGCATCAGAGCTTTCACAGCAGGGATCAGCAGAGACTCTGCCATGGAGTCTGGGTTTCGGGAGGGTTTTTTTTCCCCTGTTGTGGTTTCAAATGGCTGTTTGATCTCTTGTCTATTCTCCCACATGCCAGGGAGCACACCCGACATCCTGCCAAAAGCATAGGGTCTGTGTGCAGGCAGCACAAACCTGGCTTCTTTGATCACTGCAGGGGCTGGGCCCTGCTGTTTTGCTTTCAGTGGGAGACGGCATGGGAGGCGTGTGGTGGGACAGGAGCTGCAGCAGTGAAGGAGTTAATTAGGAATGTCACACTGAGGCTCAGCTTCACGTGCCTGGTCAGAATCAAATCTGTGTTAATAAAACAAGGACACTAAATAAAGAATGGGGGGCAAAGAGGGTTCCATGGCTTTTTAGATATTCACCCATTGTAACACACCAGCTCAGTCGCATTTGCAGACAGCTAGCAGAGGATAACAGCCTACTGCTGCTACCACCTGATGGTGTTACTCCTTTAGCTCCAGTGAGAGAGGTCTGTGATGGAAGTCCTAGGTTTGAATCTTGCTGGCGGGCCGTGCAAGGGAGTCTCAGCCTTAGTTGCTCTGTTCGCCATCATCTGAGCAGACTCCTCCTCAAGGGAAACCACTAAACAAGTTCTGGGCTCTGAGCGTTACTAATCAGCTCTTCCCACACACACCACAGTCCCCAGGGGTCTTTCTTCCAATATTCATTTGACATTAAATTTAATAGTATGGATTTGGCTTGCAGCTGCCTTGCAATTTGTTTCCTACTACACCACTCAGCATTTTAAGCTCATCATGAATATTTTACATGGCAGGAGAAAAAAAAAAAAAAAACAGATGAAAAGGAATAGGAGGTGTTGGGGTGCATTGGTAATATCTAGCCCTTAACTTAGAAAAGCACAAGAAAAGGGATTGGAATTGAGCCTATTCTGTTACCAGGGCTGTCTTCTGATCTGACTTCACCCTAAATGGCAATAGTAAAACTTCAAGAGAACAGACCCTCGTTCCAAGTCCCCTACCTAAAGGAACCCTAACCCTCTGGTGGCGAACCCTCCCCCTGTTGGGCCCTTTAGATTCTACTGTATTACAAATAAAAATAACAAACACACTAAGAAAAATTCAGAAGGCCAATGGAGGGCAAACACTTTCCTGCTGAAGTGAGATCTGCTGGGAAGCTTTGCGCAGTAAGGAAGTCCCTCTTCACATTCTAAACAGTTCTTACACTTTTAGCACCATTTCTGAACCAGCCGACGTGGCTGCGAATCAGGAGGAAAGTGATACATTGCCAAAGTAGAGGAGAACGAGAAATTGTGCACTTGCTGCTACTGGCCCTGCGTTTGGGGAAAGAGTCTATTGCGGGACCCATCACCAGATTTGAGGGAGGGAGAATGAGACGTAAATAGGAGAAATGCAGTAAGAGTAAATAAAGCAATTTATTAAGATATAATAAAGTTCCAATTCTAGTCACAGAATTGTGTTCATATTCAAATCTCCCCAGATGTACTTTTTCTGTAATACCAACAAATGTGAGTCACAAATACCCATCATTTTATATGGCAAACAACCCTGTTCAAAAACCGGCTGCAGTTCTCTCATTGTGCCTGGTTTGCTCTGGGACAGATCACAGAGGCACACAATTACTGATGTCCAGGTCTGCCCTGGCCACAGCTGTTTGTGACCTGCCTCCTCCCTCCACTAGCTCAGAATAGCCCTTGTGATAAGCATGGCTGTCAGAGGAAGAGTATTCCCTGTGAAAAAGGTATAGGAATCTGGGCTGTCCCTGTGGAAAAAGGGTCAGCGGGCAATGAGTAGAGACAATTGGAAAACAGAATTTCTCTCCACGGGAAATTCCAATTCTTCAATCCCAAATGAGGGAATAGCATCAAAATATTGGACCTGGAAATGTGAAACAAAAATATTTCAGTTTTTTGTTTTAATCAAAAGGTCACCACAAAAAAAAAATGTTTTGTTTCAAAATGTCACTCCTGGGAAAAAAAAACAAAACTAAATGTCATTGAAATTGACATGTTCCGATAGAGAATTTTGTTTTTGATAAAACCATCTCTCCCAACAAACTAACTTTTCATGGGAAAAAGTTGCAGCTAGCTCCAGAAATGATTAATCTAGCCATCTCTCAGTGGCTAGATCATAAATTCTTCAAGTGAAGGGACCAGCGCAGTTTAGTCTTGTTCAGCACTGAGCCCACGTTGCCACGCAGCAAATCAATATTAACTACAACCTTTAGTGTATGAGAACATGAGGAGGGTTTTAGACCATTTCTTAGTCCTGCCATTAGATTGACTGTGTAGTTTTCATTTCGGATGAAGAAGTGTTTGTTGCGTGCAGCATTGCTGTAGTTAACAGATAAATGTGTCAGAACTTTGGTGCAACGCCTCCGTCAGACAGAAGAGGGGATGTGCTCATAGTGTAACCCCGGGCAGTAATTATTATGTTCCAACAACCACCTCAGAGAGCTTTATTTGTTATGGATATTTTGACAGCCGAGAATGATGTCAGCACCCCTTGCTTAAAGAGCAAGGGAGCTCAAAATGCCTTGATGGGTTTGGAAATCATTCTGGAAATACAGTTGAGAGGTACAGATACCATCTGAATGGTTGCAGGCATCAGGTAAAGCAGATGGCCACAATATGGGGCATAGCTTTAGGGAACCTAGTGTCCTTAAAAATAGCCAGCTTCTCCTGCTCACATCACTTTGGATCCCCTTCTGTAGAATCTTGGCTTGTTCCATCTGGATCTCACCGATGGTAAATGAGAGGACATGCTTCCAGTCAGCAGTGGGAATCGCAAGCAGGCAGATGGTACGATTCTGCCCAAATCACAATACTAGGGTAAGACCAGAGGAGAGAGCACCTGGCATTGTCTTAGCAACCATACAGGGTGCAGCATATTCATGCAATTAACACCACACAGCCAGCACCACTCAAAGGGCAGGCTAGGGGACTGAATGCACAGGCTGGCTTTTAAAAAACCGATAAAAAGAAAGCAAAGATTTTGCTTACTGGAGTTTTGTTCCCTAACAAAATGGATACAGCCAGAAAGGAATCGAGGCTAGAGAGGCTGCCCCAGGCCTACCAGCACAGCAGGTGAACCAGCACGTGATTCAGGGCACAATCTTGCCCAGGCTTTGACAGCAGGGCGGAGTGAGGGTTAATTACCAAATCAGACTCAGGGATTTACACCCATTTGCATAGCACAGGATTCAGTAACTCTACGAAAGTGCAGGTGGCAGAGAATCAGGGTGCTTGTTTCAATTGGTTTTGTGTAGCGCTGGCTGGGAAACGGCTTTCCAGCCCATGAAAATTTTTGAGACTGCAAAAAAAAAAGTGCTGTACTGCATCAGCGCAAAACTCTAACCTTTCAGAATTTGTCATGAAATACCAGAGAGAGAGAGTGTGCAAACCACCGCAGAAGAGCTCCGTGGTTAGGGCACACTGACTCGGGATGAAAGACTGAAGGTTCAAGTGTCTCTGAATCAGGTCAAGCAAAGACCCCGAACCTGTGTCTCACACAGAGCAGGGCAGCGCACCAGCCACCAGGCTATTGTCTGTCTGGGTCTCACTTCCTCCCAGGCTTTCACCAGAAATTTTGTTTTGGATCGGAGCAACCCCACAATTGAAACAGACTCATGAAAAGAATTCAATTATGAAGCATTGGGATTGTCCAACAACAACCAAAAAAAGTCATCAAAATTCCCAACCAACTCTGGTTTTGAGTTCTGCAAGCACAAACCACAGAGGGCCTGCTTCTCAGCTAAGCCCCCGTTACACAATCCCAGAAACTGATCTAGCGGGAATGCGGCTACTTCGCCACAGAGGGAATTTCACCCCCAAGAGCATTTATTCATGAAAGTTCTAAGCAATGGGAAAACAAAAGGTTTAAAATGGAAACCGATTCTGCACTATTGCAACAGCTCATGCTACCCAGGACTGCTGCAAGAAGCAGATTGTCTGAGATACTGATCTTCACTCGTTAAATCAAGAGCTAAAGAACAAATAAGATGGGTGGAATTCTTGGATGTGAAATGCTCATCATAGAATAAAAACAATGAGAGTCCCGTAGCACCTTAGTCTAACCAATTTCTGGGGGCATAAACTTTCGTGGGCTGCAACCCACTTTGTCAGATGCATCTGACGAAGTAGGTTGCAGCCCACAAAAGCTTTTGCTCACAGAAATTCGTTAGTCTTTAAGGTGCTACAGGACTCTTGTTTTTGCTGCATACAGACTAACATGGCTACCCCTCTGGAAATTTTCACCATCATAAAATGAAGCTGTCAGTTGGTTACTCAATTTTGCATGCTGTTTAAAGACCCTGGAAAGCAGAAAGAGTCTTTGTTTTTATTACTTTCTTGATTCCTTTGAATAAATTATTTGTCTAGGGACCAGGTATAATATTCATGCTGCTGAAAAACACCCAGTATTTTATTGTCAAATTACATTCTATTTTATCAGCTGTGGAGCAGTACAAAGGAGGAGATGAACCATCTATTTGATCCCATTCAATCTTTTCCTCTTTTTGTTTTTTTCCAACTGTTCTAGCATGTCCTGCTCACTGCTGACTCTTAGTGAACTGGCATTTAAAAAAATATGTTTTACACTTTCACATGATAAGAACCAGTTTAAATCAATACAAGTCTCACAGTGCCTTTCTTTGCAGCGTTGCTGGACCATATCTATGACAGATTGGTGAAGGAAAGGTGTGTGTTTATGTTGGGGCGGGAGGCAGGATGTACAGAAAGGTTTTTAAAGATTGCCAAAGATGCTGAAAAGAGAGACAACACGTAGAATTGCTGCCTGGAATATCTATGTCCTGGGAGCTTGAGAGACATTAATGGGGCTAGGGAAATAATAAAGGCCAAAAAACATGGCCTGGATGAGTTCATTTGAGTGACACAAAGTCTAAGACTGGAATTCAGCTCACACCCTGGGAAAAACAGCCAGCTACACTCCCCCGCAAAAGCACTGGCGAAAGCTGAGAAAGAACAAGGAGAATAGAAGGAACCCCTTCCCTAGCATGCAGCAACCTGACAGAGTGCAGAAGAAAGCAGCATTCTTCATAAGCAGCTCTTCCTGTTGAGGAAGAGGTGAGCTGCTCTTCTCTACGCGGCTTTAACAATGCTTGGGCTGTGTGGAAATACAGCCCCTTTGGCAGACTTTAGCCTTCCCGCAGTCAATGAGAAGGGAATGGCTCAGCAATGCACTGCCTGGTCACACTCCCTTCTCTTTGATGGAGGCACCAATCTGTTGGAAGATTTGGCATCATGATTATTCATAGAAGAGTAACACGTAGGGCCCACGGTGAGATCAGGACCCTGCTGGCCATAGCACTGTACAAACACAACGTGAGAGACAGTCCCCAGACTAAAGAGCTTGCAGTCTAAACACGCAAGCCAGGCCGAGGGCGGGAGGGGAAATAGATGCGCAGAGATGGGAAGTGACTTGCCCCAAAAGGACACCTGGTCAGGGGTAGATCTGAGACTAAAAACCTAGGTCTTTTGGTTCCCACGCCAGTGCTTGACCCACTACCCGTGGCTAGTAGCCCATACCAGGGACGTCCCTATTACTGCTCCCCAGCGCTCACAAACATGTGATTGGCCCTGACCCTCCCCAAGCCGGCCCAGGATGGGCTCCTTGTTGGTAGACTTGCTTAAGCCAGGTTTGGTGGGGGCTGAGGTGTGATGTACGCTTCCTGCCAGGTCAGGCGCTGGGAGAGGATATAACAATTCCTCTGATGTTCCAGCCCCACCCCACCTTTCCACCAACCAAACTGATTTCAAAACGGGAAAGCACCAGCCACTGAAAGAGCTTCCAGCAGAGATGTCTGGCATGTAAAACCTCCAGCAGCTGACTACCAGATGGAGCAGGCTACCTGCAGTGCACAAGACCCATGTTTTATGCTGAGCTTTCAACACCAATCGGGGTATTGGGAGTTAGCACGGCTGAGTCATGTGTAATCCTGGATAAGCCACATCAACTCAAATGAAAGAGCACTTTAAAAAGCCCCAAAAAGCTGCCACCGTTCTTTCTCCCCATGCAGTGCCTTATCTGGCTTGCATTAAACAGCAAATAATCCAGAGGAAATGTGTTTGCCCTTGATCTCCCAGAAACAAGAGCCAGCTAATCGCTCGTAATGTAATGGCTTTTCATTTAAGTTACATTGCCTCCTTTGACAGGTTTAGTTTAAATTCAATATCCAAAAGCATAAAGCGCCACGGCCTTGGCACAACTGGACAGGCAAAGAGAGATGCTTCACTTCTGGGCCACTCCTGGTAGCAGCCAGCCTTTTACTCCTGTGCTCCCCCTTGGGGAGGCCGCCAAGGCGGCGAACATGGAAATGACCGGAGTTTGAAACTACAGCCTCTCTACGGAGGCTTTGTTAATTTCGCTACTGGAGGTTAGCAAGAGAGACGAGGCAAACCCAAAGAACCCCCTTTTGTACGAGGGGTCCGGGGGGTTCTGCAGATCTGAACCTACCACCTGGAGGGCTGGCTCTGGCTCAGGACTAAATACAGGAAAGGGGCTGTTTTCTTGAGAAACCAGCTGTTCATCAGCGCTTACGATGTCTCCTAGCACAGAGTCAGCCCAGAATGACCAAGACCAGATTGGACCAGCAGACGCAACTCCCTTCTAAGTGCTAGAACGCAGGGACTAAGACTGGCTGGCATCTATGCCGTAGACAGCAGGCCCTCCTGTGAGTAATGAGTCCAAGCCGGGATATGTCTTCGCTGCACAGTTAACCCAAGCGATGGGCATCCCGGTTAGCCTAGCCAGGGTATGACCACCCCACAGCAAAGCCCTAGCTGTGTCATTGTGTTCTCCCTGTTTCTGCAGGCACCTGTGTGTATATGGGACACACCCCAGAGTCCTTTGCCCTGGGAGGCCCTGGGATTCTTCCCAGTCAATTGTGTCATTTGTCAGTCCCTGCAGGGAGAGCTGGGAAGACATTAGAGGACGATCTGCATTAGAGGGACTTTACCTGCCTCCTCTGTGCAAAGCGGGTGAGTTCCAGCCCACGTTAACGCACAGCCAGCCTTCGAACCCACGCCCCCAGCTGGTTCAGCTGGCCCGGGCTGAAAGCACCGCCACACCCAGCTTAGAGGTTTCCAGGGTGGGTGGGTGGGTGGGTGGGAGGGAGGAGAGGTGGGGCTAACGCCAGGGTAATAACTCAGGTTAAGGTACGCTCAAGCAGCTAGCGGGCTGGAGTCCTTGCCTCACGGCCCAGGTTATTGTCCAACATAAAAAAAAAGAACCGTGAAGTGACAACGTAAGTCCCATTCCCAGCGTGGGCGGTGGGCTCCCTGGCCTCTGGCTGCTTAATGGTCTGGGCCTCCACTCAGCCTACAAATCTCCCCGGCCACCCACCCACCCCCTCACAGTCCTCCACTGCGCTGCGGTTGCCAGAGAGCATTCTCGTAGCCCTTTCCTGGTCCCAGGCACGCCAGTGAAGTCGGGCCTTTATCTGTATCCCCTAGCGAGGAATCAGACCCCATGAGCTAACACCATCCAGCCGGCTCCTGGCATCTACCTACCCGCTGCCCGGTTCCGGAGACCCTGCATGATGACACTAGACCACACACATGGTGTTCATCAACGAGAGGGCCAGGAAGAACCACAGGGTCTGTCTGGGTCCAGCAGCCCCAGCACAGAACCCAGTTTACGGGCCTTAGTCAGCTCTCCAGGAGGGCCTGATATTTTGCGTCTCTTTTTTAACACACTGCCGGTGCTGCGGAGACTCACAGGAGCTAGGTCTCAGGGCCTGGCAGCCTGAGTCAACAGAAAGGTTATCGAACTGAACAAAACACACAGCCCCCCAGGCGCTGTAAATAACAGAGAGCCCCAGGACATGGGGCCATTACTCACTGCCAGAGCGCTCCCTCAGCTCAGCACGCACATTGCAGGGACTCTTGCACCTCCAGAGACCTCCTCTGTTGGCCAACCTGTCTCTGCAGTGGTCTTCTTCCAGGCCACTCAGCCCTCCGGCCAGATCATGCTGCAAGTTGAGTCCCCGTCTAGGGTAACCAACAGCCAATTAAACAGCAAACCAAGCATTTAAACAGCGCGTGCTTCTGCCCCTCTCCGGGCTACTCTTCAGCACGCTTCCTAGCCTTGGCTCTTGCCCGGCTGCAGGAGACCTTTAAGTCTTTCCAGCTCCGCTATAAGGAGCTGACTCTCAGGCTGCCTTCTATAGGGTCCTCTCACAGCCTGTGGTTTTCTGACATCCCCTGCACATTACCCCTATTCCCGCAGGCTTGCGGGGCTCCTCTTTGCTCCTTTTAACTGCACATCGTACCTCTGGGAGTCTTCTCCCTACAGATCCTTTTCCCACTGCCTCTCCTGTCCAGCAGCTTCTCCAAGGGACCTGCTTTTTCTTCACAGGCCTTGCCCCAGAGCTTGCTCCATCAACCTAAACTGCTGTCTGTGGTTCCACGCTTCAGACTGATCCCTCTTAGCCCTTCTCATTATGAGGCCCAGGTGCTCACCATGCTAACACCTGACCCCATCGCTCCCCCCCCTTCCAGCTGGGAAGCAGTTACTACAGCCAGGAGGGACTGGCCCCTTTGCCCTTAAAGGAGCCACTCACCCTGTGATACCTGGCAGCAAATTGCAGATATAGCTGGTAGAAAGGTCATGCCTAGCAGCTCCAATTCTCCCCTGCAGGAATCTTCTCCCTCATTTGCAGTATTTATTTTTCTGGGGTGGTAAGGATCAGAAACCCCAGACAAGGCTATTGCAGACAGCTGTCTGCATTCTACACAGCCCCCAGAGCCATCAATAAGGCTGGCAGGCTGTAGGGACAGAACCAGAGCGCGACGCTGCAGCTCCTTTCCCTGTAGGCTCTGCAAATGAAAAATCAAAGCCAGGTGGTGGGCAGTTTGTGCCCAGGGACCTTCCACATTCCTCTGGATAAACAAGCCGGATTCACACGCAGCACAGGCCACTGGAACCAGCACGTATAGACTCCTGGCCTGACTAGTCGTTTTGCTTTGGTTTCTAGTGACTGTTCAGGACAGAAAGCTGCCCCTGCTTTGCACAATGGCTACCTGGAGATGCCCAGAGGAAGTTCCTGGCTCCAGAAATACATTAAGCCTAGCGGTGCCTATCAGACAAAATCTGCCACAGCTTGCAAGATCTGGGCTTTGCCAGTTCTCAACCTGAGCTTTAGCTGGAACCCAGATTCCATTTTGACCCTCATCTAGATTCAAATGTGAACGTTTTCTCCTCAAACCAATTCTGTTTGTTATCTACTGCTGTGAAAAGCCACTCATATACCACTAGAACCAAATTCCAAGGTCCCTGCTTTAATTCTGCCTTGCAAAACAAATCCAACTAAACCACCTTGTGATCACCTATTGAGTCCCAGGCTGCAGATGGATCTATGGTTTTCTGATGATTTAATAGTTTTTATTGCGAGTTTACTCTGCCGGGGACTATTCGTCTGTCTGTAAACTGGAAATCGATTGGTGAGATTGTTTTCTAGATCAAGTCCCAAGGGAGATGAGATGGGATTGGTGGCTCCAGGTCTTTATTAAGGATGACGTTGATGATTTATCATTTGTATCATGGGTAGCAGCTAGGAGCACCAGGCATGAATCAGAACCCCATTGTGCTAGATGCTGTACCAATACAGATCTAAAACACAGTCTGCCCCAAAGAACTTACACTCTAAGGATAAGGCAAAAGACAACAGGTGGATATGGGCAGACAGATGGGAACACAAGGAAACAATGAGACATACTGGCCAGCATGATGGGAATGTCCAGAAGGAAATAACGTCACAAAGGTGACAACTGCGTGTATCAGTTTAAACAAAAGTTGGTCATTGTAGATCTGCACCCTAAAAACAAACCACAAACCTGTTTATTTCCATTTTAATGTACAGCCATGAAACCACCCACCCAGGAACAGCCAGATATTTAAATGCCTTCAGAAGCAAAGGCCCTACCCAGTTTGCACCCGATCTGTAATCAAACTGATGAGACACTCTAGTTTCACGGTGAACTCAGCAAAGTCTATTCTCCCAAGCTCTGTGCAAACAGTGCTCAGAGCAAAACTTGGAATTGGGGGTGCTGCGAAGACATATTAAGCGGCCTTGAGTTTGAAGCACAGCACAGAAGCACAGAGCGTTATGGGGCAGGTGGTGACACAGCCCCTCACTGGTCTGGGTGAATCCCCAAAGTGTGACATGAACTCACCAGATAGGGCTACTAGAACTCACGCAAAGGGAAATTAGAGGCGTTGTAATAGAGCTAGTCTCTGGCTGTACCAAGCTAACATGGGGACCGAACTATTGGCAATACACTGTGAGAGGTTATCCAGGGTGGAAGCTTTTATCTATTTTTTTTTTGTGGGGGGCAATTAAGGATTCACAGTGAAACAATTTCAAAGCAGACACTGCTGAACAGACTCCACCCTACGTTTCTGTGGTATGCCTTTGGGTGCAGCCTTTTAGCAGCAGAGGATAAACTCATTCCACCAAACAAAACAGCTCAAACAAAGAAACACTGAAGGGAAGAGCTGGGAAGAGAAATCATTTTCTGGGATCTCATCTGCTGGTTTTTTCTATTGGGGCAATATGAGAACAAACAACTGTAGATCTGGAGAGGCGAAGAACTAACCATTTGGCAGCAAGAAGAAGAGCCTGTAATGTTTCCATTGTATGGCACTTCAAATGCAACCCTTCAAGAGCGAATGTCATTATTCTGTGGATTTGACAGCTGGTTTTAAGTTTTAATGGGTTTCCTGTACTTTGGGTGGAGTTAATCATACTGCAAATAATTAAAGGAGTCGTCTTTTTTCTTTCAGTGCTGTGTTCTGCTTGTTAAAGGACTCTGCCCTTCTCTAGCCGTTACATTTTCATGTAACGTTATTTTCTAGGCCCAAGATAATTAGGCTGCAAGACACCAGCATGTCAGCTGCCTCTGTGTGGGCTGAGGGTCAATCGTTGGTTTGTGGCGACAGTTCTAATTAGGAAATGCAGTTCCCCAAACGAATGCAAGTCGAGCACCCACTGCAGCCTACATTCAGATTGCATCGTCTCTCAGACTGTCCATATATGGCTCTTCAGCATAAACCTCAGCGACCCTCTGGGTCAGATGGACTCATTTCCACCCCATGCTCTGCGTGTTCCTGAACCTCGGGCTCTCAGAAGCTGGGACTGGCCAACAGGGGATGGATCACTTGACAATTGCCCTGTTCTGTTCATTCCCTCTGAGCATCTGGCACTGGCCCCTGTTGGTGGCTGGTGGCCCAGCTTGCCAGAGTGCTGAGTGGAAGGGATTAGTCTGGTTTGAGTCCAGTGCCACCTGCATGGCGATTTGCATTCTGCCAGGTTCAGCCAGACACATGCTTAAGTGAAGCCCCAGATTGAGCTTGCCAAGCAAATTTCTCAGCAGGCCGGCAGGATGCTTCGGTGAAAAGCCGTTGTCTGAGCCAATTGTAATGTTAGGAACGAATGATGGGAGGGCCCAGGGGAGGAATGTACAGCCCACAGCACTGCAGATGGATGGGCAAGCCAAATACCTGGGAGATGCTGTCCTTCCATAGCCGTCCATTGAGATGGTGACAGATGGCAGCCAACACAACCACCCCCCACCATCTTTCTTGTACGAGAACTAACCCTCTAACATAGAGATTTTGAAAGGAATTGGGACTGGCAATCCAAATAACTACCTTAAAAGCAAAGCCACTCGTTGGCCTCCAAGCCTGCAGACGGCATGTAACAGGCTGCGTGGAAACGGCCTTGTCTCAGGCATCTCATCGATTCGGAAAGGAAGAACGTGCTGGGAGCAGAACTCTCTTCCTGGGTGAGGGACGGTGGGATGGGGAACTGCTGCCAGATCGAATCAGCTCGTGCAAAGCGGGAGGGAATGGAACATAAAGCTCAGGGCCTGAGTTCCCTGACTCGAAGGGATGTTTGGAATCTGAACCTGCGTCAGGAGCTGTACATTGTCAATGGCCTGTCTCCCATTATGGGCCAAACCAGAAGCCTGAATCTGAAAGCCTCCAGATTCTAGAGTCTTTGAGATCTGTCTTCAAGCCCCATTTCCAAGTGTAGATCTTGAGCGATTCATCCAGCCCACCCCTTTTTCTGCCTCCTCCTAGCAAAGTTGATGCCCCAACACGTGAGCCCAGAATCTCAGGTCCAAAGAAAGAGGAAGCTCCTGGCTTTGAGTGAGGGCTTGCATGAAGAGTAGAGTGCTCCACTGCAGCCCTCGTGTTAGTGCTGTCCTGTGTGTGAGCCAGTGACTGTCTGGGCGGGTGTCTCCAAACCCACTGCCTCTGCGACCCAGGCAGGGGCACTGCCCTTGGAGATCGCCAACAGATACAGTTTGCACATTGTCACTTGCCTGTGGCCAAGCACCTTGCACATGTCAAAGAGGAAATCAATGACTTGGTTGCCAGAATCTGGACCCTTGTCCAAAGGTGAGAGGAAGCAGCGTAGATTTGGGCTCAGCCGGGATGTCTGGGGCTGACACCGAAGAATAACAGTGAAACAATTTGCACTTCGTTTCTGCTTTTCACTTGCAGATCTCAAAGCCCTTTGCAAACAGCTGGGTTCAGATCTCATTCACAGGAAGGAATGCTGAGGAATTAACTCCAGCCTACATTTTTCAAAGGAACTAGTGATGTTGGGCACCCAACTTGGCACATCTTAAAGGGGCCTGATGTTCTGATGACAGGGCTTCAGCACTTTCTGAAAATCAGATCCCTTTCAAAGGTCTCAAGCTGGGCACTCAAAATGATCATTCATGCTGGAGGCCACTGGAAATCCAGCTTTACGGCTTCTTTCTCAAGATGTCTCTAGTCTGTGCTGGCCTGGCGATTGGGGCTTTTGCTTTGGCAAAAGTTAAGCACCTGACGTGTATCAAAATATTTATTATCGCCAACCAAAGCCCATTTGAGCAAGGAGAGGTAGGGGCTGGAGGGTCATTTTGGGAGACCAGGCATTTTAGATATGGATGCATGTTATGAATAGCAAAATGCAAGTCATACAATCACAACAAGGGAGCTGGGATCCATATTTCCAGAGTGCTCCAAAAGGGTATTGTGAAAACTCATTTTGATTTCTATAGGAATTGAGTCACAAAGAGGCAATTTTCTCCTGAATATTGGTTTTGCAATATTGGTCCTCAATAATGCTTTGTGAGAGGCGTATATTTCCCTTGTGTCTTCTTAACCCCCCTGTTATTTTGGTTATAAATTTAATTAATCCCTTCTGGAGAACTCTCTGCGGCATATGAGCTGAAGTTTGTTTTTTGTAAAAGTGGGGATGGAAATGAACTACAATTAGATTTTATTTTTGCTCTGTTTAAATACTTCGTATGATATTAAATATCAGGTACATTAGCTTCTCCCTGCTGAATCAGTATGGCTAATGTTAAGTGAAAGAGACATCCAAGGCTTCAGGTGAAATAGAAAGATTTTGATTTTCGTCAAGCAGCGATCCAGCCATTCCTGCCTTCTTCCATAGGGTTATGCCCAAAGCTGCCATTTTGCAGAACATCTGGGGAGCAGATTACCTCTCAGCACACATTACATCTGAAAGCAGCATTAGGAACAGCTCTTAAGATGGCAAAAGTCAGCAAAGCAGCATTTAAGACAACTGAGGGTCTCGCTCTGTGTGAAATGCCCACTTGAGAATTCTCCTTGGACTAGAACATGAATGAGTTCAGCTCAGTCATGACAGCCTTTTAATTAAGCCATGTCCATAACTGCTAGATATGGCTATTCCAAGGAGGGTTGGGCCAGCTCTCCTCTTTGTTTTACTTGTGATTTGTTACTAAGCACCGCTTACTGAATTCACAATGCAAATCCAGGTCTACAGTTTGAACTACTACTCAGAGTTTTATTCCTAAATTCTACAGAAATGCCCAGTGCCCGACTAACTTTCCTGCTTACAATCTGATGTCATAGAATAACCAGATGATATAATTCTCAGATAAAAAGACTCGGCAGATCATCCGAGATGCAACCCCCAAGGATACACAAACATTTCTTTTTTAGAGCAGCTCCTGTCGTTATTGTTTATAGTAGCACCTAAAGGCTCCACTCAAGATCAAAGCCCCATTGTGCTGGGCGCTGTACATTTAAATAGCAAGGGGCAATCCCTGTCTCAAAGTTTACAGTCTAAATAGACAAAGACTCTGTTCTTTATACAGAGGCTTGAATGTTGGATGCCACTTTCCACCCTCACCCAGACCCAGTCCATCCAGCCTGTCACTAAACACAGCAGTCGCTCCTCAGTCTGCTCCTCAGCAACTCGATGATAGGAACACTCATGATTAATGCACAGGAGCTACAGAAACATAAGCTGAGCAAGATAACAAAAGTCAGCCCTTCACGTCTTGCCTTTCTGGGTTTGGTTTTTTTTTTTTGGTGGCACTGTCTGTTCTAAGGAGATTAAAGAGGGTCAAATATACCCCATTGGCTTGTGTAACGAAGGCAAGCCCAGGAGAACAGAGCAGTGATGAGAACAGAAGGAGCTCTGGGCTAAATCCAGAGCTTTGCTTGCAAGGCTTTTAAAAATATTATGTATCTACGGGGAAACAAGTAGTTCTCTTTCCAGTCACATCTGTTTTATTGCACAACTGCCGCCAAGGAAAACATCTTCAAGCCCATGCTGCAGCACATATGTCTTGCTGAGGAAAGGCTACCCATCTATGCCTAATACTCTTTTCATGTTATGCTGTTTAGCTGTTGTTAAACTGTCAACAGCTTAAAGTCCCAGCAAGAGATTTCTGAGCTGTTTTAAGTATGAAAAGCATGACATTTTAATTAGAGGAGAAGCTGTCCATTTGCTGCATGTGCCCCTCCGTTTGATCTCAAATGCCAAGTCCACCTGTAATTTGCACTTTTCAGTTCAGAGGCACGTCAACCAGAATCCAGGGCCTGTCTGAAATGAGTTTTGTGGGGCCTCAGACCAAAGCCTAGTGGATGGAATTCACCACGAAAATGCAGTCCTCATAACTGGCATTGATTGCCTTGCTCCCGGGAATACTCAGCAGACAGGACGAGCCTCAGATGGAACTGGACTCAACTCCCTGAGCGTCCGAGTCACAGTCCAGTTGGGAAGGCAGCTCATGCTACGCTGGTTCGGACTCTCTCTCTCGCCAGTGAACACACACAGCTCATAAGTGTTCAGGATTTGCACTGAAATGGACTCGTACGATGATAACAAGGGTTGATCACAAGACAATGGTTACGTCTGAGCTGCCGAGAGCCAGGGAGATGTGTAAAAAATGAAGACGTTCTGTAGGAAAACTTGCTAGACCAATTTTTGCAGGGAAAATGTTTGGGTCAGATTCCCTCAGAGTGCAAATGTATGCTATCATGATGAATTTGGACCACTGTGTTTAATTAATTATTGGCTTGCGAAGTTCCAGGTGTTTAAGATGCCCTAGTGTTCACAGCCCAACCATCTCAGCGGGACAGACGGGGTGATTCTTTATATAAACTATGCTTGTAACGAAGTTTAATTATTTTCCAGAGGGATATAAAGTGTTACACACACTGTATCTGTCATGCTGTGACTGATCACACACGGCTGCATGTATCACAGTGGGAAACGTCAACTGTAAAGAGAAGCCAAATCTCCCCTAAACAAGGTTCCATTCAGGGATTTTAAATCTCTTTGGTTACTAAGATATTTTAGAGAGAGAGATTCACTTTCTCGACCACCTCTTCTCCGTTCCATCTACCTGTCTTGAAATGGGAGTTGCAGTGTCTTTGATCAATGGCTTTTAACATCACTAGGTTTCAGTCTTCCCTGTTACTTTTGTTCTAACTTTTTAACAGCAGAACTCCATCCTCAGTTAATCCAATTCTCAATGTCCCATCTGCAGGCTGCCTGAGATGTGAAGCAGGTTTTTGCTTAGATTTATGCCTCCTATATAAGATATGAAAATGAGTTCTTGGGTGTGTGGTAGTGTGTTTCTCTTTCTATGCTATTCAATATTGGTTCTCCACAATGTCTAAGTCCCTTCCAGCAATGCATTAAGTACCATGAGCATCTGTCTTTGTGTGAGTGTCTCAGAGTGAGTGCGTGTCTCTGTCGCTTTAAAATAGGGCTGCAAATAGATGGAATTTTCTTTGCCCAGTATATTGACTTCGGAACTCGTGTCGAGAGCTTAAGAAGGACAGCAAGCAGACAGAACAAGAATACCATCGCATCCCTCACTGAACAGTTATGAGTAATTTCAGTGCATTAAATTGTCAGGCTTTCCCCAGGCAAGTCATGAGAAATGACTGACAGTACCAAGTCGTCTCCATGAGCGAAAGGCCCATTGAAGGAGAATGGCACTCAAAGAAATTATTGGGACGCTGGCATTTAGCCTTCAGTTAGCTGAGTTCACTCAGCCCCTTAGGCCCTGACTTCATGTGAAATAGACAATTATCCTTCCTCTATTTTGCTTCATTGACAAGTAAGGAACAAAAATAGCACTGATGCAACCGAACACATCCAGAACACATCCGGCAGTCACGCCCTGAGCAGGCATTTGGAAACCACTACCAGCCAACGACAGTGACAGAACTCTCCACTTGAAGTCCCTAATTCAAGCAGGGTCTCCTAAAGACCAAGCTCATGGACTTGGATCCACAGGGGTGTATTGCTGTAGTGATGGACAGGGAGGTAGTTTTCAGTATATTCAGCAGCTGACTCTCTCTCTGTCAGATGTTCCCTTCACATCAAATATTTTGACTGCTCTGCTCGCTCTGTCTCTCTCCTTCACACCAACAAAGCACTAACCTTTGACATAAAAGAACTGCTGTGCCTAGAAGTTCGACATTACTCACACATTGCAGTCTTTTTCTCCCTCCACATCTCAAGACTGCTGTGCGGGCATACTCCAAAGAAAGCACAATTTCTGTTCCATGGGATGTTGCGACATTTCAAAATCTGCAGTCATCCAAATGGCAGCAAAAAGGCAACATTTCCAAAGTTTCAAATGGAATGAAAATTCAGACAAAATTATGATTTGAAGCTGTTGAAATATGTTGCTTTAATTCATTTCAACTTAATTATTTAATTTAATAATATTGAAACATTATAAAATAAAATATTAATATAATATATATCCATATAATACAGAATCATAGGATATTAGCGTTGGAAGGGACCTCAGGAGGTCATCTAGTCCAACCTCAGCTAAATCATCCCAGCCAGGGCTTTGTCAAGCTGCAGCTTAAAAACCAATAAAGGTGGAGATTCCACCACCTCCCTAGGTAACCCATTCCAGTGCTTCACCACCCTCCTAGAGAAAAACTATATGGTGTTGAAAATAACATTTTAATGTAATATAAAAGTCCAAACAAACAAAATGAATCAAAACGATGTTAAAATGAAACATTTTTACCTGATTGAAACAAGAAAGTCCAAATTATTTGTTTAATAGAATCAGAAATGTAGGGCTGAATAGGATTTCCAGAGTCACAAAATTTAAGGTCAGAAGGGACCACCAGATAATCTAGTTTGATCTCGTGCATAGCACAGGCCACCTACACCAGCCAGCCAGCCACACACTAAACTCCACCACCAAAATTACACCAAAGTCTTACAGGCCTCGAGACACTGAACTATTATGTGCTACCAGCAGAAGATAAGAGGGTTGGAGGAGCCCCAATACCTGAGGGCTCTAAAATGACCAGGAACAGATTCCGTGAGGTACACCCAGACGATCCTGGCCGGTAACCCATCTCCCATGCTGCAGAAGAAGGCAAAAATACTGTAAGCTCACTGCCAGTCTGGCCAGAGGGAAAATTCCTTCCCAACCTCACCATCCAAAAACCGGTCGACTGTTTCCAAAAAGGTGCCAGTGAAAATTTTTTTCAGCCAGCTCTACTGCCAGTAACCAACCCTATCCCTGGAAAGCTGTCAAGCACGTAGTAGAGGATTAATTCATCAGCCCACTACAAAGTAGGAGAGGTCTCCATAGGGGCCAGGAGGCAAAGCTGCTGACGTTGGCCCCAGAGTTCAAAGCAGAATACTAGCCCATAGCAACAGGCCAGTCTGAAAACAAAGGGTTGCTTGCCCTGGGCATCAGAAGATGGGAAATGGAACTGGCAGCTTTCTGCATCTATGTCCCCCAGGAGGGGGGAAAAAAAAAATCACATTTTCGTTAGCACAATTAAAGCGCTGCATCTAAACACTTCACTTCTCCGCCAGCAAAACATCAGCATCATTTGACAGCAAAATGGTTGTGCTGTGCCCTGGGGGTCTCTTCACAGACAATGTCCAACAGGAAGAGAAGGGTGCACCATGGAGCTACGCAGTGGCGGGGACTTGCTGGGGCATGAGGCCCGCCTGGCTATTGTGTACGTCAACCACTCCCCAAAAGCTCAGGTGCTGGGCAACAGCAAGGTACTGGCTGTATCCTGTCACAGTCATGTCCTTACCGCTAGCTCCCAAGCAGCTGGGCAGAGAGCAAAGGGAAATACATGCACAAGATCTTAAGGCCAGAAGGGACCACTCAGATCATCCAGTCTGACCTCGGGCTTCACAGGGACCAACGAATTCCAGCTAGTGGAGACTCCACTCTGGAAAACTGCAGCTAAATGGAGCAATAAATACGGACATAATTCAAACTGCAAAATAGGCTTCAGTTTCTCCGGGGTATTTTTAGCCCTGACATTTCCCTGGCTTCCCCCTCTACTCCCATATCCTTTGCCCGCTCTATCCATTCTCAGCCTTTCCAGGAGAAAACCGCACGGTGATTTATTGGACTGAGTATCTAGATATGGGCACGGTTAAGAAACCCACTCTGCCCCCCCAACAGAATCTTGTCTGAATAGGGTACCCCAGACCTATTCCCTGTTCCCTGGAATTTCACCCCGTGCAGAGCGCCAGCACCACTAAAATCCCATGTCAGACCTCGGAATAGGGGCAGGGCAATAACGCCATTTGAGTTAAAGCTGCTTTGGAGCTTCCATTGCAAAGTTAAACTTCCTTTCAGTCTCAGCAGAGCTGCCAATCAGGGCTTCTGTCTGTCTAGAAGCCTGCTTGTCTGGAGCCTACAGCTACCTCCCATCAAAGGGAGCAAACAGGATCTTTACATTGTCACTCAGGCCTGTTTGCTGGTTCACACAGCTTAAGCTGGCAGAGATGTTATTATTTATGATTTCCTGAGCACCCAGAGCATGTATTGTGCTCTGTGCTATACAAACATATGTTACAAGCGGGGTCAGAGAACTGAGAAATGGGAGCTGCATGAGCAAATACACTGTTGCCTTCCATCATCTGAGAAGGGCGAGATATAGCACTTGCAAAAAAAAAAAAAAAAAGTTCACCAGGAAAGATGGGTCTCCTCCCACCTGGAGCTGAAGGGTTATTTATTTATAATGCTGCTTCTCAGCAACTGAGCTGACAAGAAAGAGAGCCACCACGCTGAGCATGTGCAAGCTGACAAATTCATCGTTATTCCAGATTAAAATAAGGGCCACCAAAGGCTGCTCAGAAGTTTTCACCCCCCACAGTAAAGGCAACGCGTGCACCAAAGACCACACGCCAGCTCACCCGCTGTCTTAGGAGCGGGGCCACTTCACTCAGAGGCCGTAGGGCATCGCTGCAAGTGACCAACAGCACAGCGGGGCTCCTTTGCAAAGAAAGACACTGGCAAGTTGCCCAAAGCAGACCAAACAGGCTGACTGACTGGCGGGGGACACAAGGCTGGACTTCAATACAGCCGTTCTGGGAAAGGCAAAGCCGAATTTCGGTAGCGCTGGGGGAACGATGGAGCTTCCAGCTAAAGTGTCATCTGCACCAGTGACACGGCAGAGGCTGGGTTCTGAGCCAACGCTCGTTGAAAGGTTCAGTGGACTTTGGACCAAGCCTCAAATCTGCCTTCCAAGCAAATACTTAACAAGAATGAATTGCTTGGGCTAAAATGAAATTCTTTCCAGCAATACACGATTTGTGTACAGCTAATGGACGAAGCACTACAGAATATGGTCCATCTATTTCAATTAATATCTAATATATTATAACAATTCATAAGAATACAATAATACATACAAACTATGATGCATAAAGCACTGTTCCTCTCCCAGTTCCCCATCCCCCTTAAAATCACATTTCTTCTCTGAGGCCTGCAAGAAGTGAGTATGTAATTCAAAAAGAAAACACACGGAGTCCTCTGGTTTCCTGGCTCCTCTGTCTCTCTCTTTCAGGCTTCAAGCTCTGTCCTCATTCAATGCCTGTGCACAAAGGACAAGTAATAAGGAGTTAACTCCTTGGATGCTGCACCGCCAGGCTGGGGCCATGCACTGGTTACTGCAGCCCCCCACCATTGTTAGGGATCTAGCAGAAGGCAGAGAAACCAGTTGGCCAGCAGAAGCCACTTTTCTGCTCCCCATCAATGAAAGATGAGCTGAAAGATGGTGCAACCGCCTTCTAGGAGATCTTCCTGACAGCTGATCCAGGGTCCTAGTCTAGCAGAGAAAACGTCTTGCACCATTTCCTGAAAGCCAACGATTGTGCTGTGTAACAATAAATCGTTTGGAGGCATTGTCTCAACTGGGCCAGGCCGCCTCCTGCAGTTATCTGCTCAGCACAGAGAGAACTGAACATTTGAACAATGGGAAGAATTTACCACAGAACCTTTTCTATTCCCAAGCACAAATTCATACAGGGCCAAATTTTCAATGGGCTTCTCATTCGGGGCGATGAACTTTGCGTTCCCAGGTTTGGATATCCTGTGTCCCTTCATAGAGTACCTCAAGCTCCCATTAACTTCATCAGCTGCTCAATATTTGGGAAAAACAGGACATCTCAGGTTGGATGCCCAAAATCAGAGGCTGCTTTTTAAAATAGGAACCTCTGGACCCACCCACTGTAAACCTCCACTCAGAACTCAGTTATTTGTGGGCATTGAAAGAAATCTGTTATCGGCTTTGATGTTGATGGCCTGGAGGGACAAGGTTCAGACTCATCTTGAACTATCTCCATGGCGGCAAATCCTCTGCTCGATGCCTAGAGGTGTGGAGGAATCTGAGGAAATAACTGGAAACGGTGAGAGAAACAGTCTCTCCATTTACCCTTTTGGTGGGGGAAAAAAGGAGGATTTCCCCTCCCCCACTCCAATCTGTCCATTTCAGCCATTATTTTTCCTGTAATGCTATTTTGTTTCCTTGTTTCATTTTCAGCTGCCGCTGTTGGTATGAAAGTGGGATGTCAGAACAGCTGACACATAACGGCACCATATGCTCAGTGTCTATTTCCAGCAGTGGGTGGGAATCAGAGGGCCTCGTTCCTGCTTACGCTGAGGCCTATGTGCGCCACTCTGATTCCTATAAAAGCTCTCCACTTAAGTGCGGAATGGAAGCAGGAAGCTCTGTGGGAGAGGTGCACATGTTTGTCACCAGATGTAAGTCCAGCAGGGTCCATACAAAAAGGGCATGAAACTTTTGCATCCACTTCCATCCCCCAGATGAAATTCCTAGCACGAAAGCATACATACACACAGGTAAAATCCAGTGATCCCATCCCCATCCCTTCAAAATCATGAGTCAGCCCCCAAATCTGCCAATACTAGGTTCTTTGTGTCTCCCCTCGGGCTTTGGAGCCTTTAGGGTTCATGTCCTCTACCTTTTCTTAGCAAACATCTGAGCTAGAAATTTCTTTTTTTATTTTAAAATGAACGTTGAGATTTTCCCATGATCACCTGACTCTAAGAGCTAATGATTCAAGAAACAACATCTAATACTGTGAGATGCGACATAAAATTGCAAGAATTGGCGACTCTGCAAATCCATCCCACCTGTTGACCATGCTATGGTGAAATAGGACTCACCGTTTTAAGCTTTTTCATCACTCACGGCCATCCTGGTACCCATTTCATTCACTGGTGAGTCCCGGCCTTGCAACAAGGTAGCAATGTCTTGCTTCCAATTCCTAACGGCCAGATGGAGGGGCCTGAATCCAGTGGTGTCCTCCACATCCAGCAGAGCAACAGCCTTAATCGAGGTCTTTCTGATAGCCCCATTGCCATTGAAGACAGTGAGGTGCATAGGAGTCCAGCCCATCTTGTTCTTAACTTTGATGTCTGCCTTATGCTCCTGAAGGTTGGTGATGCTCAGGAAGGTACTCCACTGGACTGCAGGGTGGAGAAGGGTCCACCTTGATGTCTCAGTGATGTTGGGGGCTACCCTGCTTCTCAGGAGCTTGCAGACCACAGACTTTTCACTGTAGCAGGTGGCCACATGAAGAAGTGTCCAACTCATACCTCCTTTGCTATTCAGTTTGGCATGGTCGTCTCTTAGCAGGCGGATGATTTCAAGGTGGCTCTTGAAACAAGTCAGGTGTAGATGCATCCACCCTTTGTCCATCCTCAAGTCCACATTGGCCCCGTATATGATCAATCTTTCACATAACAGGTATTTCCCTTTCACCACTGCCATGTGCAAGGCACTGCATTGATTCTCATCCAGGCAGTTGGCAGACGCCCCATTCTTCACCAGGTATTGGACCACCCTGAAGGTGCAGTGGGGTCCAGTGGTTCTGTTTCCTCTCCAGGTCAGCTTCCTGGCTGGCCAGGAGTTTCACGAGGCTGACCTGCCCGAAGCAAGCTGTCCCATCGTTTTCCTGGGAATTGGGGTCAGCCTGGCGGGAGAGCAGCACCCGCGCCACAATCTCAAAGTTGTTCTGTGCTGCCAAGTGGAGTGGAGTCCACCCTTCATGTTCTTGGGCATCTGCCCATGCCTGGTGGTCCAGCAAGAGATACGCAATACGGTCATCCTCCTTCTCAGCCACGAAGTGAAGAGGCAACCAGCCGTCTTTGTCGGCCATGTTGACATCTGCACTGTGCTCTACTAGGTCTGGTGGCCTCTTCTGAACAGCCAGGATGAGTGGGGAGTAGCCACAGACCGGCTGGCTGTCCACGTAGGCCTCCCGATTCAGAAACTTCACCTGTGTCACATTTCCGTCATTCACCACAAGGTGAAGCAGGGTGAAGCCATTTTCAGGGTCACATGGACTTCCTTGGATATGATGAAGCTCTCCAAGCCCCCGACCTCGCTGGTGGGGGAACGTGGGAAATTAGTCTTTAAGGGCAGAGAAAACAGTGTGAGAAAGAGAAAGCAACTGAGTGATATTACAGCTCGGGCGCTCCTAAACGATGGTGTGGACAGCAGTGGGGAATTCTGGAAGCCCATAGCTCAAAACAAAACACAGGGACATGGATCTTCAGGATATGAAACCAAAGGAAATGCGCCTGCTGGTCTGCTGTAAGGGCTGCGAAGGCAGGAGCAAGGGAGTCACTTGGCATTTCTCTCACAGGGACTTTATATTTGTTCTTTTTTGTTTGTTCTTTTCCTTAACCTGAAATGAAAAGTCACCCAGTCTGAAAGCACATGGATTGCTCTTTTGTATGGAGACTGTATGGGGAAAAGTGAGGAAAAGGGCTGCTTTGTTCTCTTACCCATTTGATTCTCATCTACGGTTTATGAGCAAAGATCCCCTACTCACCACAATTACTTGTTTCTTGGGAGAAGATGAAACTTTCTTTGCGGCTCTTGTTTTCAGGAAGGAAAGATAATAGGAAAAGGACATTGTCAGCAGTTTGTTATTTGCAATTTACCATTTTTGTGTTTTGTGCTGTGTCCTTTTAGTACGCTAGGGTTTTGTGCCATCGTTTATGCACTATTTTTCTTACCAAGCTTGCTTGTTATTACATTCAAAACTCAATCAAGAGAATCACAGCCCAAATGGGAATGCAAGAGTGCAAACACAATGTTTGGGGTGGTTATAAATCATCAGAATGGCCGGTTTTACCTTAAAAGTTAAATACATTTCCTTGGGCGTTTTAACCCCCTGCATAGTGAGCCATCCTTAGTATTTGCAGCCTACTTTAAAAAATTAATCTTGAAAAAAACAAACAAACCCAGTACATTGAGCAATAAATCACAGAGCTGGCAAGACTTCCATTAGTTGAAGGTGACAGAGAATCCTATGGAGGAAAAGAAACGGGTTCCGTCTGCCTCTCCAGTCTATCTGCATTACTGATATTCCACGCTTTCCCTGTAGCTAATTTCCAGTCACCTTTTGGAAGAGATTCCTTCTCATATTTCACTCTAGCCCTGGCTGCCAATCATGGCCATGGCTAATGCATTCTCCTTGAGGTCTGAACTGGTGCCTTGCATGATAATGAACTTTCGCTCCCTCTCTTTCCCAAGTCCTTTTTCCACAAAGCTAAATGCTCCATTTCCATTATTTCATGATGTTTAACAACAGCATCTCAGACACCCATTACATGTCCTCCCAGGGAATCTGAACAAAACCATCTTCCTTCTGTTTGGCTCTCTGAATTTGCCTGCCCAAGCATGACTGAGAGGTGCCTGGCTTAATACAGATGCCTCTGCCTCCTCACAGCTGGAAAATATCACCTGGAGCGGTATGCTTGGAACTCGGGACTCAGTCCCGCAATTAACTCTGCTTGGATAAATCCCCAGACAGATCTCCCTAGGACTCTGCCAGCATAGGACTTGCTGCAGGCCCAGGGCCTAAATGATGTCCAGCTCTGCCTCTGCCTTGTGCTTGCAGATATGTAGAAAATTCTCTCTCTCAGCTTGCCTATCTTCCAGCCCTCCCGAGAGTAAGTTCTTCACCAATAGGATGGGACAAGCCTCCTGCCTGGTGGCTAATTAGAACCTCCTTCATCTAAACAGCCATGAAGCCCACTGGCCAACTTCCTAAATTCACAGAGCACTCCTTCCTCCTCAGTAACAAAGGACAAAACACACCAAACAGAGCAGCCTGTACAAAATGCGGAGGTACTCTGAGGGCGGAGGGGTAGATAACAGGAAAAGAGATACGGCTTCCTCCTGAGTGTGAAAAGATGGGACAGGAAACATAGCGAAGGACCTTGAGAGCTTTTCTCTGGGGATGGTGTGATTCGTCCTTACTTTTTGGCTCCCAGATATGGTGGGCTGGCGAGACATCTTCCCGACAAGGCACTCGTTCCCCAGATCCACCATGAGGCTTTGTATTAACAACAGAAGCATGTCAGTTTCCACAGGGGTATCTACACCAGGGGAAAGACGGTTAGCCGAAAACTCCCCCTCCAAGAGCCAGAGTTCAACACACACATCGGGAAGGTGAAAATCCCTGGGGAACGAGGATGAAAGAGAAGGTGTTTGGGCAGTAGCTGGCCCTTACAAACCTCAATGCAAACAGCCCGTTTTATTGCCTGACAGTTCTTCTCAAGCCATGCCTCCACACTTGCAAACCTGTACAGTGCAAAGGCGCAAGGAGAACAGAGGCCCAGAGGGTACGTCAGGCAGGATGTTTTTTTCCCGGCAATGCGCCTGAGTGCAGACCCACTCGAGCAGCTCTCGGGTGCAGAGAACCCCTGGAGAGGATTGCAGCTGTGTCACTACAGGGCTCCCTTTCAACACAAGCGTCTGATAGAGGCTTCTAATGAAGAGCCACACGGAGAGCTAAAAGCATGGCAGGCTGCCAGGCAAAGGCTGGTTCAAAGCTGGGAGAGCCTTGAGAAGGACATGGCGATGGGTGGGACTCAGGTAAAGACCGTTTGTGAGAGGCCCATAAATTGCCTTGTGTTTAAACTAAAGGCAGGACTGAGCTGCGGAGTCCAGACCCAGATCCCAGCTTCCCCCAAAGGTCAGAAATATCTGGGAGCTGGAGCTTTGGTCCAGCTGATATAGGAGCCGTTCTTGACATGCAGAACGGCTTATAGACCTGAACTAGTGGAGAGCTCCGGCTGGGAGTTCAGAGCAGGCGTTTGGCTTTGCCCTGATCAGAGTTTAAGCCATAGCGCACTTGGCTTCCACACCTGTGAAACACGGCCTGCTCTTAGGGTCGTGGTCCCAGCACCTCTTCACCAAGCCAACCCTCTGCTGGCACTCCCCTAGCCCTTCCTCACAGGCGGGCTGTAGGCTGGACCGCTTGCCTGCTGAAACCCCGACCGTGATGGCCGTCATGTCGACGCCTGAAAAAGAGGCCACAACGTGCATTGCGCTTGTTTTCTCTGAACGGGATGGCACAGCTGTGACGCTGTGGTAATTACAGCGGGGTGTCCCATTCGATTGGGGCCTTCACCTCGCTGCGTAGGGATTGCCGTGCCTCGCTCGGAGTGCAGTCTCACCTCTAGCACCACCCCCCTCTGCCGTGGGGCTTTGGCTTGGCAGTCTGTCTGAGCCAGCCCTGCGAGCATCGTTCTGCCCTGCAGGACCCGTGGGTTCCAGAGGGCCCAACCCTCACAGTATTTCCCCATCCCCTGAAGCAGGGTGCAGGGTGATCACGGTGCAGACGGGATGAGGCCCGTCTCTCTTAGATGACAACAACCCCTCTCGAGTCAACAGGTGAAGCCCACTGGCTCGTCGCCTGCTCTCTCGTCTTCAGGTCCCAACCGCAGCACCCAGCCACATAGTTAGAAGATGGGCAGCCTGGTCCAGACACAGGAATGGCAGTCAGGGCTCTTTGGTTCCATTCTTGGCTCTGCTACTGACTCTCTCTGTGGCCTTGAGCAAGTGACTTGATTTCTCTGTGCTTCTGTTTCCCCAGCTGGAAAGTGGGGCTAATGATTTAGCCTTATTGCCCAGGGCTGTGGGGACTGGAGGTTAATCCTTCAGTGGATGGCACAGTGCTTTGGAGGGAAAGATTGGTGTGGGAAGTGTTATATTTTTTATCACCACCTGAATATGGCTTCTTTTGCATAAGGACCGCACAGACGAAATCCCGAAGCTGCAGGAAATGAACGGCCATCAGCAGCCATCCATGCGGCACCCTTTTCTTAAATAAAAGCTCATCTCCCTGTTGGGTGAGGTGCTCTCGTCTTCTCCAGGAATGGACAAATTAGGGAAGAAGTTACTCAGAGACCTCTGATCACAACGGAACCAGTCCCCGAGCCTCCAAAGGGAAGGGCTTCTCATAAACGGTCACAGAAACCACAGACAGCCTGGCACTCGCCAATGCCAGAGACAGGGCTTGTTACTGCGATGAACTGCTCCCCACCACAACCCCTGCAAGCGTCAGGCCCTGAGCCCCACTGTTTTGACCCAGTTCCCACTTGGGGAAGCTATGTTTGGCTTCTCCAAAGCCCTGGAATTCATTTGACCCTGGGATGCTTCTTCACTTCTTGGTCTGCAGCGTGCCTGCCAAACAGCCAGTGCATTTCAGTGGTGGGTAAAGGGTCCCCCTATATCTAGTTTGGGAATTCAGGAACAATGGGAACGTTAGTCATTTGCCTTTCTCCAATATGCCACCCTACACTGACCAAAACTAAGCTCAAACCCAAATGCAAAGCCCAAATAAAACCACAATTGCTTCAGTACCAGCATAACTCGAAGCAGTGTCTGTTAAGCAAACGACCACATGCTGCCTGCATTGTGGTTTAATATTATTCCTCTCTTCCAATAGCTCTTGATGACCTAACAGGGTGTGATGGAACCGGAGGCAATACAGCATATGAGTCATGCCGGGTCAGAACCGTACAGAAATGCAGCTGGTTGGAGACAGATGACTCTCCACAGACCAACTCTCCCCTGAGAAGGGGTAAGCAGCACGTTGCTCCCGGCATGTTCCCCACCAAGGACATGATGCAAGGAAGCGAGCCAGAATGTAAACAAAATTAGGCAACGCACAATCACTCTCACGTCACGCAGGAGCGAGAAGGCAACTGACTGACCTCTGAACAGATCTCCCCAGCTGCAGCTGCCTCCCATCCCGCCACTCCAGCGCAGCCCTTCCCTATACACATTGGATTTGGTTCCTGGAGGCCTGATACTCTGGAGAAACATTGCGGCGGGATGTAGCTCCGGGTGCCCCTCAAGGCTGATCTCTCAATGTACTGCATCTGGCTTGACTGCTCCATCCATCTGGATAACCCGAAGTCTGAAATCGGGGCCAGTTTCATCCTCCCTTTTTATCACCATCTCCCAAAATTCCAAAGCAGCCTCTGTATTCCAGAGTACCATTGTGCCCACATCCGCCCCCAGCCTCGCTGACAACACGCCAAAGCTGTAGTCTCTACCGCCCAGGCCAGCATGACCCTGCAGATGGCATCTGGTAATGTGTTGGTCCGTTGCAGGCCAAATTCTCAGACATAGGATGCTTTAAAGACCATGCATGGGTTTCCATACCCAGCTAGCGATTATACATGCCAGTTTTAGATCAGGTCTCTAAATTAAACAAGTCAAAGCATATTCAGACCCAGCCTTTGAATAATACCATACAAGGGACACACCTCTCAGACCAGTTCACAACCATCCCCTCAGAGAACTCACAAAGGGGGTGTGTGTAGCTGCCTCCTCGGCTGGATGGAATTCATAAGTCACACTCATTGTTTCACTCCACGTCTATGCTTCTCCCAACCTATCTGACCAGGCTGGGTGTTCCCAGCATGTTCAAGGCAGCAGAGCAATTCATGTCAAGAATTCAGTTACACAGGCACATTGGAATGAATCAAGGCTTGCACGGCCATTGCATCAGGGTCTAGTACTCTCAGCCCCAACGCCAAGCAAAGGGACCTTTAGACACAGGATCTGCTGGCATGGACAGCGCAGTTAAACTCAGCTGCAGTCAGTGTAATGCCTTTCATGTTACGAGCCGGGTTTATGATAGCGCCCGAACTCCAGAACCCTGCTGTGGCATGCAGACAAGTACACACACGTGCAGCTGAGCGCTGGCATGGGCATTTAGCGCTCAAACATTTGGAAGCCTGGCCCTCCGTATACCCCGACACTATACAGCGTGAAGCCTTCCAGTCAGAGATATTGCATGACACATCTGAACGTAGGTACTCAGGGAAATCAAGCGGAGTAAGCCACCGCCCAGATCCCCTTAAGTGGTTTCCCTGCATCTCAGCTTGGTTGTCCACTGTTGGTCCGCGAACAGTTGGATGTGGAGGGAGATGGGAGATGGGTGGAGACTTGGTTCTGCCCCCGTCCTAGGAGCCAGAGGCTCCAGCATGGAAATTAGCTGCACCTTGTAGTGCAGATTCATTGCCCCCCTTAGCAAAGGGGAAGCAAAGAATGAATTTGACCTCGCTGTGTCACAAGGCAGTGCAGCTACACACCACCAGCCTCAGGGCTAGGACCAATGGCCTCAGGCGAGGCTTGAATGACTCCCATTGCCATAATTAAACCACCTCAGCGAACAGCAGTAGCCATGTCAGCAGGAGCAGCTCTCCCACCAACACAGCGCTGTGCACTCTATCACCACCCATGCCAGCAAAATGTATGTCACTCGCGGGTGGCTTATTCACACCCCTGAGCGACAGAACTTATGCCGACCTAAGCTGTAGGGGGTACATAGCCTGACTGCTAATATTTGTTTTGTGACCCGGAGTTTTTCTCTGTGATCTGGGGATCACCGTAGGTACCTACATTGCAAGCGTGGGGTGAGTCTGTTATCCGAAGGGCTGTAAGATGCTTTTAAGCTCCTCAGTTAAACCAAACAGAAGCGCAAGTTGTTACGATTTATTGGGTTACACGTAACTGTGAATAAACAGTTACAGTCCTTACTTCAGTTGCTGATGGTAGCATAGCTTAAAGCTATAGCCATCTCCTCATCTGCTGGCAAAGAAAATTGCAGAGCAATGCTTGATTACGCCCAACACATTTGCTTAATGCAATTTGAAATATCAGATAGAAAAATAATCCTCTCAGGGAGAGAGGTTTAAGCTTTTACCCAGCAGATTGTAGCCACTTTAAAAGAGTTTCCTAATGAAAACTGAAAAGGTTGTGTTTATTTTAAAAAACAAACCCACAGCCTCTCTAACAATTAGTTATAGGTGTCATTGCATTGCTGCTTATTAGACAGGGCTGGAAAAGGCAGGAGTGTGACAGATCAGTTCTATTTAGCACATTAAATTGTCCTGAAATTCAGGGTTAAATTTAACTCAGTCGTACATGAACTCACTCCTATTCAGTGCACCCTGTTCCATCTGCAGCCAATTTGCCAAGGCAACATGAATGCAAAATGCTGTCAAACCAACACAGTCGCGTTAAATTAGATTAGAGGGGATTAAAAAATGTTGTGATAAAAAATATTTGATGAAAAACGGCTCATTTTTCACTGAAAGCTCTTTTGGGCAGGAACTGTCTCTTACTATATGTACAGCACCTAGCACAAATGGGGCCCTGATCTCTGTTGCAGTTCTAGGCACTACCAAAAAAGACAATAATTTACCAAATTGGATCCTATTATAAAACCTTCCAACAGGCTTCAGTTTCCAGGAGGGCAGCCTGTCCAAGATCTGTTCCCCAGCTAGCATTCTGCAGATGTCTTCTCTATATGTAGCTTACACTGGGACCTGACTGGTGCTACAAACCGTTACCAAGGCTGAATGTGGTGTAGAGGTCAGTACAGACCAGGACAAACCATTTTCCAACTCATGGCAGCAGTGATTAAACGTCTAAATTTATAAACTATAATTCAACCTATAAATTCAGCTGTTTGGCTTGTAATAAGCAACATAATGAGTCATCAGTGGACAATGAACGTGGGACCCCTGCTGCAAATCCACTAAAGATATTTATTTGCCTGCTACCTCTTCTGCTTAAATTGCAATTTCAGCTGCTCTGCTATAATCTATATGCACAATACCTGGCTGCAGGTTCGTTTGTACAAACACCGCAATGACTTTCGTTCAGTAACTTTGGCTCAGATCCTTAGCGGATGTACGGCCACGTGGCCCCATTGGTTGACACGTCCGACGCTTGGCAGTGTAAACTGAGGTGTCCAGGATGAACTGGTATCACCTGCTGATGATGGGACGGAGCCTGGTTTGTGTGCAAGGAGGAAAAAACTTCTCTGTGCCCATTGGCAGTAGGCAGCACAACCCCTGCACTTTGAGCCATCACAAGCCTCGCTCTTTCCCAATGCAGGCTAGCAATTTACATACCTTTACTACACTCCAGTGCCAGTTCCTTACCTTCTGGACAACCACAATGCACTCTGATTCGCTGCCTCCCTCCAAGCGGCGCATCCCAGCTTACTGGTTTCACTGCTTTCACTCCCATGCTCTCCTTAGCACGCGTTTCTAGAGCAAAAGCACGTTGAAGTTTATTTAACAAAAGCTTGGTTTAAAGCATCAAATAAATGCAACCACGTGGATTTGGAAACAAAGGTGTACATGTAAAAGAAAACCATAGGCGATAGATTGCATTTTATATTAACAACAGGTTATCACCCTGTTTAATGAGGTATTTCCCAGCTGTGGTCAGTCCTCACAGCACCCGTCCAGTCGAGAGAGCTGGGACCCACTTTTCATGAGACATCCCTACAGGCAGAGTATCTTCCCCATATCGGATAACACCTTATGCCCTTTCTTCTTCTCTTATACAGTCCCAGACTTTTTGTCTCTTTTCATAATCAGGCATTTCAATAACTTTAGCTCAGCCCTGAGGGCCCCCAATACAGCATCTTTTTGGGTTTGTTTTTTTTTTGTCTTTGTAAACGCTCCGGCCTGCACCTGCCCCACCTGAAAATAAAGGGACTGGACTGGGCTGAAATATGTTGATTATTCTTGCTCTTGACTGGGTTGGTGAGACCCACAACGCCACTGACAAGATGCTTCATCTTCAACAGTTTGGAATTTACGCCGCTCAGGGACGTGAATAATCCATGCCCCGAGCGACATAAATTATACCAACCCGAGTGCCAGTGTGGACAGCGCCACGTCAGCAGGAGAGCTTCTCCCGCCGACACAGCTACCGTCTCTCACAGAGGCAGGAGTTATTAAAGCCGCTGGGAGAGCTCCCTCCCGGTGGCTCAGTTACAGCATCTTCACCAGTAACGCTACAGCGCTGTAGTGTAGACATAAGCCTATGTCACAACAGCAGACTAGGATCTGGCCCTTGGTTCTGGTTTCACATCGGGATTACCATTCTACTTTTCACTTCTGGGTTGGACTCCCAAGTCATTTCCCAAAGGCAACTTTCATTCGAGCCTGCCGTTTCTCAGCACCGCCAGCCTGACTCCTAGAACCCATTAGCAGTTTCCCACCTCATTAGAAGCATTAGCACTACCCTCGTCCAGACCTAAAGCATGCCATGTAAGGTGACGTATGGGAATGCTGACTATCTGTTTGTCAAAAGCAAAAATGGTTTGCGTGGACTGCAGAAGCAATACCCTCTTTGGGAGAACGAGACATCCCCTCGGGGAGAGGTACAGAAACAGACACAGTGGGCTTTGATCAATGCGATGAAGAGACAATTATAGCAGAGACGGCAGCCGCAGCAATACTCAGTGGAATTTCCCCACTATAAATACACACAGGAACTCTCTGTAGATCAGACTAACCGCCCCGGATCACGCCAGCACGCTGGCTCGCATTCCTGTCTCTTGGCCATCAAGTTACAGTCACTGAATCTCCAGCCACTAGAGCACTCGCTGCTTCTTAAATACAAGAGACCATGGAAGGTGCTTTATAAAACCAACATTCCCCACTCACTTCTAGTCTTTCCGTCAGTTTAAAAACTTAACATTGTCAGGGCCCTAGAATACCGACAGGGGCAGGATATCAAGGGCAATTTTTCAAGAATGTAAAGTGTAAATCTCTAAATTTGGATTGTGGTGGGTTTGGGATTTGCACAGCAGAGCTGACGAGCTGTGGCTGGACCCAGAGTTTTCCTGAACGGGCTGCCAGTTCCTCGTCATTGCTTCCTGCCTCGATGGTTGCACAAAAGCAAAGCTGCAGTTGGGATCACACTTGCAAGGCACTTGCTTCACTGCCCTTAAATGGCAGGATGTAGTGATCAATATAAACGTGATCCAACCATCAGTCATCTTTCTTAGGAGGAGGAGGAGGGAATTCCCTGTCTCACCATCTGCATACACTGCGGTTCTGCTCTTCAGGGGTATTCAGTTGTCAACATTTGCAAAAAAAATGTGGTGGAAAAGGTAATGGGCAGATCCTCCAGGTCCAAATAGAGAAGCAGCTCTTCTGGGAGGTACTGGGGATTAGGCCAAACTGACTACATTAGGAAACCTGAGAACCTGAACAGAATTTAGATTTCTGTTCTGTTCAGGGCCTGATTTTCCATGAGGCTATAGATCTTTACAGCACACAGCTGTCAAAACAGCCCAGAGGAGCCTTCAAGTAATTGTGCTGCCCTCAGCCCCTTGATGTTCATTAGCCAGTTGTGACTAGAGTAAGCAACCACTCACTCCGCAACCCTGGAAGATTGCAACAGCTGAAAGTCATAGGACAGGTCTCATTCTTGTTCCCTAGCTATTTTGCTAAGTCACCGTACTGTTGCTCAGTTAGTGCTCTTTGGATGGTTTTCGTAGAACCAAACATCTCTGGAAGGCTGCTCAGCCACTGATGACGATCTGTGCTCTGCTCTGCTTTTTCTGTAACTTTATCTAATTGCTGAGTTGGTATCACCTGGATATTTTTCCTAAGTAAAGATAACTGACATTTGCCCAGCAAGCTTTCGCTATTTGAATACCTTCAGGGCTGAAAAGTTACACACCGTCTGAGTAACCAGCATGCCATCTAGTGGCTGGAATACAGCACCTGATTTCACAAACTATTGCATACAGCACCGTGAGCCCCACGGTTGGAAGAAAAGATGACTTTGGAGCACCAGCTGTGTTTGTGCAATAGGAACCGCGATTCTGTAAAGCTCACAGGTACACAGGCTTACCATGCTGTGGCTAAGTGCAGTTCTGCAAACACTAAGCTGCCCATTGATGCATGAGCTGCAGCAAAGCTGAAATCTTCAAAGGGATGAAATGCCGCTCAGCCGTATAACGCGATCATTCGGCTCTCCGCACTGGTGTGAAGGAGGAGAAACTGGAGTACTACCAGCGTAAAACCAGCATGAAATCAGCATCATGGCCAGCATATCTGAAGGAGCCTTTGAGGATGCCCATGGCGTGGCTGATCAGCAGGAGTGAGGGCTGTTACCCCTCTCTTCATGCTGGCAGAGATGGTGACATGTCTCTTGGGCCGAGCACCTCTTCCTGATCATCTGTGTAGCATTATACGAACCCCATAATAGTAACTCCTTTTTTTGGTAATAAAGGCTCAATCTGATTTCCTTATGCTTATTTCGCCAGCGGGTGTTGAACTCCTTAACTGGCATCATTTTCTCCTGTGGGCAATGATGGGGTTTCCCATATGAAGAGATTGGGGTTTTCAGGAGTTAAAGAGAGTCAGGTACCCAGCTCTTTCCATTTCAGTAGGATTTTGGGCATCAACCTAACTTTTTGGGCTCCTTTCAAAATCCCAGCTTAAGAAACTCACTTTGTGCATCCATTACTCAGTTTTTAACACACCTACCGGCCAACAGCTGCCTTTGCCTACCAATGTCAACCTCATTTTTAAGCAATGTTTTTGGCAAATTTAAAGAGGGGAGCTCATTAAGAAGTGAATCAAACAGTGAACAATAACATTAAATGTTTGTTTACTTGATTTCACATGCTACCTGCAAGTCAACCTCTGTGTTTTAAGAGTAGGGGGATTAAGAACAACACCACCCCAGCACTACAGATTACTAAATGTACAATGTCCAAAGAGAGGAAAAACCCCAAGTGCAGCAGCATTTCCTTCCCCTGAAATAGGAAAGCTAGTGTACTCAAGCTGCTACTTCAAAAGAGAAGATAATGATATATAATTTGACAGCCGCTACCCTTAGGGGAAGAGATTACATACATAATAACCATCTACAAGTGTCAGGGAGGGAGAAGGGAAAAGTCTTTCAACATGAAACAAGACTGACCTATGTGCTTGCTGCTTTTATATACATAAACACACACGTACACGATGTATTTTCTGTATCGCAAGCTGAAATCTAAACATGTCGCACAGATACTGAAATTACAAGTCATCGATACTGCCTTTGCCAAGTTTGGACCCTGCAGACTCTTACAGGAGATTCTGAGATGTGTGTACGGAGATAGCGGGGCGCTTCTTAACAGGGATGACTATTGCTGCTCTAAGTCAGGGAACAGTGCCGTACGGTGTCTGCATTGGGTAGGTTTTCCACAATCTGAATGCTAAACCAAGCTGTCTTTTCTGATTCACTGACCATTAGTGTGTATTCCCACATCTGGGATCTTAATCTTTCTGATTTGTTAAAGCTGCCAATCTTCTTCAGCAATAAGCTGCCCAGGGATTCTTTCAGATCCTGCTCTCTTCAGACTAACCTCTCAATTATGTGGTTTGTGCTGCCTTCTGTTGAACAGTGCCTGCTTGCACTGGTTCTTTCTCAGCCAGGCCTTGAGATGGTTTGTAGTTATGGTTTGATTAGCTTTGAAGAGAGGAGAACAATTCATTACAGGATAGTTTGCCAGACAGAGCCTTGTATAGCCACTAATTCAAGGCCAATCACTCAAGAAATAGACACAAAAGCAGCACATGCCGTTTGCATTATTATATTTTAAAAGCAGAGTCTGATTATATGGAGAATTGGAAGTATTAAGTTTAAAAAGGAGATGAATAAGAGCAGATGTGACAGAAGTATGTCAAATAATGATTGTTAATGAAGGTAAATTGTGTGCTCCTATTTATTCTCTCTCAGAAGACAAGAACAAATGGGATGTGATGAAGCTGAAAGGCAGGAAGTGTAACACTGATACATGGAAATACACTAATATTTCCGATATCAGCTGATAATTAGCCTGGGAACTTCATTGCCACAAGATCTCACTGAGACAGAGTTTGGCAGAATTTAAAAAAAAACCCATGATATTTATGTGGTGTGGCAAGGGGGTGGGGGTGTTTATTCGGCCTCTGTGAGTCCTGTACTCTTCCGGCTACGCCGGTGGTGAGGCTGAGGAGGGGAGCCAGGGGGACCAGTCCCGCCCTCCACCCCGGGCCCCGACCCAGGGACCCTGCTCAGTCCCTGAGACCAACTACCTTCCCTGGGTCGCCTGTCTGTGGCCCCACTGCTCATAGTCTGCTTCCGGGTTCCGCCTTCCTCGGCTGGAACCTCCCTGTCTCTGGTGTTGTAAGTCCCAAGCTCAGCTCTGCTCTGGCTGTCAGCTCTCTTCTGGCTGCCCCGCCTGCCTGAAATGGAGGCTTTTAACTGCTGGGGCAGTTTCCTTGATAGGCCCCAGGTGGCCTAATTGACCCCATTACCCTGAAGCAGCCCCAGCTGGATCACCCAGGGAGCCTGGGGCTAATACACATGCCTTCTCCAGTTTTCCAACAGGAGCACCCTTCCATAGCTGTCTGGTCTGGCCCTGTCAGTGGGTAGTGAGAACATCCACCATTATGTGACATATAGGTGAAACAAGTTAGATAAACCCTCAGGCTTCAGGATTTAAGCCAACCACTGACTGACAGGGGTCAGGAAGAAAGGCAGGTTAGTCCATAATTGGCCCTTATGAGTACTCTTGCACCTGCCTCTGAAGCATCTGGTGCTGGCTGCTGTCAGGAACTGGAAACTGGATTAGATGGACCCGAAGTCCGATCTGGTCTGAGAGGTGCTAGGATGCCAATGAACTCCTTTTACTCCCCTGGACATGGCGCTGCACTTGGATAAAGAATGGAAAGATTATCTAGTCTCTTTGAACAATTTTTATTAGAGAAGGAATGAGCAATGGATTACTAGATTTAACAACATGCAGTCAAAAACATCCAGGGAATTCAAAGGCCTTGCACGTATTTCATAGAAGAGCTGAGGATTGACATTCCATTGAGCTCTCGCAGTTGAAGAATATGCCTGCAACAACCACAAAAGAAAGCCAGGATCAGACGTCTGCAAGGATGATGCGTGACTGACAATGCAAGAAATCTGAACTGCCTTTCCTCTATTACACCCCATGCGCAAGATGTCGGGGAGTGTCGATGCCATATCCAATAGATTCCCCACCAGAGGAAAGCAAGACAGCTAATGCTTATATATTGCTGCTCCCCACACAGCAGGAGAAAATAAAAACATTAAACACACAGATACTTTATAGACATCTCCAAGCAGCTTACTCGGCTTTAATCTATTATGGCAGACGTTGAAGGTTAGTAGAAGGAGCAGAGTGAGGTCTCTCCCTTTTACTCTCTAGCAGCTACTGATGAAGGGTTTGCATTACATTTTCTCTGCTGAAAGATATCCATTGGGGAACACTGCTTTAACCAATAGGAGTGAAGTACTCATCAACTGGGAAGGCTAAACCTTATCCCCTGATCTTTATTCAGTAGCTAAGCAGGAATATTAGTACGTCAGTGCTCGGCTCCTATGACTGCACTTCAGGATGTACAGTAATTAACGGTAATGTGAAGTCCGCTAAGACCTCTCAGACTCTCGGCAGTTCTTTCCAGACATTTGCACTCTCTTGTTTTGGTCTCAGGTCATTTCTCTACAATTTGTCAAATCATTCCTTCCCCCTTCCGTTCTTTTCAACAGAAGCAACATTACAGAGCAGTGTAAAATGATTTCCAGAAAGCTATCCAAGCAAACCAACAATGAAAGACACAGAAATCCAGTGTCTTCCAGCTTCAGCAACATTCACAGAGGCGTTCAGACAGCCAGGCAACTGGAACAGTTAACACTCTGCCTGCTAAGACACTCCAGGCAGTAAAAGCAAAGAGCGATGCCCTGTGATACTGACCCCAGCTGGATGGGTTTGGCTGAAGCTACTATATGCTCCAGATGGACAAACATCCCAATCCCAGATCAAGCCCTGGGAACCCCTACCCCAGGCTTTCACACTCACTCGTATTCATGACATTTTGTTTTGACCTTCTCTAAATATTTCTGAGGGGTCCCAAAGCCCTGGCAGCCCACTCAATGGGGAGTCAAGGCTCTCAGGGCTGCCAAGGGGCCGGAAAGCGTGAAGCCCTGGCTGTGGGGCGGTCCATCCAGCGGGCTGCCCCACACTGGAAGCTGGGGCTGCCGAGCAGTAAGGGAGCTGGGAACAGTTTTCCACCAACACTGAAATATTCTGGCAGAAAGTTTTGATTTTGTGCGAAGTAAGTTTTCCAGCAGAAGAGCATTCCTATGGAAAGCTCCCAGTCCGGTCTACTGGCAAGGGGAGGTGAATCTGCTGCAGCCAAGCGAAGCTGACAATGGGTCTGAAGAGGTTCTAGAAGCTCCTGCCACAGGGGAATGGGTCTGTGCTGCAAGCTCCAAGCAGCAGAAAATGAAACGGATGGCATGCACCCTCTGTCCCTACAGCCAGGAGACAGGGTAGGGGCTCTCTGCTCCATGTCAGGATACAGGGGCAGACAGCACCTGCCGGGAGATGCTTCCATCCTTCCCCAGCACCCATAAACCAAAGAAATGAGGAGATGATCTCTCCTTCCTAGAAGGTGAGAAATGAGGAGGGAGAGAGAGAGATCTCAGCCTCTCTACGAGTAGCTGAAAGGCACAGAATGGTGAGAATGGCAAAAAGTCATACTAGCCACGACTGAAACGAATATGGAGCCTCCAGGCGGAACTCAGGGACAAAATCTGGTGGGAATCCCAGCTAGAGGGTGGGGATGGATCTCTCACAGTACCTATATATACACATGATCTCTGCATTGCTCAGGGTTGAGCTTCTGGTTTACCCGGGTCCATGCTGCTGGGTCTCCCATCTTTCCCACAGATCTCAGGTGATAGGGTTAGCTCTCTAGCTAGTAGATGCTTGATAAGTTTCTCAAGCCCTGGTGCCTTAACAGGTTTTTTTAGGAAGATATCACATAGGCTAGATGGTGCCCAAGGAGAATAATCTGCCCCATGATACCTTGGCTCGGCAGTGCAGAGCTTTCCTAAAGCAACTGCCGCGTTCTCTTGCACCGAGGTTGTCTTGGCTTCACCACCTGCGTGTTTTAGTAAGATCATCACGATGTTGGAATTCAGCAGGGACGACGCAGCTCCAGGTACTTCGAAGCATTTGCTCAGGCAAAAAGCAGCATTCCCCACCACAGTATCATTCTCTGCAGCCAAGAGCTTCAGCAACACATCAAATTCTAGGAGAAGAGAAAGGCATACATCAGAAGGGCTGTTGTAAGCCCATCAGAGGACCAGGCCCCCGATACACCAGCAGAAACAGCCCTTTGAAAACTGATGGCAAGACGGGGTAGTGACACTGGATACATGGAGGCAGCGGTAACTGTTCAGCTCTGGGAACTGGAAAGAGGAAAAAATGCAAATTAAAAGGAGAGCTTAACACAAACAGGGAGCAGGACAATGCCCCAATACACTGGGCTGCCCCCTCCCAGACCTCTTCTCAGGAAGGGTCGCAGGCCGCTTGCTCTGTGTGGTGCACAGACAAGCACAAGCTCTTGGCCTCTGGGAGAACATCAACCAAATCCTTTGCGCCCATTTCATTCAGGATCACTGACACCAGGCCTTGAGGAAACACAGTATAGGCTCCCCTCATGGCTCTGTGGCAGATGCGACAATGGAAAAGGAGGGATGAAGTGCATCAATCTCCTCTTCTCCAGCTGAGGGCCAGATGTGGCTCTCATGCAGAGCATTAATAGCTTTCTGAATGTGATCAGAGGGAGTGTTTGACAGCTGTGCAACAAGCCTTCTTTTCTCGTCCCCTGAGCATCCGGCAGTCGCAGCGCTCCTGCTACCTGCTGGCCATGGAGTTCTGCGCTGAACTTGAAATTCAAACTCCAAGCTCTAAACTGGCAGCAAAAGCTCACTCTACAGCCTCTATAGTGGCAGGCTGGCCACATTAAGGTGGAAACGCCACGGTACCAAAACTACCAACAAAAACAAAGAACCAAACCAAAAAACCAGAGCGCAGAGCCAGATCATCAGCTGGCCTAAATCAGCACAGCTCTGCTGGCTTCAGTGGAGCTATGCCAATATACTCTAGCAAAGCATCTGGCCCTTAATCTCAATGAAGAGCTGCGGTGCTACTGGCAAATCCTGCGAACAGCAGCAGCATCTCTTGGAGCCACAGAATCCAAGCAGCACGCAGAAAGCTGCTTAAAAAAGACAAAAAATAAAAACCGATGTTCTTGCCGTGCAGAACATTCCCTATGGGCTACACAAATCTGCTCTGATTTTCTTACACTGTCCCTTCTGTTCTTCCTCATCACATCATGCCTTCTCTTCCCCCCCTCCCCGCCGTGACAATAGCTTCCAAGAAGCAGGGCTGCTCAAGACCACAGCAGTGGCACCAGCGATGATCCATTTCAGAAGCTGAACTTGCTGGCCTGATTGGAATGCAGTTTAATGTCAGAGAACTACAGCTTGACCCCAGAAGAGCTCCCGGCAGCAAAACAAAATCTGGGCTGCTGAACTGAGCTGACAGTATAATGTGACTTTGCACAAGATGAACGCCCAGAGTTTGGCTGGAAAGAATCACGCTGTAGCATTATTAGTAACAAGAAGAAAGGAAGGTTCTCTCCACACACATCAATTAACGGCACTTACATGGGGTGTACAAAGAAAAGAAGATGCTTCAAGTGGCTTTTAATGTGCCAGAGTTTTTAGGGGTCAAGTTCCTTTGGACTTTGAAATCTTTCCCTTGATGCTGCTAGGAAGGAATTATCTCAAAGATTTCCTGGTAGCTGACCAGTGAGAAGTAAAGATCTAAAATCCTAGAGATCTGCTCTGAAGCCCTTTGCAAGAATGAATTTGCAAATAAACTTCAGCTTCATCATGCTGTTTCCTTGTCATCCCATCTTCTCACATTAATAGAGCACCTCACTGTATCCCATTACCCAGCCGAGCAAAAGAGAAAGAGAAGCACAGAGTCTGGAATTAAATGATCTTTTACTTTTATCAACATGATCTGCATTCAATCCAACGTTGGCAAGAAGTTGGTTAGTTATGCGACTAGAACTGAGATCTGTGGAGTTGCTAGAGAAACTTTAAAGCACTCAGCTCTGTGGGACAAAGTTTAACTCGGTTCTGCATCTGAAGTTATTAGACAAAGAACAGCAGAAGCAAGTCTTTTGATTCCAAACTATTAAGGCCAGTAGATAAGACAATGGCCTGTAAGTCAGGTGATCTAAATTCTATTAATCTCTTCCACTGACTAGGTTGGTGTCCTTGGGCAAGTCTCTTGAACTCTGTCAGCTTAGTTTTTCCATCTGTAAATGGGTGATAATAATGCCTGCCTACCTTTGTATAGTGCTTGGAGATGTAAGAATGAAAAGTGCTACATGCAGGCTGGTTATTCATGTTATTACACAAAGAAAACTAAGGCGAGCTTAACTTACATAGAGAGAAGGAGGAAACTACTATACAAATATCTGCAGAGAGAAGAGAGCTAGTTTACCAGGACGGAAAGGGACAATTCATATTAGCTGAGACCATCAAAATGAGGTGCGATGGCCCAAGAAGAGGAAAGAGAAAGATGAGACACCATGCATCTTTCTCAGTGCAGTGAGGCCCAACTGAGACTGGAATTAACTGCTCGGAATGAGACTCTCAACTCCAGCCATAGCAGCCTTCGGAGGCAGATTTCCATAGAAAATCCAGTAGGGGCACAGGTAGTTGGACCAGGTGATCCAACAGGCCGAGGCCAGGTTCAGCCATCTAGGTACAACACGGACATTCTGGGATCCTGCAAAGTGAAGTGGACTAAAGCTAGATTTTAAAATGTTCCGAACAGCGGTACTGCAAGTACTCAAGTGCTGATCGCTCAGAAATACCTAAAGGCACCAGTACAAAGGAAATATTTGCTGGTGACACTTCCACTCCGCTCCACTTAGCCCTCCTCTCCCATTATTTTGCTTAGACCAACCTTCTCAAAGTCAGAAGAGGCCTGAGTGGCGTGCCCCCTCTAAAAGCTAGGCCACTCTTTCCAGATGTCTAACTATGGTTAAAAGTATCTTTCTTCAGCTACGCACATTGGAAAATCTGAACCTATTTCTTTAGCCTTTTCTAGTAAACTACTGACTGGATTCATTCCAGGGAAACATAGTGTAGTGTCTTTCTCCCAGGCTAGGGATCTGCAGAGTCAAGCCATTTTACTCAGAGAAGTGCAGCCTCCATTTCCTACACTCATTCTCTGCTCTGCACATTTCCACTTGCATATGGCTGGAAGACTAATGGAGTGCTAAGCCAGGAAGTGATATGGCGCACTGCTCTGTAAACATGGTGGCTTCCTTGTAGCAGTTTAACAGACTCAGTGTCCAGTTCCATTCTAGAGAAGGAAAGCGTGCTTCTGGGATGACAGCCCTGGGATAAACCTCTGTATTCAGTTGCTGGCTAATAAAGTTGTCACTTACTTTTATCTGACTTCACCACCTCCTCTCGAGCCTGGCCATTGCTTTGGGTGCAGACAGCAAGGGTCTTTATAGCATAACAGGATGTGGTCTGTCCACCAGCCTGGATTTTAATAAGGATTTTAAAAAATACACATATAATTTACAGTTCACACATCACAACTTTTGGAAGAACAGAGAGAACATCTTAAGTACGTTCATGGATGCTTTATACCTGGGCATAAATCCCAAATCGAGACCCTTCTACGGGGTGCTGGTATTTATAATCTCCATCTCTTTTTAAACACACTAGTTCATATTTATGCTCAGACACAAACTTTCAGTGACTCAAACCCTCATGCTATAATAATCTGACCTTTAACAGGACTATGTACACCCGCAAGAATAAATCTGCCATGCAAATTTATATTAAAGGGGCACTGTCATAAATGAATAGCTGATAAGGGAATAAATCTATCAAAGGACTGGATTTACTACCCCAGAAAGGTCTTTCTTTATACTTCCATGTATGAAACTGATTTGTTCTCTCTGCTCTGTGAACATTGCAATCTTAAATCACTTCAGAGATGAAAAGCGCACTGGAAATGGTTTGTTTTGTTTTGTTCTGCAAGTGACATTTGAAATTAAGAACTTTGAGCACGTACACAGGGAGTGCATTCAGCAATATCTGAGAATATAGATGCTAAAGCACCAAAAGCCATCTTCTTCCTGCACAGAATACACAGTACATCAAAGCCAGACTCATTGCAAAATTGGGAATTAACTCCTTCATTACCATGTCTGTTACAAAAGCTGGGCCTGGCAGTGTACTTTTCCATGCTTCTTATTATTTGCATTACACTAATGCCTAGAGCCCCAACCGGGCCAGGACTTTGATCTACTGGATGCTATCCAGACATATTAAAATCATTGCCCCCTGGCATGTTCCAGCATTCATTTAAGAGTCAATGGAAAAGTTCCTGTTTACGTCCATGGGCTCTGAATCAGGGCCCCAATATGAGGACCCAACTGGATCTGCATCAGTGGATTCCTGTGTTTGCTGACAGCCCCACTGACTATTTCTGAGCACAGGCATCTGCCTCACATGGACACAGTTCAGAATTTGGAGCCTTAGTTAAAGACAAGAAACAACAGATGGGTGAAACATGGAAAAGGGAGAAAGCAGCAAGAACGTATGTGTATGTTTTTGCATATACTAGCTGTGTGCACAATCTGCCTCTGTAACAAACTGTTCAGCACAATTCCCTACCTACCTAAGCCTTCTCAGCTGGCAGCGTTCTGCCGGAATCACCACAAAAGTGAGTCTTAAGAAAGGATTTGAAGGGAGACTGGTTAGTGGCTTTACAGATTTTCAAATAATTTGTTTTACTTCTGAAACTTTTGGGCATTGGATAAGGACATTTTTTGAATGTTCAATTAATGATATAAACCCATGTGATTTATAGCAGATGTAATATCTATAAAAAAAGCAATGCACTGTTTTCAGTCAGTCCTGTACGATTCCTACCCTTTTTTACAGGTGCTGTTCTCTAAATGGAGAAATGAAGAACAGGTAATAAATATAATAGGGTGTGACTTCTCCAGTCCCAGGGCAAAACCCTGAAATCTTCTGGAATGCTACGAAGTGGAGTCAGTTAAGTAAATTACCTTCAAGAATCTAAGCATTCTCCTCACCACACCTCCTTTCACTGCCTCGTCTACTGCCATTGAGCTCCCTGGCAAGATGTGACTTAGAACCCCAATCGCTCTCTGAATGAAAAGAACAAAAATAAAGATCATGGCTTTTCTCCAAAAGAGAAGTGATTATATCTTTCTGCCTTGTGCTCTTTTATTAGGTGTTAACTAAGGCTGGGTCTACTCTGACGGTGGCAAATTCGCCGCCGTCACATCGATTGCTCTGGATCGACTGAGCGGTCTGTATAGATGCGCTCCGTCGATCCAGGAAGCGACGCAGGAAAACCACCCTGGTAAGTGGAGTAGCGCTGCGTCGAAGGGAGCGCTGTTCCCTTGACACAGCGCAGTGTGGACGCCACGCAGAGGAGACGCTGCAAAGTCAACGGGAGACACGCAGTGATTTACGTCACTTGCGTATCTCCCGCCGACTGCCACCGAATCGCAAAGGTAAGTGTAGACTGGGCCTAAGTCCTTAATTTTTGTAGGTGGCTGGTAAGGCCAAAGTAGTAATTAAAGGGGCAAGAAGATATATATCCTTAAGGAAGTGTTATTACAGAATACTGTAATAGCTTTAGCATGTTGCTCATTTTAATATTTAGCAAAGACCCATCTCAGCAAAGCTCCTAATGGCTCAGCCTAGGGAGAGGTGAGTCCAAGCTACAGCATGACTCCTTGCACCTCAGACTATGGGAAAGCAGCTCAGGATAGCTATCACTAATTCAAAGTAGTGGTAAGGAAAATAGCTCAGCATGGCTCATATTAGTTCAGTCAGAGGAGAGATGATTCCCAGCTCCTACCAGCTTCCCTTGGAAGAGCTGCCGTTAATCGAGTTATACCCATGGATGGGGGTACAATCTCCTGGTAATGATTCACGCATAACTGAAACAGAAAACTCCCAGATTGTAGTCGGTGCCTTGCTTCTGGATTCATTTGTTTGCCTATCTCTGGAAGAATATTACCAGATAAAACCATCCTGGTAATAATACATTGTTTAAAAAAAAAAAACTTCCTTGGAGAGCTGTTCTATTCACACCACACAGAGAGCCTCTTACATCAAAACAAACATGCAAAACAGAGCAAGGCAAAGAACTATGTTCTATCTGTGCTCTACATCGTTAACACATTAAAAAAAATCATGGCTTTAGGGTTATGATACCCTTGTTCCTGATTGAAATCTGCACAATGAGACTCTACATGGGTGCCAACAACCTGGCCTAAAGAATTCAGTTGGAAGTTCAGGGCCTGAAGCTTTGAAATTCAGTGCAGGGTTGGTTACACAATCTTTCCTTAGCTCACAGATATCCACTTACTGTCACAATCCTTCCATCTTTACTGCCAAGCAGAGACAAACACCTCCTGCTAACATCCACCGCATGCTCCTAAAGCAATAAGTTGTATTAGAAATTCAGGTACAAAGGGTCACAATAAAGCATTACTTAGAAATAGTATTAAGAAGGCAACCACATGGCAGCGACGCTTTCAAGGGAGATTTCCATACACACAAATGGCATTTTAAAATCTCCCCCTCGATTCTTACGGCAAAGAGAGCTTTGGCTTCAATGAGCTTTGGATCAGGACCCATACTTTTACTCTCGCAATGTAGTTGAGATCATGAAATAGAACACAACGGTTCCCTGGTGGACAGGAATTAATTGTATCATTCAGATTTCCACTGGTCAGGCTGTGGGATAGGAACTTTTCTGTCTACTTTCTGCCACAGTATATTAAGGAAATGTTAAATATTTATGTTAAAAAAAGAAAGTAATCAAAAAGGATCCCAGAGTTCTCTTCCCTTTGTCCCATTTTTCCCCTCTGTAAAATGACGAGAGACCAGAGCCTTGGTAAAACAGAATGTGAACTGCCCGAGTGCTAACATTTGAGCCCCAATCTGGATAACCCTGATCTATACTAGTGCCATTAAAAGATTGAGAGGTTCTCAATATCCACCAGCAGGATGACCATAATAATTCTTCTCTTTCCAGCCTCCTATTCTATTTAAACACACTGTGACTGGAAAGACGCCCATTAACTTCAGTGGACCCTGGATAAGGTTCATATATAGAGTAATAAGACAGACCGAGGCTGGAACTGTTCCTGCAGCTCTAAGGCTCCAAGTACGGGGCAAAAGCAATCAGAAACGTCTTCAGATCACCAGTAAGCTTGCCATGCTTTACCTGAATAACCAGATTTGATTGCAGGGATAAGTTCATCATCAGGCCCAGCGCTGTGGATAAACACTCTTGGGATCCTGCTGAATTGCCAATGGAGCGACACTCATCCTACACAGAGAAGAACAGACTATTCAGCATTTCACTCAAACTGAACGGGCTAAAAAACCTTACGTCCTCAGCCCACCTCACGTCTACCTACTGATTAAGGGTTGCCAGATGCTCTGAGATCTCTGGAGGAAAAACTGTTGAACTAGTAGTATTCATTAAGTCAATTTACCACAAGCTTTAAACAGGCCTGCCAGCATTCTTGGCTTTCAGCCATCTGTAGCCGGATGACTACATCAGCACACAGGTCCCCCATGATGCCAATGCACTGGGCGAGGGCTGGCTGGTTCACCTGTTTGACAGTTTTCTTTAAAAACAAGAGTAGAGAGAAAAAATATTCAGGACAAGAGCAATGAAACAATAACAACGTGCAGAATGCTCCGTTATCATTGCTATTCCTGCCGCTTTCGCTGTGAGAACAGGAACTCCGCACTTACTCCTCTGATGTAAATCACAGAGGTGCACCATACTTGGCCGTTTCCCTTTACTGGAGCCACAGAGCTAAATCCCCACATATTGTTTTGAAAATGTACACCAGTGGGGAATTAGCAATTGTGTCTCTGCTCGAAATGATACATCTCCCTCCCCTACCAGGTCATGCCCAAATAGCATGACAGATCCAGGCACAGTGACAGTTAATAACACGTTTTCAAAGGGAAAACAGAGGTAGAATCCCAGCTATTGTTCCATTTCCTTGTCACGCATTTCAAACCGTGCAGAGAGGGGAGTTTTTCTTGTCATAACCACTCTTGTTGAATGCAACCCATGCCTAACCCGCAGTACCTCCTGCTATTCCAATGCAGGCCTGTCTATTAATGGGACTGCAAAGGACCATGGATTTTAAATATGAATAAATGATGACTGAAAAAAAGATCAAACCACCAAGCCCATTTAATTTGTAACCTAAAGCTGTTTTTCGATCCAGATCTCCTTAAATGAGAACCAAGTAGAATAAAAATTAATCAATGAAACACTTGCATCTGGGACAAAATGGAAACTAAATAGTGACAAGTTTATCCAAAGTCACAAGACGGATTTCCGGGTAGGGGAGGGGGACGACACGCACACATGGAGGATGAAATAATCCTGGCCACACTATTGAAGACAATGGAAGTTTTGCTACATTAGAGGCAGAATTTCGTCTCCAGAGTTTTGTCAAGTTGCTCTCTTGCTTCAGAGCATAAGCCAACTTCTAACTATCGGAGAGGAAATTTTCCCTAGGGGCAGGTTACCCTGCAGCAAACAGTTATGCCATGTCTTGCAGCTACTGGATTGGCAAGTCTTACATTCCTAGGACTGAAGAACCATGTGAATTTCAGCTGTGAACAATCAGCCCCGAAGCTAAAAGGAATTGATAGAACAGACATTACACAAACATAGCAATTTCATGAAAAATATGGAAAAACTGAGCTCTTCCTTACCAACAACTGTGTGAACAGAGGCAAAACACCTGTGGAAAGTTTGATACGACACTGGATTTTGAACCTGTTGGCAAAGCAATATTCATTAGCCAGTTGTGGATCTAGACAAAATTAACACACAGAAAAATGCACCTTGTAGCAACCAAAAGGCCAACTCAAATCTTATCCCAACTGGAGAGGATTTAAAATAATAATATGAATGCAGTTTTACACAAAAACAAACATCCCAGGTTTTCCCAATATCCTGTTTTAAATTTTGCTTAAAGACTTCTTTACGACGTAAGAGTCAAGAAGTCGAACCTCAGCTACACTTGTGCAAATCCAATGGAGTATGAGTTAAAAACTTCAGATTACTGTCTTGTAAAAAGTGCAAGATGCAAAAATCCTTCCATTTCTGCCAAGGCCTCTGATCTTATCTAGTAGTACATGCACAAAATGGCTGTTTGGCCTATCAGACACATAGAAAGAGTATTCCGCATGTGGCTCCGCAAGTCAGCCTTTTCTCACTTAGCATTATTTATTTTGGTGCTTATCAAATGACCTCACAACTCTAAAGAAGGGAATGGTTTAAGAAATACTAGTTACTTTTCCTCCTTGATTAGGTTACTTAGCAGATTCATGGCACAGCTAGCCCTATCGTCCATAACACTGACAAATGAAATCAGCATCTGCAGCCACCTGTAAGAAAGTTAATAAAGCTAGTGTCAGATACATTATACAAATATGGGCCAGGAGGAACATTTACAAGACCTCTAACTGACTTAGGAGCCTAAGTCCCATAGACTTCTAGAAGGATTTAGGTCCAAACCCTCAGTTAGTTTTAATCAGCACAGCACTACGAAATCAAGCAAGCCAAGCTGATTTACACAGCTGAGAAACTGGTGTAAAATTTTCAAAAGCAATTAACTGATTTAGGCACCTAAGTCCTTTGACTTTCAGTGAAATTTAGGCTAAGCCACTCAAATGCATAGACTTTAAGATCAGAAGAGACCATCACGATCATCTAGTCTGACCTCCTGTACATTTCAAGGCCCAGAACCTCACCCACCCAGTAACAGACCCCTAACTTCTGGCTGAGTTCCTAAAGTCCTCAGATCATGATTTAAAGACTTCAGGTTACAGAGAATCCATCATTTACACTGGTTTAAACCTGCACGTGACCTGTGTCCCATGCACCTCCTGCTCTCAATGACACCAGTGGCAGTTGTGGGTACTCCACACCTGTGAGAATCAGCTGCACATGGGCATTTTGCACATTTACTCTTTTCTGACACTCATGCCCAGACTCTTTCTTGAAAAAGTAGATAAAAGGAGTTGTCAGAGTCATGATATTTTAGACCACGGCAAGATTAACTGACATTATTAATAATAAAAGCAGCCAAAACTTTCCCTCAGACATGGCTCATCTCTTTAACCTTCCTTTGGATTAAAAATGTCTCCGGATTAATGTTGTCCATATTTTAGTAACGCATGTACATCTGTTGAATCTTTTCTGCTCGTCAATTATTTCCAACTATTTCATTTAAACCAGCCCATTAAAATTTGTTCTCTATTTAATTGTAGAAATAGATAAGGGCACAGCAGCACAGAAGCAATAGCTGTGCTTTCTCCATTCAGTGACTCATTGCAATCCTCTGTATTATCACAAATTCCAGTTAATGGATGATGAGAGACTAAGCTTGAAACACAAGCCCAGGGGTCGGCAACCCGCGGCTCTTCAGCCGCGGTAAGCTATGTTTTGCGGCTCCAGACTATGGCTCTTCTGGTAGTAAAGGTTGCCGACCCCTGCACAAGCCATTCAAAGATATCATTAAGAGCTTATATTAAGTTGAGACAGAAGTACATACATTTGACTGTCGCCTCAAAAGATTAGTAAAGAAAGTTGCATGAGAGGTGCCCACAGGTTATATAAACATTTCCCACAATTAGCCTTTTTTTTAATTCAATTGTGAAAACCTGCTTGGATGTGCAATTTGCCATACACTGCAGAAAGCTAGGATGTCTTTCCTCACTATCTGAAGTTAAAGCATGTTGCATAGTGTTTCTCTGGCCATTGTTGCTCCCATTGTTTTAGTGCTTTCGCTCAGCTGGGCCTATCACTTCCGACATTCCCTATTTTCAGGCCAATATTCTCTCCAACTCTCACCGCAATGTTCACTCCATATCTGGCACGCCTCCCATTGAGGAGGTTAGTATCAAACAGGACCATGGGAGCCAGGAGAGTAGCCAGGGTTTGAGCAGTGGTGGAGCTGCGGGGTGGAAGGGCACGTGATGGGTCATTGGTGGTGCCATTTTAATTATACCTATGGGCTTCAAAAGGTACCACATGCACAGCTGAACTCTGCTGGACAGGGGGAGCCACAGAAGTTCTGGAATAGCCTTCCGAGGGAAGTAGTGGGGGCAAATGACTTATCTGGCTTTAAGACTAAGCTTGATAAGTATATGGAGGGGATGTTATGATGGGATAGTTTAATTTGAACAATTGATTTTGGATTATCCGCAGATAAGTCTGCTCAATGGTCTGTGGGAATGCTGGATGGGATGGGAACTGAGTTACTGCAGAGAATTCTTTTTTGGGTGCTGGCTGGTGAGTCTTGCCCACATGCTCAGGGTTTAGCTGATCGCCATATTTGGGGTCGGGAAGGAATTTTCCTCCGGGGCGGATTGGCAGGGGCCACGGAGGTTTTTCGCCTTCCTCTGCAGCATGGGGCATGGGTCGCTTGCTGGTGGATTCCCTGCAGCTTGAGGTCTTCAAATCTCACTTTTGAGGATTTCAATAACTCAGTCATGGGTTCGGGGTTGTTATAAATGTGTATGGGTAGGGTTTTGTGGCCTGCCTTGTGCGGGGAGGTCAGACTAGATGATCATATTGGTCCCTTCTGACCTATGAGTCTATGAGTCTATGAGAAGGTGCTCCCAAGAGGAGAATTTAACTTCTGAACACTTTGGGGGTTGGATTTTATTCTCCCTTAGACAAAATGTGGATACTGAAGTGCTCCCCTTATGGGTTTGGATGACCTGCAGATAATGGTGTTGGAAATTTTGTCCAGGAACCCAATAATTCCAACCTAGCCGATTTGGGCTATAAATGACAACTTCCTGAGTGTGAGTTCCTCGCTATATGTTATATTTCAGTTGTGGGATGGCAAGTGTAAACGGCCCATAGATTCTAACAGAACACAGTACTTGGTTAGGTTCTGGTGCCTGACCAGCAGACTTCTTCCATTCTCTGTCTGAGAGTACAGAGACAGCAATGCCAAGGTCTGCCTCTGGATCTCAGGCACATCACAGGACAGCAGCGTGGGAAGCAGCACATTCACATCAGGGTGAGTTAACAACAGTCGCTGATTCTCCTCTGAAAAAGAAAAGGCCTGTGTCGTACCCCATGTGCCATAAAATCTCTACAGCAATTAAACCAGAACCTGGAGAAAATCATTCAAATGTATTAACAGCTTTGTTTCACCCACTTAAGGGCTCTTCCTCTACGTGACTCGCATGCAGGAGTGTTCATTTCAAATGATATCACTTCAGGGGAAAGAAAATTGCCCTCCATCCATTACCCAGACTCACCAAAATGGACAGAGAAGCTGGCTTTAGCATAGACGTGCAATATCCTAAAATCAGCTCTCATTTGCACGAATTATATTTCTTGGACATCAGCTGGGTCAGATGGGGTGTAAATGAATGCACATTTTGGCCCCAAGTCTTCAACATGTTCAATATTTTCCTTCTGTGCCATTCTGTATACCTTACCTTGCTATTCCCTCTTTGCCTACCCTCAACCTCTATAGAATCATAGGGCTAAGGGTCCGGCTACACACCCAGTACACTGTGCCAGTGAACACCAATTCCCTGGGTGCTAAAGACAAGGTGTGCTTCATCATGCTGTAGTGCCACCTGTATATGGCATTCACCTGGCACTGATATGACTAATTTAAGAAAAAGGACTTTGGTTTCCAAAAGGAAAATAAGCAAAAAAAAAATATGGATCTTCCCATGAGTTTAATACCATTTCACAAGGACATTTGTACATGGAATCTCACCACCAATATTTTGCGACCACCCTTGGTACCGGCAGGGCTCCTACAGGGAAGGGGAGCAAAATTTTGCTCGCATTACCACACACCCTCTAGCTTTCATTTTACAAGAACAGATATAAAAAGTGCCAAATAGTCCATTTGTGCCTCTCAGTGGGCCCTTCATACCAGACAATAAAATGGAATGAAAGCTACTGAACTGGGAGAATGGGCAGAGTTCAAGCCAAAATCATGCAGAGTCAGACACAATGAGCCACAACTTTAACTAAAGCAGCTACACAAAGTCAACAGAGCTGTGCTGATTTTCACCAGCTGGATATCTGCCCTCTGTTTGAACCCTTAGGCCAGAATGGATCAAAAACACACTGGAAAACCTCACTAAGGCTTACATTTACTCAAGACATCAGAGTACTCCACAAGATAAACAACAAATGACTTTTCCTTGCTGTTCTGCGCCAGCTTCATTTGTTGAGGTGCACATGTGCGCAGCCCTAGAATGGCTGGTTGCAAGCCCTCCTTGCTACACACCACTCCCTACAATAGCTGAACAGAGCTAAAAATTCCAGCAAACAGGGAAGAAATAGCACCTGACACATAGGTACTAATGGTGCAAGACATTAACCCATGACCAAATGATGTCCCCAGGACAGGAGCTCACTTCAGTCTCTTCAACAGCGTTAAGCCATCCATTAAAATGGATAATAATTTCATTACCTAGGGGGCCCAACAGCCACAATTGTACTTACTGCTAGCTCTCTGCCTGGAGCGGTTGCATCTGACCTGTAAATCTGTGGTGTGCTGTAAGGTCTAGAACCAGTGCTCTGGGGAGTGATATTAATTGCAAACAATAATTTCAGATGTACTCAGTGCCATATCAGCAGTACATTAATGATGATTAACGCTGATGACACCACCTTACCGTTCCCAGCACAGACTGCTTGCCAGAGGAGGAGGAGAGAAATTGACAATTCCACTTCAGCTGTGTTTTTCCTTGCTACGCAGAGCCCCCTGAAATGAAAATATTTATCTACAAAACAAGGAAGGAAAGATGAAAACGTGGAGTCAGAGAAACCCCAAGGGTTTTCTACCAGAGGATCTGCCCTAAGTATTTTTTTTTTTTAATAGTTCCCAAGCACCAAAACTGGCTATTTCAATAAACATTTTTAGGAACGTTGGCTCCATTCCCCAGTCAGACACCTTTGCCACTGGCTTTGATATATTGGCTGTACATGTCTGCTCCATGCTGAGACTGAATTTTGTGCTCAGCTCTGCACTGCCCGGATCCATGTCAGCTGGAATCACCAAGAAGCCAATATCTCAAGCAACAGGCGTGGCTTCTTGATGATCTCAGCTCCCACGGATCCAGGGAGTGCCGGGCTGAGCTCTGAACTCAGTGAGAGTATCACGAGAGAGTGACACTGGTCTGAAGGGATCACCATGATGCAGTCTTACGTGGAATCCTAATGAGCCTCTCCCACCCATTTCAGCTTCTTGGGCCCACCTCCAAATCTCTCTGTGTTGGGCTGTCTCAAACCTGCAATAATTTTGAGTGCTCACATCTTTTGTATAACGTTTTGCAGCCAATTCCTAACCGAGCCCTTCCCAAACATATCTCCAATGAGCCTGTCGTGTCTTTCCCAAAAGAATTTTAAAAACCAGATTTCAGCACTAAGCACATGGCTTTGGTCTCGTGCAGAGCATATCGTATCCTCTTGTCCAAGAGGCAGATTAAATAGCAGAGAGGCTTAGAATCAAATAAGGTCACCAGCTTCACTGCTTGCCTAGTAAAGTACAATACAACAGACAGCCAAGAAGATACAATGGATAAGCAACAGAAAGCATAGGTCCTTGAGGTTGATCCTTTCCCTCAATTATGGGGCTGAAACTGATGCCCAGAAATAGATTTACAGCTTACTCTAGAGAGATATGGAGCCATATCCACAGCAGGTGTAAATCAGCATAGCTCTTTGACTTCGATGCCACTGCATCGGTTTATCCCAGCTGAGGATTTTGCCCTCAGTGCACTGAGTTTCTGCATCTGAGATTCTTTTACATCAAGTTTTACAAACTTGCTCTCATCTTCACATCCAAGGAATTAAATGGACTAACCCTACAGAAGTACCCTGGAGACTAAAGACTGCAGCTGAAGCACATGAAGTATTTTGCCTGTTACATCCAAAAGCACTGTTTGTTTAAAGGTCAAACAGACGTCAGTACAATCAGACATTAAAATGCTGTCACGTCTTTTGATCATTTAATCTGAGTTTGATGAGAGGCGATTGCGTGTCTTTAAAATATCTTTTCATTTCCTCATGCTGTAATACCCCACTGTCCTCCTTACAAGATGCCTTACCGTCTTATGACTTTATTGTCATTGATGATACTGAATCCATTGTTTGTTCTAAATAAAGTTTGTTCAGTGCCTGAAACAAATTCAGAGATAACCCACATCAGCCCAGCAATCCATCTAGCTGATATTGCAATCACGAAACCAGACTCCTGTTCTCCGGAAACAGAGTGTTAAGTGTCAATGTTACTGAATCAACAGCTTTGTGTGTGTGTGTGTATATATATATAAAAACACACACACACATACGTATGTATGTACTTTAAGTGTCAATGTTACTGAATCAACAGCTTTGTGTGTGTGTGTGTGTGTGTGTATAAACACACATACGTGTGTGTGTGTGTGTGTGTGTGTGTGTGTACGTTAAGTGTCAATGTTACTGAATCAACAGCTTTGTATATATAGATAGATAGATACATACACGCACACACACACACACACACACATATTTACATAATAAAAAGGAAATATCTTCTAAACAAGATTTGGAGCAGAAACAGCACTGAGCCTAAAATGTATGCACATTGATTCATGTCTGTAACCGTACAGAGTAACTGACTTCATTTAAAGAGCTTTTCAAGGACTCAAAGATTTAAACACCAGACAGGCTTTGCAAATCAATTAATTTAACCTGTGAACTGTAAATTTTTTTTAACCAAGCAAAAAGCTGTTAAAGGATCCAAATCAACATCAAAGTCCACATGGGAGGTGATGGAGTAGGACGAGCCCAACCAGCTCATGGAGTCCAGGCCTTTATCAAAGCAGAATACAGGCCCCAGAAACAGGATCTCTCACATATCAAATGCTACAGTTTTAATCACTAACAGTAGATGAATGTAATGTACATTTAAAAGGGCCAGATCCTTATCTGGGACAAACTGGGTAGCTCCATTGGGATTTGGTCTAAAATCACAATATGCTTTAAAATTAAATAGTAAAAATCAGCCCAAGCAGTCCTGTTTGCATTTGTTGGTAATGCTGCTAAAAATCTACAGCAATGAAAACACCTGAACTCAGAACATGCCAGAATTTCAGCAGAGATGAGTCTAAACTGTGATGTTCACATCTGATACGAACGTGCCCAAGGTCTGAGTGGTTTTGGATCTAGCATTCCATTTGGAGCCCATATAGGAGCCTTTCAAAGTCAATGTTCTCTTCAAAAGACAAAATGTTGGTGATTTATCTGATCATTTACATTATCTTAACAAGGATTAATTCACTACCCCAATGAACTGAACAACAGTGACCAGTCTGAGAAGAAAATCAGGCTGCTGTATACTCACTGTATTAACATGGTTACAGTTTACCAGAAGATCATGGGAGAAATTTGCCATCTAGGTTTGTTACTGAACATTTATCCTAATTTCCCAAACAATGGGATGTTTTCTCCTTTAACGTGTCACATAACTCTCCAGACCACTAGTGGGAGATCTGCACTCATCTCGTCTAGGGGAAGAGAGCTGCCTCGCAACATTAAGTTGACAAAGCAAGCACATCATTATTCTGCGCAGCACGTCTGATTTGTGCATAATTGTGCTTAGATTTAGACCCAAAGATATGTGAATGTTTCATTTACTGGTCTAAAACTTGTGAAATATCAAGCCCATAATATACACTTTTTTTAAACAGACAAAAGAGTTTTTACAGGCCTGATCCAACTCTCATTAATGACGTCCATCTATTTGGATCATGCCCTAAGTTAGCACGTTAGACAGATTTGCATAAAATACTTACACTCTTTTATTGATTCAGTCAAAACTCTAATCCCGCCTGCATAATAAAGGATGTTCTGGTCAGGTGAACTGAGTTTCTCAAGCAGCTCTTTCACAGACACAGCCATATACTTTCCAGACTGAAATTCCTCCAGAGCTTTCTTTTCCTCATTTGCTTTTCTTTCCTGTAAGTCTACTTCATTCATGCAGTCTACAAAACCAAAGAAAGAGGAAGTAAAAATGAAATTCAGTAAAGCAGCCACAAATTCTTGATGCACAGTAAGGGCAGTGAGGAAAGAAAGGAAATCAAATGGGGTTTCATGATGGTGACAAATATATGCTGGGCTCAATGTATATAATCATATTATTAATATGAATTATTGACACCACATTTAATATTAAGGCTGCGAGTGTGTCAGGGGTGTAGCAGAAGTCACAGATTCCGAGACTTCCAGAGAACCCCATGAAATTATTCTCTTCACCTTCTGCCCCTGTGCCCTGGGGCAGCGGGGCTGAAGCCGTCAGTTTCTGAGGGCTGCAAGGACCTGGGAAGTCTCGGCCACCACAGGTGGTGAAGGTCTCAGAGCTCTCAGCCGCCATGGGGGCCCCCCAGGCCCGAGCCACTGCTGGCAGGGGCCTCCCAGCTCTGAGCCGCCACAGGCGACAGGGACCAGATGGCGGGAGGGATCCAGGGGCTGAGTCACCACTGCGGCGTGGACCCTGCTGCTGTCTGCTGGGATGGACAGAGGGGACCCTCAGTTCCAAGCTGTCGTGGGAACCCTGCAGCCTCCAGCCACTGAGGGTGGGAGGGGACCCTGGGTGGTGAGGGGAGCACTGAGCCATGGCAGGCGGGTGAACCCCACAGCTCCCAGCCACCGTGCGTGGCAGGGACCCCTGAGCTCTGAGCTGCCGCTGGCAGCTGGAACCCCACTCCTGTCCATCCGGGCGGGCGGCAGGGAACCCATCGCCAAGCCACTATGGGCAGCAAGGCCTCAGGGACACCCCGTGAGTGGCTGGGACCCCTTGGCTGTGGGCTGATGTGGGTGGACAGGATTCTCCAGCCATCTGCCACAGCAAGAAGCAGCCGAGTCCTCCCAGACACCCAGCAGTGGCAGGGACTCCTCAGCCCCCAATTGCTGGGGGAAGCCCTGCAATCCCCAACTGTGGCAGGGAAACCCTCCAGCCCCCAGCTGCTGCAAGTAACCTTGCAGCCTCCAGCTGCCCCGAGCCAGCCAGACCCCGCAGCTCCCAGTATGTATGTGTACTGCCCCCGTGACCTGTCCGTGACTTTTGCTAAAAATAACCAGGACCAAAATCTAGCCTAAATTCATAGGCATTAAACATATAGTATAATGTTATATGGTATCTATATTTCTAACAGGTACATGGCTCTAATTGGCCTATGCGCTTCTAAAATCTCGTTCACTTATGTAAGTATCCCATAACTCTTCAAAACTGAAGCCAGCATTGGCATGAGAAAAGAAGAAAGTTGTCACAGGCAAAACACATTCATGTTCTGCCCCACAACAAGCTGGAGAAGTAACTTCACAGGTCAGTCTCTGGAATGCTAGTATCCAGAACAAAAGTAAAGAAAGTACAGAACAACAAATGAAGACACTGGCACAGAATAATGGGTTGGATTTTAGTGACAAGTAAAGAGTTTGATAACTTGTAAAATCATCGTATAAATACTCCTAGCTAAGGAGCACACCTTCTGTGTAAGTTGAGTTTAACAACACTGCACAAGAAAGCTTCCTGGAAACTAAACCTTTTTTCCTGGGCTATAACTGACTTTTAGCACTAAACATGACTGATATTGGTCAAGCAATTGACTGTATAATTTATCAACCATGTCAATCGTACAGAAAGGTTGGGAAGCAAAGAGGGAGGAATTGGCTCAGTGATTTGGGGAAACATTCTACACTCTGCAGATGGGCCAGTAAAATTAAAATGACTCTTAGCTGTGATCAGCCAAAGGGAGAGGTTAGAGGAGAGAAGTTAACTGGAAAAAGAAACAGCTGGATACAGAAACTGGATGGAAAGAGTCCATAGAGAGGTTTAGAAGGCATGAAGCTGGTTTTTAATTTACGTTCAATCCTGATGAGAGGATAAAGTATCAGAAGGTCCCGGACATTAGGCTTCTTACCTTTAAATAGACTTTCCTTTTGGGGATCAATTTCTAAGATCTTTTGATAGGACTTCCTGGACTTAATACAAAAACAAGACTATACGGTTAGTTGAAAATAAAAGGGAAAAAATATACAAAAGATATCTAACTTGACTAGGTCTGATCTACCACTCTTTGAAACTCCCATGGATGCCAGCGGATTTTGGATTAGGGCTATAGAGCTTTAGACTTTGTTCTTCACTCTCTGCAATTTTTTCTTTGACATCTCTAGTCCAAGTCATAACTCTGAACTCAACAAGCAGAAGGGTCTGAATTCATGTTTTACTTTTTCTGAGCTCTTCAAATCTCTGAAGTTGCAGAAAGCTATTTTGTTTTGCAGTTTAGAAAAAATAAGCTTTTTAACATACAATAAAATCTGCAGCAATGATGGTTAAACTTTCGTGGCTTGAAGTACCTGGTAATCCTCAGTCAGTATGTCATTTAAAAATTAATAAGATAGTCAAAATACAAATCCAAAAATCCATCACTGGGCAAAACAGTATTCAAAAAAGCATTCTCTACAAGAAATGAACAAATACCAGCCACCAAGTTAGCAGCAAAAGAAGTGCAGCTACAAAATACAGCACCGAATATCACGAGAACTATACACCTTAGATTATTTCTCTCCCAGTTCTAGCATCAAAGTATAACCAATTTATTAACTTCATTAAAAAACCTAATTAGAAAAGGTCTTTTTAATTATTAGAAAAAAATCAAATAAATTATGTTCTAAGAACATTTAGGTTGCAGCTACTGTTAAACACAGGCAGGAAATGTAAAATTAAATTGTCTATACAACATTTAGCCCCTCTGGAGATTTGGCAAAAGTCTTCGCTAGCACCTTCCTTTCTAACAAATCCCAGAGTGGTAAACCAATTTAATCTGACATACACAGGAATCACTTCACCCACTTCCAACCCTACAGTTCTATGATTCTGTAATTATCATGTACAACTACTCTCTAACCTTTGTGTGAGCCCAAGTAATGGACAAAGCCTGTTACATTAACATAAGAGGGAATTCTTTGATTGAGAACTACTGCAGCCCTCATAAGCGACTGCAGAGATTTTCTCCCCCAAGCGGCCAATGTATGACACGATATTAGCATAACATGCTATTATAAGTCAGGTGTTTAAGACCATCTCTCTGTCTTTCCCAGTGATTTGTAACACCAAACAATGGGCAGATGTATATTTTGCTTATTGTCATACTTACATAAACCTGGTCTAAGTTGTTAAATCAATGGAGTTACTCCAGATTTACACCAGAGTATCCACAAAGAGAATGTAGGTCAACATCTACAAGGCTTGTACAGCTTACCTCATTGTAGTCCGTCAGTGCCAGATGAGCTTTACCCATGTGGAAATAGGCTTTAACACATTTTTCATTGCACTGGATTAAAAAGAATTAATCGGAACATTTAGAATACTAAATTTTCTAACCTTCCGGCTAATAAAGCAACTACCCAAAAAACTAACTACAAACATGGAGTGTGCTGTACTTTGAGTGATGCCAGCTGACTTTCAGTTCAATGAACAATACTTAGACCTCCCTCTGTAACAAAATCAATTGCTATCACATGGAAATTTCTCAATATACTTTTTGCTTCCCTTCACAAAGACTACTGAGGACCAGATCTAGTGTAAGTTAATGTATTCCATTAATTTCAGTGAAGATACACAGATTTACACCAGCTGAGAGCATATTCATTGGAGTTCTTGAGTTACTTAATGGAAAACAATGGAGAGCTAAGGATGTCGCCTATCAGGTCATGTAAAATACTGTTCAGATGTCCAGATTAAATTATACCAAACATGGTCATTCCCTATGCCTGCTGTGTCTCATCCGTGTTCTTGTAATGTAATTTTCTGTATTACATCAGATCCTTGTATAGCAGGACCCTTAAGTCAACAACTGTTATGATAGAAGTAGTAATGGAGAAATAATTATGAGTCTTTCTGCTCATCTCAAAGCCAGATGGCAAGGTTCAAACACCGCCGCTGACTGTAAGGGAACTGGTGGCTGGAGTTGAACATGGAATGTCAGAAATCAAAACCATTCACTACACATTTACCAGCCAGGAAAAGAAATTGGCGATAAGTGGTATGGTGAACCCAGATCTACAAGAACTTGAAAATGCTGCTCCTACAACTACTTACAAGGACACTAAGCAAAGACAGTCACTGTTGACTGCCACTCAGAGCCCAGGCTCCAGCTCTAGTCCAAACATCGACACTGCAATTTTACAGCCCCACAGCCCAGGCCCGGCAAGCCCAAGTCAGCTGACCTGGGCTCAGACTCGATGCTGTGGGCTTTTTATCGCAGTGTGGCCATACCCACGCTGTAACATATGACCAACTTTAACAGCAGTTGAAGTGTCACATCTTTCCTGAGCAGCCCTGCTGAGAACGAAATCAGTTCTGATTGTCACTAGTTATGATGATTTCTGTGTGTCTCAGTTAAGGAACATCACACTCCCAATGTTAACCGACTGGCTGATCTTTTTCAGGTCAATGGAGTACAGGAGGACTATTAATATCCTGATATTGTGGTGCCAATCCTATTAATGATATGTCAGTGTTACATTACATTTAATGGGGACCAATGCTTTTAAGCCACTGAATTCAGATTCAGATCTTTCTTTTTGGCTTTTATTATATATTTTTCATCTTTCCAAAAACCACATTAATACTTTCTCCTGGGAGGACTCACTGCAAGTTTAACCAGACTGTTACCTTTCCATTTTTAAACAGATCAGCAGAATGTTGCCACAATGTTTGCAAGGGACTTTATCATTAGTTATATCAAACTTTGAAACATTTAATTAAATATTTAAGAGATGAAAAAGGATCGAATCTGTTTAAAATGTTAATGTCCTTTGTACCAGAAAGCTAGCTTAGTGTGACCAAGGGATTTCTAAATGCCAGCTGGCAGAGGGCACAGGGTTTTACAGGGATCCCGGGCCTGATAGCAACAAAAAAATTCACCAAAGAGTGGCATGTGAGGTCTCTACTACGAGCCAGTAGCCCTCTAGACATCATAATTATTGGAAGATGTTTTAAACTATTTCCTGTACAGAGATATGTAAAATATTAGGTTCCAAAACTGTTCAAATCAAGCTTGTCACCTGACGCAAGATGAGCCTCAGAGCTAACTCAATCAGCATATAAAACAATGGACACGCATGGAGGCAAGTTATGTTTACAGTCGGGATCAGGTGCATGCCTGAGAATATACAACAACTAAGGAACCCAAAGACAAGTTTCTGAAGAGGGGACTTCCTGGGGTAAGAGACAACGGTCTGTTCTAATATGCATGTTATGACTATTTTATCTGTAACCATTTGTTTCCAGTATTTCTGACTTGCTAGCCCTTGAATCTCTGTGCTCTGTTAAGTAAACTTATACTTGATTTCACTATAAACATATCTGTTTGTTAAGCAGAGCGGAGACCGGAGGTGAAGCTACTAAGCTGGGGTGTACTGTTTCTTTGGAAGCAGCAGATGTATGAATACAGCGAGTGTTCAGTAGATCAGGGGCTGGATGCCTCAGGGAGACACTTGGAAGGCTTGAGTGTTGGATTGTGCCCATCACTAACCTGCAGAGACATAGTGGGGCCTGTGGCGCTCTATGAGGGCAGGTTTGTGCTGCCTGTGGCTGGCGGTAGTGTGGTGCCTCACAGCCCCGGGTACCCCAGTAGCGTCACAGTCAGCATTAATTACTCAACGAAGTTTTTAAAGGAATGCTGGAAATTGCATGACAATGTTGTCTCCACCTGGGAAGTAACGCCAGGCTACCACTATGCACGAGCCCCCTCCTCTTCATCAGAACTTGGACTGATCACCAAGGACCGAGAAGTTACGGCAGGGCACCAAGTGCCCATTTGCACTGTGATGAATTTCACTCATGTTGACAAAGCGCTAAGCACATTTGCAGGAAATCTCCATTAGAAGCATACAATCCTCTGACATATTCTCTGCCATCAGAACTGCTTCCATGATGACAAGCTGTGAGGTCAAACACACACTGCACCACTGAATGAAGAGGCTTCTGACATCACTAGCACAGTGCATGCTGGGACATGAGATTGAATCATGATTTCTAGACTAGATAAAGAAAGAAGTAAAGGGAGTTTATGTTGTTGAAATGCCACCTATGAATGAATTTGGGCAGCTAATTAACTAATTAATACTAATTAGTTATAATCTGTGTCCTACTAGCTGATTGAAGAAACTGCAAAGCAGGTACCTTTAAAGCCCATTCACAGTCATTGATTGCTTTCTGGTACTCCTGCAACTTCATGTAAGCCTGAAATAAAACCAAGATGGGACAGAGATCAGCAGATTTATCAGTCCAAAGAAGAATAAGGCCATGTGTAAGTACAGTGCTGCAGCAGCACAGTTGTGTGTGGTGAAGGTGGTCCCTGACAAGGGGAGACAGCTCTCCTGTTGGCATTAAAAAAACCAAAGCCACCACTGTGAGTTTAAGCTATATCAGCAGGAGAAACTCTCCTCTCCACATAGCACTGCGCACACAAATGTTTATGTCGGTGTAACTTGTGTCACTCAGGCGGATGGAACATTCACACCCGAACGACATAAATTTTGCCAAAACCGGCAGTAGCGTAGACGCAGCCTTAGAATACTTTGTATCTCTTTCCCAAGTTCAAAGCAGTGTAGAGACAGTTAATTAACGTAACATGCTTTAACCCACAGGGCGTGCCAACATGCTGATCTGCATCACAGCCTCTCCAATGACTGTGAATTCTTGATCAGTGCAAGAAACTAAAGGGAAAGTTTCATTTAAGAGCTTAGTCTGCAGGACTTTGCTGGTAACTTTTGATCATATTAATATTCACTGTTGCTAATGTGGTAGCAAAGTAGATCCCATCAACTCCTGTTGGCAAAAATGAGACCTAAAGCATCGCTGTGGAGACTGGCCCAGGACAAACTACCTTATGTGCTGCTCTTCCTCCCTTTTCCAGTTCATCTACAACACATCTGGCCCCCTGAAATTGGCTTGGACAGAGCAATGCTTCTTATATGCCAACTGCAGATAGCTCAGACTGTTCTGTACCTCAACAATGCATCTGTAGCAAATTTCTCACACACTGACCTGTGCTCTGTTGGTGTACAGCACCTGCATATCCTTCTGTTTCTCCAGACCTTCAGTGTATCGCTGGATGGCTGTGAAATACTCCCCTTTACTGAATGCATCATTTCCCTTCTCTTTCAGGGCTGCAGGAACAAGCATCATTACTCCCCGTTGTAAACACTGCGGACAGAAGCCATGTTCTATGGCTGCAACCTGCCCTGAGATTCCCACTGTACCACATCTATCAGAACTGTGTTCATTGGGCATAGCATGGAATAGATTTTTCTCTGTGTATTTTCATTTGTGTGTCCCCGTCATGTTCTACAAGACAAACTCAAGTCATTTTCTCTTTATAGCTGATTACTTACATCTTCCCACACACTGTATCTCTCTCACTCCCAACCTTAAGTCTCTTTATCATAAAGGGAAGAGCCACTAAGAGGAATACATTCCAACAGACCCCAGCAACTACTATGCACAGCCCACGTTCTCTTCTAACCAATGCTATACATAAGATCATTGGTACTATGGAACACCAAATGCCAGCTTCCTTGTCCCCGGTCTCAACAATGTGCATAAAAAAGTGGCTAACAGGCTAGCTTACCCGCTTCATTCAGCTCTGTTCTTTTTAAGCAGTGCTTAGTGGATATCAGAAATGTAAAACTTCAGCAATTACCATTTGCTAAACGTTCATTTTTCTTCCTTCTTTTGGCTCGTTCTTTTGCATCTTGCTCTAACACTGCCATGAAGCTGTCTGAGGACAATAAAAGAAAAGATTTCTTCATTAAAATCAAACTGCAGATGAGAAAAAAGTCATTTCTGAGCCATGTGGAAAATATTAAGGGGGCATTTCACTAATTTGCTATAATACAGAACATGAGTGATAAGCTATTATACACAAAAGCCATAATGGTGCCCTAGATTTCCAAACCTGCCTCTTTAAGCAGTTCATCTCTAAGAGACATGCTTCTTTTTTATTCAGAATAATGAGATTCTTAGATCAGAGGTAGAGACTACACTGAAGAAATTCCTTACTATGCATAGTCCAGCCAAGCACACAGCACGTTTTATGTAAGTAATTATAACTTTCTGATCTAGCTCTCAGTCAATTGAAAGATTTAAATTGACTTCAGGGGGAGTTGGATCAGGCCTTGCATGAGACTGCTTTTCCTGACGCAGCTATTTGCAATTCTTACTCTAGTTTTAATGATACAAAATGAATAGGGGTTAATTATTAGAGAGATAAACGCTGTCCTACCTCGTCTCATTGTTTCCATATTCTGCATGTCCTGAAAAAGTCAGATGAGTGACACACAAACACATACACAAAAAAAGTTAGGTTTGAGCTGGAATGAAAATAAATTTTAAAGTATGGTTGTTATTTCTGAACTAGCTGAAATTTTCATGAGAAAATATGGATAGGAAAAAATAGATCACATTCATTTTTCAAAGCAGCTTAAAACACAAATCTATTACATTGAGTCTAGTAACAAGAGAAGCATTTTTAAACTTGTCAAAACTAATTCCATCAGGAATATTTAAAGTAATAGAATAGAAGAAAACAAACAATTCAATGCTCAGGTGGCCTCTTGCCAAATCAATGTGGCTAAAAATTTCTGTTAGACTCTTCATATGGGGAAATTCACCACTGCAGTTTGATTATTCCAACTGCAACAACCACCTGTTGGAGTACATTTCATAATTAAAGCATTTCTTTTCATAAGACTAAGTGAAGCTGCACAATACCTAGGGCCAGAGTTTCAAAGATATTTAGTTGCCTAAAGATGTAGATAGATGCAGGATAGATGCTCAAAGTCTATTCATTTCAACAGGCATTACCTGCTCAGGCACTTCTGAAAATCCTGGTATATGTATCTGCATCTTTAGGCACCTTTAAATCTAGCTCCTAATGCCCGAATTAAAACATCTCAAGACTTTGACTGGCTTGGATCAGCCCCCAGGAAGCAGCAAACAGTAGCCATGTTTTACAGCATTTCAGCACTCGCTTCTTCTTTGCTATTAGCACCCAGTGATCTCCTTTTGATCTCCTCAAGCTTGAACAGGGGTAAGCATGATGTGGGGCATTCTCCCATATGCTTACCAGTGAGGAAATTAAGCAAGGGTATAAGCTACATTCAACCCATATTTGTAACAATACTTATGAGGCTTGTCTTGGCTTTGTATCAGTGGCAAAACAGCTGCACTTGCATCATTTGAAAGAATCTAACTGCCTATATCCGATACTTGAAAAGAGATCATAAGCCTTACAGCAGCTTGTGTGTTAATAACTGTTCTGTTCAACTTGGTGTTGCATTCTCCCTCATCGCTGACTTTCATGGCATGTAGTCTTTTCTCTGTATCAGAGATGGCTTTTTCCTGGACAGCTGGGTCTGTGGAGTTCAAGCCTTGAACCAAATCAGCTAAAATAGCAAACAAACAAACAAACCAGACATGAAATAGACAGAGCGCGGCGAGCTCAGGAGCGGGTGCTGGCCTTAATGCCGTGTCTTCGCCCCAGTGGCACATGCTCTGACCAAGTGTGAGCCACGTGTACAGCACACTTACTAATTTCATCCACATGTCTAAGGAATTTCTGAAAATCTCTCCCGGCCTCTTCATCGGCCATCGGGGGGCAGGACGCCTGGGGCGTGGAGAGGGACCTAGAGGAAGGAACAACAAAATGAGACAAAAAGAAATGCACGAACCCGCCTGGTTCTGACAGCGCAGCTTTGCTGCCACACCTGGGCAGAGCGGAGGGCTCGCGGCACTGGCTCGCTGGGCCTTTGCCCTTCACCCGGGCTCGGACAGCGCGTGCCCAGCCCAGCACTGCACCGTCCGCAGGGCGCAGCGCCAACAGCAGGCCCGGGACTGGTCTGGGGCGGGACCACGGTCCCTGCGGGGGGGCGGGGCCGGACTCACCCCGCGCGAGCCGCGTCCCCGCAGCAGCCCCCGCGAGCGCAGCGTCCTCCCGGTCGCCTGGGCGACGACGAGCCCCCGCCCCCTCCGAGGCTCCGCCGCCGAATGGGCGGGGTCAGGAGGCCGGAGGTAGCCGCCTGAGGTCCGGGGCCGGCAGCCAGAGGCGTGTCCAAGGGGGGGGCGGAGCCTGAGAAGCCCCGCCCACAGGCGTGTGCCCGCCCCCAGCCTTGGTCCGGAGTCAGTGGGGGGCGCTGGGGGTCG
>ML675648.1:2297193-2319586 GCA_007922155.1 Mesoclemmys tuberculata
TCAGTCAGTCGGGGGCGCTGGGGGTCGATCCCAGGGGCCCTGGCCTGCGCGGCCCCTGCACTAACATGCTGTCTGCGGCAGGCGAGCTCGGCTTTGGCACCCGACCCACCCTCCGGGCCCCTTTGCTCCGTAGGGCGACAGCCCGTGTCTCAGCGCATCGCCCGGCGCGGGCCGCAGTCGCCCTGGCAGCCAAACCTCAGCTTCCAGACAATCGCTGTCTGCTCTCTGGGCGCTGCAGGCGTGGGGCTGCTCTTTGAAGACCGACTTGACCGTAGCTCCCGGGTCCCCCACGGTGCATGGGGCCGTATGTGGACAGCGGCCATAAGGCAGGCGTGCGCTGCACATGTCTCGGGATAAAGGCTCACCTCTCAATCCTGGCTGCTGGTAACTAGCTCTTCTTGGGGTTGCCCCTGTGAGTTTGGCCTGCAGATCAGGAAGCTGGATTTTCTCTGTCGCCTTTTGGCACTGCCTGTTTAATCGCCGCACAGTGTGACCAAGAAACCGAGCTCTAGGGGAAGTGTGGCACAGCTTGGGTACGAGGCTGCTGGCTAGGTAGCATCAGCCTAAACCTGTTCCAAGCCACATCAGGAGCTCTTACCGCTGCAGTTCAGGCTGGGAGAGGAGCGTGGAGCAGCCCATCGGCCATGCCCAAGATGGTATCTGGCATGTTCCCCCTTCACTCACAAGACAGTACAGGCTATATAAAGCAATGCCGCCTGCCCCCTGCTTGTTTATTTACTGGGACGTGTGGAACAACCATGTTAATGTCTCACTCTCCTCTCTCCAGGCTGGGAATTAAATTTCATGCACAGCTGTCCAAGCAATCAAAATGCAGCATGGAAATCTCTGCTTGCAGGTGAAATTCATCCCATGCCTAGGTTCCCAGACACTGCTCCATCATCACTTGGACCTTAATGCTGTCATTAAACCTTAATGTGGTTATTCATTGGTGATTAAAGCCTTGAGCAGACTCTCTGTGCAGAGGTGAAGTTTCCCTTATCCAAAGAGCGCTGGTCTATTTTGAATGCCATCCTTAGGGCTTTTAGAGATGTGCTGCTGCAAGGAGAAACGTTTTCTGGATCTCTTTTGACATTTGCAGTTTCATTTCCCATTGTGTAACAGCTGCCTCCTCCCCTTGCATTTTAGAAAAGTTCTTCTGACATTATTTATGTTTCAGTTGCACTCTGGTGCCCTAACCTGGATTGGGGCCGTGCTGTGATAAGTGTACAGAGAGGCAGACACAAGACGTACCCTGCGACTAAGAGCTTTCAGCCGAGCCAGGGAGGGGCACATTTGACAGGCCCTAAAGCCACTGCTCTCTAGCCTGATACATATCCACTCTCGGCATCTTCCCTCCCTGCCTTGAATAAATTCTTGGCTTGAAATTTCACACAAATGTTTTCTCTGCCCCAGAGCCTTGTTGAAGTGTAGCCTGGTTTTCCCATAATAAATGGCTCTGCACTTGCCTTGCTGTTTGATGAAAACCAAAAAGAGAAATCTCCCACTGCTGCTGTCTTCTGTTTGTCGTATCACTGAAACACACAGCCAGTGAGACTTCCAAGGACCAGAGTAGCTGCCTGTATTTGCTGTGAGCTTTTCTGCTATAAACAAACAGGAGAGGGTCCCATCAGTTGGGGCTATTGCATATAATCTGTTCAAGAAGCATTGCAGAGCTTCTAGGCCTGGCATTTTAAATGCTCAGAGCCCCTTTGCTGTTCATCTTCAGAGGGTCAAAATGCCCCAGCAACCTGAAGGCAAACTGAGGAGACCTCTTTGGTTAAAATGTAGCACTAGCTGATCTGCCACTGGTCAAACAGGAGAGGAAGCCCACTTAAAAGGCAGCTAGCCCACGACTGGCATGGAACACAAAGCCGATGCACTGGCCATTAGTAGGTCAAAAGTTGATTGTGCAGCACCAGGAGCAACCATTAGAGGGGGACATGGCCCACCCCAGTTTCTTACTATCTTGCATAGGTGGCTGGAGGACTACTGCATTGCCATGCCTGGTCCTCTACCCCTTCTTTAACGCGGTTACACTGGTGCATGCTACTAAAGATTTTGGCTAGGTGACCGCTTGGCTTTTCATCCATTTCTCAGGCCTGAGGGCTGTTTGCTGCACGGAGAAGGAGGTGGTTTGGGCCCCAGCGGGAGGGAATCACCTGTAGCCTGGGTTACGGTTTCATCTGTTACACTGCCATGACTGTTGAGGATTTCGAGGTGAGACCTTCCCCCGGGAGGAGCCCGCAGCAGTCCTGCTCCTTGGAAATGCCCGGAACATTTGGCTGTTCACAGCAGAGGGTCTGGCTTTCTCCAGGATTTGTCTCAAGGCAGAGGCAGGGCTCCGCCGTGAGAAGCGGCTCCTCACCCTGTACACTCCTCACCAGTGCCGCACATCACTCATCTCAGATAATAGCTTCCCCCTCTCCCATCCCCCCGCACGGACCTCTCTCCTGCTTGGTTTCCATAAATTACCAGCATCAGAAAGGTGGAATCTAGAAAGAGGGGCTCTAGGGAACTCCGATGCCATGGTGACGGGCGCTGCAGAAAAGCCTAAAGATAGAAACCGTTATCCCTGGCACCATGCCAACTTTCACAGCTAGCTGTCTTGATCACTAGGTATCCTTTGGGGTTCACCGCCCAGAAGGCCAAAGGTCGGGGAATACTGCACTTTGGCTCTTGGCAGTGTCTCTGTGAAGGGGATTCGAGCACCCAAGCCGTGTCTTCCTAAACAGGCCAGCCAGATAAGTGAGCTGCGCTCATGCGTCCAGGGTGAAAATGGAGCACTACCTCCACCACGTGGAGACTAGTAATTACAAGGCCTCAGTGATGAATCGCACTGAGACAACTTACCGGCTCCCTCTGGCTCTCTCAGAGGCTCAGGGCTCACCACATGCTTTGAGATCCGTGCACGGAAGAGGCTGTAGAAGTGCGAAGCACTGTCGTGTTCCTGTCCCCGGGACTGAGTATCCGAAGCCAAGGTCACAATGTGCCATGGGTCCTGCTAGTGACATTTTGCAAAAGGGTGCAGAGACCTGACCCTGTGATAGGAGGTGAAATCTCCCTCCCTAGGGCAGGCGATGTCCTAGGTGTACACCCTCACTGCAGAAATTGGGCCAGCTGCGGGCGATCCTTCATCAAGAGGAGCAGCAGCTCGGCGAGCAGAGGCAACAGACTGTTTGCTGAGAGGGGCTGATACCCCAGGAGCATGGCTAACACGGACTGCTAGCAATGGGGGCTGATTAGCACAGAATCATAGTAATGTCAGGCTGTTAGGGACCTCGAGAAGCCATGACGTCCAGCCCCTGCGCTGATGCAGGACCAAGTAAACCTAGGCCATCCCTGACAGGTGTTTGTCCAACCCGTTTGTAAAGACCTCCACGGACAGGGATTCCACAGCCTCCCTTAGAAGCCTGTTCCAATGCTTAGCTACCCTGACACTTGGCAAGTTTTCCCTAATATCGAACCTAAAGCTCCCTTGTGGCAGATTAAGCCCATTATTTCTTGTCCTACCTAAAACAGACATGGAGAGCACGTGATCACCGCCCTTTTTATAGCAGCCTTTAATGTATTTGAAACCTGTTCTCAGGGAACTCTTCTTTTCTCATGACTAAACATCCCCCGTTTTTTAAACCTTTCCTCATAAGTCAGGTTTTCCAACCCTTTTTATCATTTTTATTGCGCTTCTTTGGACTCTTTCTAATTTGCCCATTTCCACTCCAAATTGGACACAGTACTCCAGCTGAGACCTCACCAATGGGACAATTACTTCCTGTGTCTTACATATTACATTCCTGTTAATAAACTCCGGAATGATATTAGCCTTTTTTTGCAACTGTATCACATTGTTGGCTCATATTCAACTTGTGATCCACGATAACCCACAGCTCCTTTTCACCAGTCCCACCATCTAGCTAGCTACGTCCCAGCGTGGATTTGATTTTTCCTTCTTAACCATAGTGCTCTGCACTTTATTCAATTTCATCTTGTTGAACTCAGACCAATTCTCATCCTGTCCTCCAAAGCGCATACACGAGACCAGAGCTGCAAGGAGTCAGAGGTTTCACCAGCAAGATCTGTGAGGGGGGAAGCCTTAGTGACAAGAGAAGTGGAAACTGATGACTATTGAAACTGGCCATAGGGTGGCACCATCTACCCACACAAAACAAGCAGCCTGCCATAGTTCTGAAAGGTTCGTTGTTTTAATCATGTGGTCACCTGCATTCCACCCATAGGGGGAGGACTCGTGAGATCTATTGTTGAAAATTATTTGCATCAGAACTAGAGAGTCATGAAACAAGTTATTGGGTCCAATATAGGGGTAAGCAGGTGAAATGTAATGGCTTCTGTTGCTATACAAGAGGTCAGACAGGATGGTCTTCTGGCATTAAATTCTATCAGACTATGAAGAGTTGTTTAAACCAAAGGAAGGAATCCCACAGCATTTTCACTCCCCTGCTTGAATAATTGCGAGACATCTTACCTGTGTTCCACCCACTAGCCCTCATTGCCTTCTGTGTGACAGGGACCGAACACCACTTGGGAGGGGGCTGTGAACTCCAGTGTGGGGAGGAACATTATCCAAGCCTTGAGAGGCTAGAGGTGTGGGCAATATATTCAAAGGGAGGGTGGCACTTGGCAAGCTCAGAGGGCTATGCTGCTGCGACCAGTTCTGCACTGGCCCCATGGAAGACAGACGAGCTGGACAGGGTCTGTGAAGCCTGTTCCATCTCCGATGTCCGTGCTAGTCAGGGGGTGGTTAGCAAATGATTTGCCAGTGCTGCCACCAAATAAAATGCCTGAAGGATGCTCTCCTAGTGGCCCCACTTCTCCACTCTCTGGCCCGCTCCCCATTCCCCTCCAGCTGCATGCCTACACAAAGACAGTTGGAGCCCCGCAGGGCTCTCCCCAGCTCCCTGCAGCAACATTGAAGTTTGGGGACAGAAATGGTCCAAAACCTGTTTCACCTCATTGATAGACCCGACTCACACTGCTTCTCAAATAATACCAGTGCTTTGAGTTCATGGCGCCCTTCAGCTGTAGGCCTCAGTGTATTTTACACGTGGGTCAGTAACGTCGCCGTTTTACAGATGGGGAAATGGAGGCAGAGAGATCTGAAGTGACTTGCCTGCGGTCACACAGTGAGTCTCTGGCCAAGCCACGAAGAACCATGTCCCCTGCTCTAAAAAAAAACCCTCCCTGCTGCTTGAGCCATCCCTTGTTTGCAAGTTCCCCATGCCTACGGCAGCCTGGCATGCTCTGGGGATGCAAGATTAGCGCTGGCTGCTCAGTGCAGGGGAGGAGTCTCCCTCTATGGGGAAGCTCCCTCCAGAGAACAGTCCCTACTCCCGTGCAATGCTGTTATTTATACACCCTGCTGGAGCACTTAAATAAACCAATCGGCAGGCCACGTTTCCTGGTGTCGTTGATGCAGAGCCTCGGCCACGCTAGTGCCAGCGAGCAGGGCCAGGTGAGAACAGGCCCCTGAGGTCAACGAAAGGAAAATGAAGAGGTGCTCACTGGAGCATAGTCTCTGAGAGCGGAGGGAAGCTGATAACACAGCTGTGGCAAATAGAGTTAGCAGCCAGATTGAAAGATTGTATTACAGCCACTGAAATAAGCAATATCTCCAGCCTGGCTCTGTTCTGACTCGCCAAAGAGAAACTGACATATTGGCGACATGGCCAGCCGGTGAACCATTAAGAGAGCTCAGCTGTGGAGCGCGCTCAGGGCCCACAATTTGCTCTCGTGCTCAGGGTTTTGTCTGGCCGTCTGGTTGCAGCGAGCGGTGCAGCGATTCATAGGCAGACGTGTTAACAGAGGAGGGCCCTTAGCAAAATGACGCCGCCCGGGGCTGTAAATACCTCTAGCTAGTCTCATACAGAGGGATTCCCTTAATAAATGACACTCATGGCTGGAAACGCTACATATACCTTCATGTCTCAAGGATTTATTAGTGGCACTAAAGGCAGTTTGGGATCGCACAGTGGTTACTGGAATGGAATATCGCTGGAGAGCAGCCTGCTCTTTCTCTCTGTCTAGCTACATGCAAGGCCACTGTCACCAACGTATCTGAGCTCCCTCTGTCATAGCCGTGCAAGGAAAGCTGGCTTCGCTCCTGCTACCCCTACACCTGACTCAATCCAGCCTTTCATTTTCATGCTCGCTCAGTTCATCCACAGAGGTAAAGAAAAACAAATGTGGCCCCCCCTGCAAGAATTTTCAAATCGTTTTCCACCAGCAAGAAACCAGGGGCCTCATTATGCTAATGATCTGACCCATCGCCTCTAAGTGGCTGTGAATAGCAATCAGTAATCCCAACAGGCCATCTGTTCTGGCTCCTACACGTGAATCACAGAGAGAGACAGGAACGGTGGCAGCAGGCGGCCGGGTCTCTCTTTCCAGATTGTGACTGCAGGCCTTGGGAGCGGTCTCTGAAGGACAGGGTCCTGTGTCCTGTCAAGTCAGAACTCAGAACGTTTCTAACCTCGCTCGGTGTCTTCTGCGCACAAGATGCGTGGCCCGTGTGGCGCCCATGGCGCGTGCTGGGGAAGCAGCCGGAAAGGAGGACTGGAGGTTGACCGGGAGCAGGGAGTGTGGATAGGCCGGGAGGGAGGCAGACCTAGGCTCGGTCTGGTGGAAGGAGGAGGTTGAACTGAAGGTCCAGGGGGAGGCCAGATGGAGGAAAGGAAGAGCCGAGGGTGTATATGGCAGGTGAGGAATGAAGGGCAGGTTACATTTGGGAGGTGAGCGCAAGTTCAGAACTGAACGGCTAACGTGCGCAGGCTCACAAACGATGTGAAGGTGCAAGACAACGAAATCTTTCGTCCTGGCCCTTCACTGTTAGGATTGGCCAGGCAGCAGCACGTTCCCTGATCAACACTGCTGACTGCCAGGGCCATGGCTGCTGCTCTGCACCCTGGCCCAGCTGCAGTGTTAGCAGATTAGAGGCAGGAGACAGACAGGTATTTGGGGTTTCATCATTTTTCCCTGCAAATTTTTTATTTCAGCTAAATTGTGGTTTTCGGCTGGAAAGTTCTCTGCATGATCAGGCCCTGTTGGGGGACCCAGCCAAGCTCTGACTGCAGCATTGCCTGTCAGGCTTCTAGCGGGATGTGTTCGAATCAATTTGATCTTCATCACAAATCCCATCAGCTAAGGCAGAAAGCCCGGACAAGGCTACTTTCCGGATGTGCTGCGCAACCTTGTCAATGGTGTAGAAACCTAATTAGCTACTTAATTGCCTTGCTAAGTAGGCTGTAAAAGACAGTGTCTCGGCATGGAGTTAACATGGCCGGTAGAAGCGTCTTGCTGTTGGCTATTTTCTCTTCGTTGTTTTCCTTTGGCAGATGATTTTTCATTAGTCACCCAAAGACTCTTAAAGGTCACTCATTCTCTCATACCTTGTGAGCATCCTGTTCTAACACAAAGCAATACAAAAGGCTCACATCTGTTCAGGCCTCGTCTTCTACACGCGTCTGTAATAAGGACAGCAAGTGATGCATTGCGGAAGCTGTTTATAAGTGTTCTAGACCTGAGTATTTATCAAATTAGTAGGTGTGTTGACAGCGCGCCATGGAAAATGCCTATCAGGAGTGGAGCAAAGCCAGGCAAAGCATAGCAAACTGTTTTGGAGGAAACTGCAAATGCTTCCTGCAAGAAAGCCCTGTTTGAGTTCTTTTTTTCCATCCCCATGTACAAGGGGACTTCTTGTCAGGCAGCACGAATTATTGGTTCACTGGAAGCACGCAACTGCTTCCAGCAATAAAAAAATTACAACAATATTCTACAGAAATGGTCCAAAACAGGATTTCTTATAATAGCCACACACCTGTGGTTTAGATAGATACAGTAGTGTTGTATTTTTATATAGGACTCGTCCATCACTTCACTGTTCGTGGAACAGAAGCATATTCTTAGCATGGAATGGATTTCCAAATTCCAGCTTTGTCTACCAGCCAGGACAGTTTGCAAATCGAAGAGAATGGCAGGTCCTATTTTGACGATGTCGTGGCCCAGATTCCCAGTAGGATGGAGGTGGGTGGAGAGATCCATCCATCCCTCCAGGACACCACTAGCAATCAGTCCAGCTAGCAGTCCAAATACCCCCAAACTTGGCCCCAAAATTGCAAGTTTTGTTTTTAATTAGGATTGTCAGTCATCCCCAGAAGCTATTAAGTGTTCACCCAGCAGAGGAGGATTTGATGCTGTCAGGTTGCTGGAGGAGCTCTGGAGCATAATTTAATACCAAGCAACTGATCTCATTTCAATTTCTAATAGAAGAGGGGGTTGCAGCGGATGCTTTTCAGGGCAGGATCGGTTTGAACTGGGGGGCCATCAAGAGGTTCCCCCGGGCTCTCTCTTAGAGATGAGGGTCACCAGAAAGCGGCTACAGAGTGTCAAGAGGTGAGTGAGTTAGCGTGCATGGACACTCATTTAAAAGGAGTAGCTAATGATGGGTCAGCTTCACCTCTGGAGTCTCACCACAGACTCCCACTCAGAGTCACCCGGGCTGGGTTTGGTGCAGCGTTTGCATCTTGGACCTTAAAGAGACAGATTCTTAACACAGCGTCCCTCCGGCAGCAAACCTAACGCCTGTGTAGGAGGCTTTGCTGAGGAGAAAAGCTGGCTCCAAAACGGTCCATCTGGGCCTCTCCCAGACGTCCCTCCCTCATGTTCGTCGCCACTGATGCGAGTGGCAATGCTCACGCCGTCAGGACTGCTGCTGAGAACTGAGATCCACGGGGTCAGGATCCTTGCTCGTCTGTTTCGTCCGTTGGTTGTATCCTGTTTGACTGCTGGATTGTGAGCTCTTCAGGGCAGCGGCTGTCTGCCTTGCCACCCGTCTGTCCAGCGCCCAGCACAGGGGGCTGTAAGCCCGGGCTGGGGTTTTGAGGCGTGGCTGTAACATACATAATAGTAAATAACAGAAATCCTGGATCAAAAATGGCAGCGTCACTGACTGAGCAATCAGCGCAGCCCCCAAAGCTTCACGGCCCTTGGAACGAATCTGACCATTCTGCGCCTGCCCCGGAGATTCCTGTGGTAAGCAGCGGTGCTAGTCGAGCACTAAGGGCCACATCCCATTGCTCGGAGAAGGAAGCTTGCAAGTCACTTCTTCCGCCAGAACTAAGGGTGGCCATCCATGTACCTCTGTCCGCCCTGAAGTCCTGACACCCTGACAGCAGCCTCTGCCGGGCCAGGGTGGACAGCAGAGGGGAGTCACAGGAAAGAGAGCCAGTGTCCCAGCTCCATTTACCTTCGTGTGCGCTGGCCCCTTGGAGCCACCCCACCCCAGCGCTAGTTGCAAGGATCTCCGGTCAGCACAGCTTAGCCCCGCAGGAAAGCAAGAGCGTTCCCCCTTTCAGCCTCACCTGCCAGCCGGGGACGCGGAGCTGCCAAAAGCGTGCTGTGGGTTGGCAGCACAGACTGGAGACGGCCCTGGTGGAGCCATTCACGCGCACATGTGGAGCACGTCAGGCCCAGCTCAGAGCAAATGAGCACAGGGCCTGACCGAGGCAGTGGATTGATGGTGGAGCCCCCCAGCGCCCTAGACCTGACCCCACATCCTGGCCAAGGTCACTAGTGGGCGAGTTTCTGTTAGCCTCTCAGGCTGGCTGTTACTAAGCTGCTGGACGTCTTTGCAAGCTGGGCGGGCAGGGCTGGAACAGGGGGGTGGGTCTCAGGTCAGGACTGAAGTGCCCTGGCCATGCTGTGTGGATGCGGTGGGGAGCCCCGGTCTGGGATAGTGGTGGTGGTGGAGGGGGTGTGTGCCAAGACGATGGCAGAGCTGTGTGGGGCGGAAGTGTGCGAACACCGGGCCTCGCTATCCCAGGCCCCTCGGCCTGGCTGCCGGAGCATTCTGTTCACTACTGCCGCGATGGAGAGAGGCTCTGCCCAGCAGCAATGGGAATGGGTGTTTTGGTCGTGAGGATTTGGAGCAGCTTGTCCCATGCCATAGCCAGGCTGCTGTGTTTCGATAGCACCGTCACCATCACATCTGCAGCCTCTGTGTTTCCTGGCCGGCACAGCTGGCTATCTTGCGGGGGGAGGAAGTGCTGCATGCTGTCACCCTGTTGGGCCCAGAGTCCATGGATCAGCAGGGGCAGGGACTGTGGCAGGCAGTGCATTTAAGCTCAGGGTAAGAAAGGGTCTGGGGTGACTCTCCAAAGCCCCTCCCTGGCTGCCCTAGGGGCTGTGGGGGAGCAGGCTGCAAGACTGGCTCCTCTGAAGGTGGAGGAAAAGCGGGGACCGTGGGTAGGAGGCTGGGATTGAGGAATCTCTGGGCTTCCCCCGAAGCAAGGAGAGCAATAATGTTCCTATGGGGTGGGTACAGGAATCCTCCTTCCTGTGTCCTGTTAGCATTTGCACTAACCCCTGACAATGCACCGAGAGCTCCAGGGCGGGGAGCTCCTGTTCCAAACAAGTTCTGGATGCTGCTGGCTCTGCCTCCACGCCCGACGCTAATGCTCTCTGGAGAAGCCTTCCGCCCTGCAGATGCCAGGCATGGAACCGGCTCCCCTCCTGCTCCAGGGTGGGGCTCGCTCGCTCTGAGGGTTGCAACAGCCTCCCCGAAACGACCCCTGCACCCAAAGCTCGGCAGTAAATCAAGTCTCATGAAAAGCGCCCAAAGCATCTGGGTGTGACAGGAGCTGGGGAAGTCATTACGGGCTGGCTGGGTTTACAGGGTCAGAGGCGGGCCCCGCTCAGCACTATGGGAACAGATGGAGGGGAAATAAAGGAGATTTGCTGAGTTGTTCCCCGCTGCACCTGCCCAACCAGCAGCAGCCTCCTCCATCTCCCTTTCACCAGCAGGACCCTGCACACTGGCTGTTCACCCAGCTAATTAGCCAGCCCTCCAAGGCCCCGCTAGGCTGGCAGCTGAGTGAACCTGGTGGAGCGGCAGAGAGAGGAGGGGCTGCTTATTGCTGCACTGGGCTCGCGGTGCCCAGGGAGCAAGGGGTCTGTCTCAAAAAAGGCATTGCCATGTCCTTTCCCTCCTCCTGGGCTGCTTCCACGGGGGACAGAGTGGATACTGCTAGCTGTCACACGGAAAAAGACAAGACTCAGTGGTATTAGGGTAGCGCCTACAGGCCTCAGCCGAGTTCAGGGACTCGTCGTGCAAGGCGCTGTACGTACACAAACTGAGAGAGTCTCTGCCCGAAAGAGCTCCCAGCCTAAGCTGACCAGATGGAGAAAGGATGGGTCACTGGCCCATTTAGCCCCACAGCGGGGGACTAAGACACAAGGCCTGGGATCCACCAAGGTACTTCAGGGCTTAAACATCTTTGGAAATCCCACCCAAGGAGACTAAGTGACTTGCCCAAGGTCACCCAGGCAGAGCCAGGATCTGGATCCAGAGCGCCCGAGGCCTTTAACCTGTGCACAGCAGCTCTCCACTGATCACGGTCGGGCGTCTCAATGCGGCAGTGCTGGGGGCAGGGCACACCTGTGTGTCTGGAGTGGGGTTCAACTCACCACAAGCTCGCCTCCTTGCATGTGTGCCGGGGAATGTAGCGCGCACTGCATCTGGCACCACCTTGCTGCTCATTGCTTGCTCTGCAACAGCCTTTCTCCAGGTCCTGTGGGCCTCCGGCCAGGTCACCAGGTAGTGCACCCCTTCCGAGGTTGCAGAGTTCAACAGGACCACGGACTATCTGTGCCACGATCCCAGCAGCTGACATGGGAGGCGGGCCAGCTGCTGCACCAGGTTCCAGCCCAGGGACACTACAACCAGCAACTCACGTCCTCAAGCCACACCCCTGCTGCTGTTTCTGTGGGCTCCTTCCTACCAAGCCTCCATATCATCTCTTTCCTTGTTCTGGGTTTCCTGCTGGAGCTTACGCTGTTCCCCATGGTACCTCACCCCCATCTAGCCTACTGCCAGACTCCTTACTCCAGGACGGGCCCGGAGGCCTTCCTCCCCCTGTACTCGCTCCTTGTGCATTAGGAAAGGGCTAGATAGAAAATATCATAAAGCCACGATAGAAATCCATGGTACACCCACACCTGGAACACGATGCGCTGTTCTGGTCGACCCATCCCCCAAAAGATATATTAGAACTGGGAAAGGTACAGAGAAAGGCAACAAAAGTGATTTTGGGATATGGAACAGCTTCCTTCCGAGGCGAGGTTAAAAAGACTGGAACTGTTCAGTTTAGATAGAGGCCTATAAAATCATGAACGGTGCAGAGGAAGTTAGAAAGTTACCCTGTCACCTAACACAAGCAGCAGGGGGGTCACCCAATGACGTTAATAGGCAGCAGGCTTAAAACGAACATGAGATCTTCCTGCAGTCCCTTCCAACCCGAATGTTCTATGCCAAGGCAGCGCTTCCTCACACAAGGCGCAGCCAGCCTGGGGAACTCCTTGCTGCGGTTGTTGGGAAGGCCAAAAACATACCTGGGTTCAAAAGAGGACTTGCTAAGCTCATGGAGGACGGGTCCATCAGTGGCTATTGGCCAAGACGGTCAGCACTGCAACCCCATGCTGTGGGTTTCTCTAATGCTCCAACTGCTACAAGTGGGACTAGCCCACAGCGGGCTGATTCCCTCGCTAAATTGCCCTGTTCTGTTCATTCCCTCTGAACAGCCAACACCAGCCAGTGTGAGAAGACAGGACACTGGGCTAGACAGATCGTTGGGCTGACCCTACAGAGCCATTGTTCTGTCCTTAATACCCACCCTCATCCCAGGGAGCAGCTGCAGACACCTTCCCTTGCAGCTTTCAGGGTCTCAGCTTTAAAGTGCTGGCCCAGCCCTTCCCCAGCTGCGCTTCACTCTCAATTAACCCTGGCCCTCCTTTGCTCAGCTGGTCCCTGTAACTCACTGGCCCCTGAGGTCCTGGTTAACACTTTCAGGGCACCACCCGTCAGGGTCCTAGCCCAAATGGGTGCCATACAGGAGAAAGGCTGGCCCTCCCCACAGCAGCTCTGCTCAGAGCAAGGCCTAGCCCCATTTCCGAAACAACGCAGAACCCTTGGCAACATCTGCCATTAAACCCTGAACCTGAGCACTAGCTACACCCAGGGCCCCACGACCTGTGGCCAGGTCTGGCTGCATTTCCGAGGGGAGATAAGGTTTACACAGAGGCAGCCCTAGTGCCTGGGGCTTGACTAATGTGACCACCCGTTTTCTAGTTCAGAAGCACCCACCATGGCACCCATTTCATGTCCCAGAAAGGAAAAGCAACAGCCCCCCTACAGTAACAAACCCTCGGTGCCTCCCACCTGTTCACACGGAACAGGAGAGAAACGATGTCAGGGCCGCCGACCTCACGCTCACCGGAGACGCTGCCTTACGGCCAAGCAGCCCCAGCAGAGGGAAGGGACCAGGGCGTGCTGTCGCTGGTGAGAGGAAGAGCTGGGCTCCTCTGAACATCGGGCTGCAATAATAGATGCAGAAGCCTCAGTATGACTTTCCAGCTTTAGCGCTGCACTGGGTGAAATGACGTCCCAAATGTCTCCAAGGACACGATTCTGGCAGACCTACTTTGAAAGCCGCCTATAAACCAGTGCAGCAGCTCACAGAGTAAGGCACGACTTAGTGTGAGTAAGGGTAGCAGAATCTGGGGAAAAACCCTCCCCAAACCACCGAGATTTCACTATCGTCCCTTCACCGTCCGGCTTGAGAGCTGAACATTGCCCACCCAGCCCCATTAGCAACTCACCCCCCTCCCATACACGGCTCCCTCCACAAGCACGCACGCAGCCTTTAAGTGGCTGCATGTGCACAGCCAGTGGAGGAACATAAAGGTTTGTGCGGCCAGTACCTACAAAGCCACGGACACCCACACAAGCTGGCCATGTTACATCCCCCTCTCTTGGCAGCGTCTGGGCAGCGGGCACAGCCGCTCATCACAAAGGCATTATTGCAAATCTCCCTAGGCCGTGGAAGGCCGGCGACACCGTGAAGTGTATGGGCAGTTTTTACCTGCCTTCCTGTGCCCTGGTGACAGGCTTAGAAGCGCAACGTCACCGTGACCTTCAGGGTCCTCAGCGGCTTTTTGTGCTTTCTTTGCCTCTGCAAAGTCTGCTCGGACCCTAGCGTTCCCATGGCCCTGCCAAGTGCGTGTTGGCAGCTGCCTTTTGCGTGAATGCAAGGGGGTGGGAGATACGTCTTTCGGTGCAGCTCTCTAGCCGGCCCTGACGACTGAAGGGGAACAGCCAGGCCGGGTCGCAGCAGCTCAGAGGGTGCGAGGATCCTTCCGGCTCTCTGACCAGGTCATGGATCCCGTCTGCCAACACAGCTCTCCTGAGCCAGCCAATGGGCCATTGCGGCTGGTGGGCGCTGCTGCATGCAATAGCAACAGCTTCTTATCAGGAGGGAACATGTGCTTTATGGCAGCCAAGGCTCAGCCGAACACAAAGCAAGGGCATGGCCGTGCAGCGCCACAGGGCGTTGTCCCTGTATGGGCTATAACGCTAGGGACATGATCCGCGTAGCAGTCAGAGGCTCACGGCACCCATGGCCCTGATGTGGGGATGGTGTGCGTCACAGAGCCATAATGTGGGTATTCGCCACATGTAAATGACAGCGCCATCGTTACAGTCGCCACACGCGTCAGCGATCCATAAGCATTGCTGCTCTGTTCGTTACAGCGCCATGGGTACGGACCCCACACACGCTCCACCCGTGCTGTACCCATAACAATGACCCATTCCTCGCGCCTGCGGGGGATACGCATGAACTCAGCACTACCAGGCCTACCCTGGCACTGTAATGTCACCCAACGGAGAGGCGTGCTATTTCCGCAGCACTCCATCCTGGCTTACAGGAGCGGGCATCGCTGATCTGTACAGGAAACACGCATGCTCGGCCGCAGTGACAGCTCTGGTACTATGGGCTGCTGCCAGGGCACGTGTAACACAGGGCGCTACTGGTGGAAGCAGGTGGCCTCTTCTAGTTGAAGTGATGGGCTGGTTCCAGCTGGCAAATCCTGCCTCTGTTCCTAGGCACAGTTGCAGCGTGGAACGCTTTTTTGGGGTCCCTATTTGATGTAACCCTGGTAGCGCTTGAAGCAAGGACAAAGAGGATTCCTGCCTCTCGTCTGCTGTAAACCGACCGAGCTCCATTAGGGGAGATTTATGATTCCTTTAAGATTGATCTGTAAATCATGCCGGAGATGCTAACAGTGCATTTCTGACTCAAAAATAACAGGTTCCTGGAGCGCTGGCCTCAGCCTAGCTGCAACCAGTCAATGCCTCTTTTTAATTATCAATTCATAATTCCCCAGAAAGCACCTTGTAGAAAGCCGTGCTGTTTATCATGCGCCGCGCACGGCTCCAATGCTTCTCACTTGCCTTTCCCTGCCCTCACCCCCAAAACCGGGCTGAGCAAAACATGGCACAGGGAGTGTGAAGCACTTCCCATGAATGGAGAGACTCACACAGAGCTGCAGAATCTGCTGATCCTTTGTGCTAATTTATAATCAATTTAAGTGCTGGTGATTAGCCACAAACCAACCAGCTACTAGGAGGAAGCAGAAGCAAGGATCCTCCTGTGGGTACAGCAAGAAGTGGCTCTGCCAGGCTCCCTATGTAGGGCAAGTAACTTAATCTTTCTCTGCTTAGCTGTCAGATGGGGATAATAAAGCTCCTGGTTTTTCACCCATCTGCCTTGTCTAGTTAGATTGTAAGTGCTTCAAGGCAGGGGCTATGGCTCACTGTTGGAACGTACAGCACCTAGCACAATACAGCACTTCGCAGAGATTTTTGGTGGGGCCCTCTAAGTGTTATGGCAATATAAATAATAATAAAAATCCAGCGGTACCTCTGCTCATCCCTTCTGGAGATTTGTGAAGAGTGCTCTGGCCAGCTCACGGGGGCCTGTGCAATAGGGCGACGCTGTATGTTTTGTTATTGCCCATGGTCTAACGGAATCTATATTTAGCCTCATACGCATTGAGTTAATCTAGCTCTCTAGCTAAGGTACTTATAGGCCCCCCCTCACTATCACTACAGCATCTGAGCAACTCACAATGGGGAGGGTCAAAGCCATATTTCTCATTCTGCTCTACGCCAGGCTGAACTGGACAGACCCTTAGAGCTGCAGAGCACATCTCACCAATCTGCCGCCCGGAGCATTATTGGGCCATGGTTGTTATTTATTAAGATGTGCTCTTCAGAGCTGCACCGCACATGCAGTGGAAAAGGTTTCTGCCCCACGGTGTTTGCCTGCTCATCAGTGGATAAGAGCGAGCTTTCCCATTCGTGGGGGCGCAGCACATCTGGCTTCATCCAGGCCGCGGTAGAACTGTCATGGGAAAGGGAGTTGGGATTCCCTCGGAAAAAGGCAAGGCTGATATAGAAATAAAAGGGAATTGATTTAGATACGTCAATAAAAACAGGTAACATATTCAGATTTGCATAAATGTAGCAAGTGCCACGTTGTTAACGTTTAATTTGAAATAAGAGGGCGGGGGGTGGGAGGAGAAGGAGAGTATGAAATTAACTAGGCATGTGCTTATCATCCTGCGTGCCTTGCTTGTCTTCAATCCCTTTCCACCCCTTTCATCTCCTGCATCTGCTTCAATTGTCAGGACTTCAGGGAGGGCCCATGTCTTCCTAATTGTTTGTGCAGGGCCCGCAGCAATGGCGCCTTGATCCTAGGGGAATATAAATGGTACATGTTAATGCTAATATTGGCAGGTGCGGGGCAGTTTTGGTTCTACCCTGTTGTGCGTCCATGTTGTGGACCATGTTAGCAACTCTCTGCTCTTAGCAATAATGCCTCAACTTTCCAAGTGCTCTCTTTAATTCTTAATGAGCTGTGATTTCAATTTACTTCTCTTTAGAACATGTGCGCTCCTGACACATCCTCTTTCACTCTAATTGCTTTCTTTTATTATAATTACATAAAAAAATGAGACTTGTCCTTGATACTGGCAAGACATTATTTATTTACTTATATTATTAAACGGGCAAGGTTTAAGAGCTTATGTCTGCAGGACCCTCTTTGCCAGCAAACCAGTGCTCATTTGCTCCAGGAATTTGGCCATGGCAAATTTCAGGCAGTGGAGTTTTCTGTGTTTGCTTGTTTTTAATCAACTAAATCTGCAACAAAATAAAAATATTGTTAAGGACTAGAGAGGGGATGACGGGAGCTTCCAATATGTGGCTCCGAATTTTCAGCTGGGATTCCAGGAGGAAACAGGCAGGAGACATGGCTCCGAAACACGAGTCTCAGTTATTCCGCAAACTCAACTCTATAGTCCTAAACTAATGGTGGCATGATACAATTCCTCATTCACTGAGCAGCTATGACCTTACACCCTTGAGGATAGGCTTGAGGCAGCGTTTCAGACTAAAATGAAGCCATCCATTGGACTTCAATGGACCCAAGATTTCACCCCCTATCATCTTAGTAGCCACAGGGGCCCACCAAGTTCTATAAAGCATGGAGAAAGCGATCTAATTTAGTGTCAAATCTATTGGCCTTTTCTCTACTCCTGGACTCACAAAGCAACACACGAGTATCTCATGCCCAGGTCTCCATTGCAGATCAAATGATTGCAACAGAAGTTGGGGAGTTTGCTTTGCTTTTCAGAATTATGCACTAAGGATGGGATCTGGATCGGATTGACACTGAATGACGCATATCCTTCTCTCGCTTGAAAGATGCGAATGGCAAAGAATTATTCCTGCTCTTCACCCCTGTGATTAAGGAAGATTTTTATGCTCTCCTCACCTGTTTCCAATTGCCACTTCCAATTCTCCAATTGTTGGAGAAAATCCAAAGCTCTAGTAAGGAATTTTTTCAGTCTTATTTGTCATTGAGAACAACCATGACTCCAGGGGCAGAAAACGTATCACCTTAAACACACTGGCATGTGCTCTGCAGCAACAGTAAATTAGGGCAAACATTGCAAATGGATCTCTTTCTCTCTTAGAGACCAGGAAAGGATATTGGAGCCCATAGTTATGACATTGCAGCAGGAAACAGGCGGAACACCGTGCAGAGGAATCCAGCTATAGCTAGCTACTGCAGCATCCTGATTGGGGAAACACCTTCCCTGACTGGCTAATGGGAATATGATCCAACATCAGAGAGGGATCTGTTGGCTTACCTATTAAAATGTCCTTGCTGGAGTTTGGTGGACATTTTTTTTTTTTGTCTAAAGTCTTTTTTTCCCACTGCAAATGGCTTTTTGTATGGAAAAACTTTTCCCAAAAAGGCTTGTTTGTTGAAAATTTAGGGCTTTCCATGAAGAAAAAAAAAGCCTCTGGTCAAAAAAAAAAAAGAACTCCGTCCCTCCCGCCAAATTCCAGTTTGAGCAATTTTTGAAACTATGCCCACACATTTGGACGAAAATTTCAGTTAAAAAACCCAAGGAAAACATTTTTTCATCCAAAATTTTTCTTGAAAAAATAACTTCCCGAGCATCTCAAGCCTTTGCACTCTCCTACAAGCAGTAATAGACAAAAGGAAATCAGTCTGGGAGCGAAGGACATGACTGCATGAACAGGGCATGAATCTGCACCAGTGAGGTCAATGGAGGAGGGTTAGGTCATTGACTTCAATGGGAACAGGAACAGGCACTTGGTAAAGGAACCTGGTTTGTGCCTGATTCCTTTTTCGTATTTGGTTTTTGATTTGTGGCTAATAAAATGGGGGCTGCCTGGCTCCCTGGAGTCTTTGCGGTTCTTACACCAAGGGTTCTGGAAGACCGAGGACTCCGCATCATGATTTTGGAGCAACAAGAGTGATGGCTCTCTGGTACGAGAGTGAAATTGTTCCCACACATTCTTGGTGTGGGAAGGGGAACAATAAACCCAGTGATCCAATGTAATGCTCTCATTCTTGACTGCAAGGGGATGCGGGTGAATACATAGGAGCTGGAACAGAGTAGGAGGCATATTTGAATGGAAAATCCATTGTGACGCAGCTGCAGTCATCAAATGAGGTCTAGGCTTATACAACCTAAAAGTGACCTCCGTACCTTTAAAGTGTTTGACCTCCTTACTTATTACGCTCCACAAGATACTTCAGTGTAATTTCCTCCGACACGTCTGCATTCTGATGCTGTGTTGGCTGCCAGCATGATTTTACTTAAATAATAGGGAGCTTTTTCTTAACAAAAAACCACTGTACCTCATTCAATAAATGCACCAGACCCCTTTTTGCCATCGTTTTGGAAGTGGCACAACAGATCAGAGCACGGATCACATCTAGGTTGGCATCTTATGGGCTAATTACTGTGCCATGGCTCGTCTTTGAACACTGGACTCATCACGTAGAACGTATCCATGCCTGCCAGGTTATTTCCCTTGTAACACTGGGGTTAGCTGGAACTCATGCTGTAGTGTAAGACTTAGGAAGAGGAGCTCGTAACAGTGGCAACAGCTGGTGAAATATTAATAAGACTTGCTTCAGCACAAAGTCTCCCACACTGAGCTGGGATGGAGGGGGGGAATGGTTTTCCACAGAGGAAAAGCAGATTCTTAAGACTCACTCTGAGATTCTTTTTTTACATGGGAGCCTAAAAGCCAGGCCTCCTAACTACACTGTTAGCTACTTACATGAAATGCCCTGATTTCCAGATGGTTAGAACATGATAGGCTCCCACTAACATCAATGTGGGATTTTCAAAAGCCCCGACGTGAGTTAGGAGCACATGTTCCAAGTCAAGGAGACTTACGTGCCCGCGCCATATAGATGCCTTCAAAAACTCCACCCAGCAGGAACTGCTGGGTCCTTGGAACTCTTGAAAATCTGCCCGTTGATTCAGGTGCCTAAATATGGTCTTTCGCTCTCCATTTTTAAAATCCTGACCTGTGGCTTCATTGTATGTTTTTCTCACGCTCCGCTTTATTTCAATATTAAATCCAAACAAACAGTGAAATGAGGAACCATTGCTGCAGGCTGGGACGCAATCCAAACGTACCAAGCGCTCAGAGCCTGGGAAGGTGACATTTCAAAAGCTGCCTCATCGTTGAGTCTGGCTGTGGCTGTGAGGGATTATTTTCCTCTGGGCCATCGCTGGGAACCTATTCAGCAGCCTCGGCTGCAGTGAATGTGGAACCAGTCAAAACATCGGCTCCAAAAGAACCGTCTTACTGCCAGCCCATGCTATCTGTAGGGTAATGGACTCCATGCAGGTTGCAGTGTGAAATAGCAAAGCAAACCTCAAGGAAGCAAACGGAGCAGGAGAAAGGGATACCCTCATGCGTTAATAAGCAGTCAGATCAGCCTCTCAGCTATTGTATTCTTCTTGGGGAACAATTTGTGCACCCAGATTCTGATACAAATCAGAGTACTAATCCCTTTCCCCCCATGTCTCTGGAGATCAAAATTTGGGATTGAATTACATGTAGTTAGCATCATCTAGTGCATAAGATGAAACACTTTTCACAAGCTAAATGATGGTGTGATTTCCACAGCAAACACTCTGTCGGCAAAGGACCCGCAGCTGCTGTTCCTTGAAGCTGGTCCGAGAAATGAGATGTAGAAGAGCAGAGTTAACTTTACCCATAGGAAAGCAAACTGGAGAATTCTGCATGACAGGGCTGCATTCTCCATCATCCATCGTAAACAGACATAACTAATCACAGAGCTCACGCCTGGGAAATGTGACTCAGGATGCTGTTAAAACAAACACATATACAGGTATGTGCAGAGTCGATGAACTGGCTCACGACCTTTCCAGCTCACCCCAAATCCAGATCTCCTGGATTCGCATGGGGAAATGCTGGGCTGTAATGAGCATTTCCATGTTAAGTATCTTGGGGACAGAATTTGGGGCTGAAAAAAAGAAAGGACAAACATTAAAAATATGCTCCTTTGTGGCTGGGTTTGAGTGTTTCCCAAGGGGTCTCTGAGGTGGAAGAAGAGCCTTCCGCAAAGGTGAGGAATGGAAAGAACAACTGGTTTTGGGCGAGTCCATCCCAGAGGAGTCACCTCACACATGGAACAGATCCAAATCCTTCCCTGCTAAAGCAGTTCCCATTTCTTCACAATCTGCACTCCACTGTGCAATCAAGACTATTCAGTCTCTTTTAACCAGAACTGACAGTCTCTGTTGTCACCACTGTGCTAGTAACAGCTGAGGTTGGGGCCTGAACCCCTTGAAGGCTGAAATATTAAACACTAGAAAGGGTCTTGTGGGCCTATGTTTGGATACACGACACAGCAGACAACAGAAAGGTTAGACTTCAGAAGTGGGCTTTTTTTTTGTAATTTTTATTTGAACACAAGTATTCTGACAGAATGCGAAGTCAAAATTCTCCGTTAGTATCAATATTTACACGGGTGAGAATGGAAATAAAGGTGGTATCAATGTTTCACTTGGTAAAAAGTTTTTTGTTTTTTTTATAACAAGATAGAAGGCCCCCAAAAGTAGGGAATGCTGGGTAGGGATGTCAATGGAGGGTCTGAGAACCACTATCAAAACAGCCTAGTGCGAAAACCTGGGGGTCCGAAGGCTCCATATAAAAGAGTGAAAATAAATCTCCAGTCTAAACGCTGAACAATCGGATGAATTATTGTCTTGGTATTGTATGCAGGATGCAACATGAAACGCAATGAATCCACTACTAGAAGCTGATCAGTCTCAGTGGCTATATAGATATATATGTAAGGCAGTGATACATATATAAATATATACAATGTAAACGGTTCCAGGTTGGTCCCTCTTCAAAGATTTAAAAAAAGATAATGAAGACTAAGCTATTTTAGTTCAGAAAAGTGGCATATTTCTAAATTAAAATGACATTCCCTGGTTATGGAGAAGTATAAAAATGCTTTCAAGAGTTGATACATAAGGACTGATTGTTGAGAAATCTCAGATCAGTATTGAAAAGGGGCAGAATGGATTTGACCACCAGTCCAGTAACCACAGCATTTGCTGAAGTCTAGAAATGATGCCCACTTCACAAGTCTCAATTCAAAGCCCACTGAAGTCAATGGGAGTCTTTCCGATGGGCTTTGGATCAGGCTCTGAATAGGTTTCCTATTTGAGACAAATGTCATTTTAGGTGTCCACGTCACAAGGCCAAGTACTTGTCCAACAGACTGACTAGTGTCAGCGGACGTGTCACTAGCTTGTGCAGTATTTGCCTCATAACAGCTGCTCAGCTCTCAAGGGGTAATAACTTATGAGGTATAGAATATAGTTGGCAAAGCAAGTCAAAGCCATCAACAACTTCACACAAACGATGAACAGCTTCTCTTTGTAATCGTTATGAACTGAGGTACACACTCTCTCTTCCAACCCATAGATTCCCCCATGGCTATGTGGACTCTTCCTCCCTAGAAGCCAAGGTGGCCTTTCATGCCACATTTGATCAATTCAATCTCTTTAAAAAACATTTTCTTAGGGACTGTGGACCAAATCTTCCCCCTAGTTACACCCATGCTGCTCCAACGGGGAAACCTAGACTCAGATTTGGCCCAGCATG
>ML675648.1:2319596-2385130 GCA_007922155.1 Mesoclemmys tuberculata
AGACCATTATTCTTCACAGTTTGAAATTATAATCTAGCGATGCCACTGTTAAAGACTGCATCATTGTAAGAGCACACTGAAGAGAGTGGTTCAATGTAGCTGAGCCAAACTGCAGTCTCCCCACCCAAAATCTTCTTTCATTTGTTCATTACCGTAGCACAAAGCAATGTATGCTCTAGTCAGGTTTGCTTGTTTGTTTGTTTCTTGTTTAAAGGCTTCTGTTCCTTGTAAGAATTATTCTCTTTATTTTCCTGAATAATTTTTTTTAATCTGAACTATCCGCTACACCTTCCACATCCAAACTATGTTTGACTTTTTTTTATTTTAATTATTTCAATACTATGACAAAAACCACATTTCACACTAAAATACTCACGCGCCCACAGTGCACAAGCTTGCAGATCTAAAGTAGAATGGAAAACAAAACAAAAAATAAAAAACAAAAACAAACAAACAAACAAAAAAGGGGGAAAAATTCTATACAAAGGGCTGGTCTTCTCCCAACCACCCTTCCTCCCCTGCCCCACCCCACATTCGCTCTTTTTCTCGTCCAAAATTTGCAGTTTTCCTAGGATTCCAAATAGCAGTCGTCACTGATGCCACTGTAAGAGCAAAGTTCAGTCCTGTGCAAAGCTTATGCACCACATCACTCTCATTTGAGGACTACAGATATGTTCCAAAGGCCAATGAAGTCAACGGGAGTCTTTCTGTCAACATCAAAAGGCTTCGGATAAGGTCTTTAAGGCCTCGATCCTGCAAAGCACATGTGGACTATTCAATGAGCATCAAATCAGGCAGTTAAAACTCTACAGGATCGGACCATAAATGTGGTGCATACCCTTTGTTTTGGTGAATTTCACCCCTAGTGAATGAAAGGACTTCTTAGCGTTTCCAGTCCCCAAAAGAAGATACTAGTTTCCTGAAGTGCACAAGCTTTTTCCTTTTAAATCTTAGGTTAAAAGAAAATAATATTTATTTACTTTTTTTTCTAAAAAGTGGGAATTGGTTTATTCAAACATCTGTTCACCGAGACTAGACCAGCCCTAACTGTACAATTTCCCTTCTGCTTCCCAGAGCTGAGGAAGGAATCCTGGAAGGAACAGGGGAGAACGTCTAAGAAAACCAGAGAACATATTTCTCTTATGCAGTTGGTCCCTGGTCCAGCAAAGGATTTAAATGGATGCTTAAGTTTAAGCATACAAGTATTTCCTTTGACGAGGCCCATGTTTAAAGTTAATACACTTAAATGTATTGCTAGACATGGGCCTTGGCTGCTGACAAGTGGTCCCGCCCACCAAAAGTAAAACGAACAGCGTTACTTATCTTCTTACTCCAGTAAGAAGTAATAAAATAATTAAAAAAGATAAAGGGGAAACAACTATTGTAAACATCCATATTTTAAAATGTCTCCCTTTGCAAAGCAAGCATGCTAGTAAATCTAATATCTATAGACTGTTTTTGCTTAAAAAAAGGCAGCTATTTTACACATACATTTAAACACAACAAAAGTGAAAAAAAACAACATTTGTCGATTGTAAACACTGGAAAAAAACAAAAGTTGGCAAAAAGATTTAAAATAAAATTTAAAAAAATGCACAAGTCTGAATACTGCGAATTGAAATATATTCCCGAAGCTGCAATTTTGGCATTCCTTCTAAAAATAATAATAAACCCCCAAATAACTGTCTAAGCAGGAGATTGGATTCAGTCACAAAGGGCGAGAGACACTTTGCCTACTGAACATATATAAAGTGAACAGAAATGTTAACTTATTTACGAGGCTTTATATATTTCAAACTCGACGGAAAAGTATAAAAATAAATTGTGGACTTTATTCATTCAGTACTGGCCATACCTGATGGTACAGCTGTTGACTCTGTTAGGCTAACCAAAGAAAAGTCAGGGTTAATTCCCCCGCCCCGGCCCTAAATCTAGTTGGTTTTGAATTTCCTAACCATTTTGCAATTGATTTTTGTAACCTTGTTTGTTTGAATATATGCAGGGCTCACTGAGCCCCCATCTGGTTGTGGGACCAACTTTTTTTTTAAAAACATATTTTAGTTTTCCTTAAAAGCAAGTGCACAACAAATACGACCTTCCTACAGACCTACAAAGAAAAAAAAAAAAAAAGAGATCCCCATTTATGCATTTTTCATTTTGTCTGTTTTTCTTTTAAAGGCAAATGACACTAGAGGAATGAGATGTGTGGCATGGTGTGTTTTAAATGCTCAGGTGAAGTTGTTCTGTCGGTTTTTTCCTTTCCTGTTGCTGATCATGCTTTGCTCTCGTTTTCATTTGTCTGTGTGGCTTCATTGGGGACCGTCTTGACTTCTGCTGGAGGTGTCTTAGGTTCCGTTGCTTGCACCTCAGATTTCTCTTCTACAGGGGTTTTCCTGCGGAAAAGTCACCAAAACAGCACCGTTTAGAGAGAGACCATCAGTGGTTTATTTACTTTTTTAGCTAGATGTGCTAGTATCAAGGGAAAGATACACTTCTGGACTGGCTCCCAGATGTTCCATACAAAGCATTACCCCCTTCTACATCAGCATGGCTAGAGCTGGAGGATCTTTGCAAAAGACCCTGAACTTTGGAAACATACTTGGTTGGGTTTCCTCCCGCCCCTCCCTCCACCTTTTGGGTTCGCTTTCCGTGAATGCTTCGTGGAACGAAGTTGCTGCCCGCAGCATTTGCAGGAAATGCTCTTTTGAAGCAAACGCCACGGAGAGCATTCACAGAGAGCAAAGCAGCAACCGTGTGCGTCTGCAATGGGAACATGAGTCTACAAATCGCCACATCCAATCAAAGGACAGAAACAATCCCATGTGACAAGTTCCCAATCGAAACAGGTTGAATTTTTAACAGTGGGGCCTTTTTCGTTGGAGGAAGCATTCTGAGAGTGAATCCGAGACCGCCACGAAATGCAGGAAAAGAGAAAACGAGATGGGATTTATTCTCCCAGATCTGAGAAAGACATCCTCAAAAACTAGGGCTGCAATTCTCAGCCGCCTAAGTGCAACCTCCTGGGGCCAGCCAGAGGTCCAAACTAAGTTAGAGAAGCCACAGGGCTATTCTGATTTATACCATATACACTGATCCCCTATGGGCTCTTCTGCGGGGGAACGGCACGGTGCTGGTATAATGCATGCAACGGTGGGATGCCTGCTCAGCTGTGCAAGCTAATGTCAATAGAGAGCAAGGATCTGGCGCTAGCTTTGTGACACAAGCTAAAGCAGTGGGGGATTTCTGCATTTGAGCAACTTCTACCTCAGTTTCCTTGGGAGCCTCAGATCCTTCCTGGTTGCAATTAGTTAGCACGTTTCACACTGAAAATTGTGACCTGGGATGGATTTAGCAAACGTGGGTCTAAAGTCCAACAAAGCCAATGCGCACTCTCCTTCCCTCCCTCCTCGGGAAACAGGGACAGCAAGCTCGTGGGGGGGAGAGGACACAACACACTATTTCCACCCGTAGAGGCTGCGAAGCTCATTTCATGGTGAGCCGAGCAGGACTGGAAACCAGGTATCCACAGATGGAAGCAGCCTCCATCCGCCCGCCAGGCTGCGTGGTGCACTTACAGCACGCTGGCCAGAAAGTTTCCTGGGTTCCCTTTGTCAGCTCAGGCTGTGGATCAGCCTGGGAGCTGTCACTGATGTGGCTGGATGGGGACAGGCATATCTGAAGGTTGGCGATTTCCTTCCTAAGTCTAGGATGCAGACCATAAAGTTTCCCAGGGGTTCTCCTTACATAGCCCTGCTAGCCAGGGGCAGCCGAGCCAAGTTAAAAGGATACCCGTATGCCAAAGATACACGTTACAGCGTTTCCGCCTTGGATTCTGGGACTTGTGTGAAGCGGGCAGAGGGCAGGCCTGGAAAGACTCTCTGCCTCTTCCTGCATTTTAATCCAAGCAGCACATGCTGACCACCACCTCCTAGCACTTCGGCGGCAAGTTCGTCAGGCAAGGGCCTCTTTCTCCGTTCTGTGGATCCCGTCCACATGGAACGAGGCTGAGCTCAGGGGCTCGCTCTTAATCACTTGTGCAAGGGAGAGCTGAGGGGAGGCTGGATGCAGGGAAATTCATCACTGGTTCATCAGCATGAGACGAGGCCAAATGGGCCAGCCCCAAACGGCAGGCCCACAGGCAGGCTCGCCCCCGACCTCTCTTCACAGGGAAACTGCTAATGTAGGGCCTGATCCTGAGAAGCACTGAGCACCCACTGCTCCCCTTTGGGCCAGGTTCTGGCTTGCCTTGCAATGAAGTAAATCTGGACCGACTCCAGTTGAGGTGCTCTGGATTTACACTGGCGATACTGTTGTCGCCGGTGAACTACAGGAGCTCAGAGTTTCTCACAATCAGGCTCCTTTTTGCCGCAAGGAGGCGATTCTGAGCCCTTTCCCAAGAGAATCAAGAACAGGATGGAGCTACAGGGAAGTCTAAACCGTTACACGATTAATTCATGGCTTCGTCTTTCCCTATGGCCCAGGCTTCAGTCTGCACTGCACCCAGGGGCCCCTCCTCCTTTCACCTTGCATCCCAAGAGCCAGGCCGTGCTGAGTGATTAACAGTGAGTTAGTTTGCTAGAGAAACAATGAGGTTAGTGAAGAGAACATCCAACGAGAACACAGCACAGCACTAACGCACAAGAAACACAGCACACAACCAACAGGAGATTAAAGGCAGCCATACTCGGTCTTTGCCGGCGCCAGGGGCACAGAGCTGTCTGCAGTGGAAGAAGCAAGCTCGTGAGCTTGCCCGCTAGCCACACTGGCAGAAGCAGCAGAGCCAAGAGCTGCAAAAACATCCTTTGCAAGGTCAATGTCTGGGGTCTTGAAGGTCCCTTCGTCCATTTTAAAGTCCTCGTTCGGGGGGGGGTTTGTGGTGCTGCCTGAGGGAGCCTCGCTCTTCAGGTTGGTTGGGTTCTTAGCCGTTTCTGTTGGGCTCTTCACGGCGCTGGCCTGTACAGCTTCCTTTTCTGGGCTTTTCGTGCTTGACCCCTCCTGCTTGGGCTCTGAAGAAGCTGGAGGGCTAGTGGGGTTTGCCAGGGCTGGGGCGGACGGCTTGCTACCAGCTGGAGCCTTGGAGGCCTCAGACATGTTGGCGGCAGTGCTGGGGCTGAGCACGGCCCCTTGGTTGGCCAGGACACTCGAAGACAAATTACTAGTGGCCGGAGTAGAAGTCGGGGTGTCGCTGAGGTCAACAAGGGGGGCGACTTTGGGGGCCAAGGAGGACAGCGGCGAGGACGCTGAGGTGGCCGCCCCTTTGGCCGGAGTGGCCTGGCTGGGTGGCACGGAGTTTGAGTCGGGGACAGCTGTGGCTGGCAGGGCAATACTGGAAGTCAGTGTGGTGGTCTCGCTGGTCGGGCTGTTCTGAGCAGTGGCAAAGGTTTCGGTGATAGTGTCAGAGTTAGTGGTGACCGTGGTTACGGAAGGCAGCATGTCCTCAACGGTAGCTGTGGTGTCAGCTGGGTGCCTGCGAGGAGGACAGGAGTAGAAGAGAAATAGACAATGAAGCCCATAAATGATAGGGGGGAAATGAGCGGAAGTGCAGCAGCAGCGTGGCATGCGGTTATAATGCACACAGAGGACATAGAAGCGAGAGAGGAGGAACCCTTCTGAGGCCAGATGTGCAACTGGTAACAGGCACCAACTGGGGAGAGCAAAGAGCAAAAAGGAAGAGGAAGAGCAGAGAGTACACGGCATTTCAGGAGTCGTTTGCTCACATGGTGTTTTGTGCATCGAGTCTTAACCCAACCCATGTCCTGCAGAGAGTTTCTTCTCCCCTAACCTCTCCTTTCTCTTCAGCCTCCTTCTCCTGAACACCCCAATGGACCCTTGTCTTCCTCCTGATCCTGAGACCCCAATCTTGGGAGCCAGGAACGCACCTTGGCCTCACCAACATTTCTGGTACCAATCTGGGGCCCTGGGTCCAAGTGTCCTGCCTTAGCCCTGCCCAGGTGTCTATGTACCTCTTACTTTCATCAAGCCTCAGAGAATGAGTCCCATGCACACATGAAACTTTGGGCCAGCACCTTCCTTGCTTTTGAACGAGTCAGCCTTTAGTTTGGTTCCAGCTAGTGTCAGTGTTATTTCAGGACGATTGGTGATGGCATGAACTGCGCTTTGGCAGCCATGATGGAGCCTAGACAGCTTTATGGATGGGAGCCTTTCTGAAGTCGGCAGCTTTAATGAGGAAGCAAGGGGAGGGGGGCACGCTGCTGGAAAGGCAACCGTTTACTGCATGAGAAGCCAGCGCTTTCCACACCATCACTGCTGGCTTATTAATTGGGGGCAACCTCCATAAAGGTTACCAACATCATTAAAAGTGCAATCGAACAACCCAAGGAAAGCACAACACACTCAACAGCACCAGCACATTCACAGTCCAATGCTGTTGCATAAACATGGCTCCCACTCCTCTCCCGACCATGCCCAGACACCCAGTTTGTCAGCAAAGCCATAGCACCAGTTATTCTCACTGCTCAGCCCAGCAGGGAAGAGAACAGCACTACGGATGGGGAAACCTAAAGGCCCAATGACTATTACGGCCCAACGGAGAAAACAGGAAACCTGCTGTGTCAACTCCAAACCAGAGCCAAAAATAAACCGGACAAAGATATTATTCCTTCTTGGAAAGCTCAGATGACATCTATGGCCCGTTCTATAGCGCCCAAGAGTGTCTGTAAGATGCCTTGCATCCACACATAGAGATGCCCTCAGTGGTCTAATGTCCAGTTAGAATGGGTCATCTTCCAGCGGCTTGAGGACCAACTCAAGCTTCATCAACACTTGAGGATAAACTGGTTTACTCCCAGCCAGTTTAGTGCCAGAGTGGACTGAAACAAACAGACAAGGATCAACTACTCCGCCCACTGAAATCTCCCAGCATGCACTGCTTCCAGGAGCTGAAGTGGGAATTATGGGGTAGGTGCCCAGAGGGCATCTCAGGTACAACAGTTTAGAACAGTGCTCAACTGGATACTGGGCAAATCTAGTTCATCCTGGCTAGTGTGGATGCACCAAACCATGGCTCGTGTGCAAATGGTTCATTTCTCTAGTGCACACAACGCCTACAGACAACTCCCAAGTCCTCTCTCGGCCCAACGTGGGCATCGATGCGGTATCATCGGTGCAGCACCACCTAGCCATCAGCACAGCATTGCTCCGCCTGGAAGCAGTGTGATTTGGGGCATTTGCCCCCCAAGCCCTTGCAACGAGCAGAGCTGGGTGACTGTGCTACAACATGGAAAGCCCCTGGCACTGAGGACATTTCTAGGGAAGGAAGCTTTGTCGGATCCTTTACCGTTCTCCCTCTTTTCCCTGGGTTACCTACGCGAGAGGTCAAAGGTTACGGTGGCCCAGGGGGTTGCCCTGACCGTGCACTAGAAAAACCTAAGTTCAACATACTCTGGCTCCGTCAGTGGAGTAGTCTCGTTGGGCTCTGTGTGTTTCCCCCCGTCGTGGTTAGGGGTCCGCTCCTCCTCTGTCCGCACCTCCACGATGGGCTCCTTCGACTCGTCTTTCCTGTAAGGAGATCACAAGCTTAGGTGAGCAGTACCCAGTCCCACCAAGTGCCCTTCCCCAGGGGTGAGGGTGCCATACTAGCGGAAGCAACCGTCAACAGGGTAGGGTGGGGATGGCCTGGAAAGTGGCTTGGTTCTCAGTCCAGCACACGCCCTCTTCCCAAACCCAAGACAAGGACCGTCGCAGCGCCTAGCATCAGTGAGTAGCTCACCCCCAGAACCATCCCGGATGCTGCACAGAGAGTGCCCTCTGCTCCCTGACAAGGACAAGGACATGGCACCTGGATGCAGGACCGCCTCCAGCTGAGCTGGCTGTGGCGAGATATCCTCCTTGCTGGATTCTGTGTCAGCCTGATGCTGGCCTGGAGGATGATGGGGCAAAATCAGGGGACCCCAGAAGAAACCGCCTCTGGAAGAAACAGCACTGCAAGAGTGGCCCCCACTAAATCCCCTCCCTGCAAAACAGAGCTGCACAGCTGGAGCCAGCTGAGCGCTGCTTCCCTGGAAAAGCAGCCTCTTCTCTGTGACTAGAATAGGGAGACTACATAGGTGTGGGGAGACAGGAATTTCCTGGAGGGAGGGCAGCAGCCTCAATGAACTGCTAGCGTGTGCAGGCCCCCAGCCCGGCTGCCACTTGGCCCCTGAGGACAGAGGAGCTGTATCGTGGGGCAGCTCCAGGAGATGATGGCCAATGGAAGGATAGGGCAAAGGCGAACGGAGAGGTTACTCACGAGAAGGCAGCTTTGCCCTCCTCCATGTCTTTGCCCTTTGCTCCGGGCCCGGACTTGCCACACAGGTTGACAGCAATGCACATCAGCAGGCCGCACTTGTTCAGGAAGTAGCAGGTGATGTCCACGGCCACCAGGAGCAGCACAAAGATGACGATGAGGATGCCCACGATGGCAGCGGTCCCCAAGCCCGATGTGGGGCTGGTGCTGGCTTTAGAGACCAAAGGAAAAGGGGAGAAGACGATGCAGTTAAATGAAGGCAGTCTGGGTCCTGGAACTGCAGCAGGGAACAGCTATGGTGGCGTTTTGGCCCCTGCAAAACTTTCTAATGGCATGAACAGAGCTCTGGGAGTGGGACACCATAAGAGGATCTCACCCCACCCTTTCTAGGAGAACTTTGGCACCTTATCCTGGGAATAGGCTGCTCTGGCTCCCATCAAAGAAGGACCAGATAGGGCCTACGAGGGCCCTGGATAATAGATTATAGGGAATTATCCTGCTCAGGCCTCAGGGCTGTGGGATGGACCAGGAAGGACCTAAAAGGTCTCTGTCCATGTCTCCCATTTCTGAGTGTTCTCCAAAGGGAGGTGGGGGGGCTTTCCCCAGAGCAAAGCCAGGTCTGGGCTGCTTGGAAACACAACATGAGCTTGACGTTGCCAGTGCTGCATAAAGGGCACCAGGCAGGGACACGAAGCCTGGGCTCCGGAGACTGGCTGCGTCAGAAGGCCCCGTGGAAGAGACTGAAGGGTCTCAGCACTGGTTTGTCCTTCACTGGAGAGAGGGGAGAATGCACAGGGCACAGAATGCACTGATGGGCCCAGGAGGGATATTACCCAGGGGCTGGCTGCCACATTGCATTCATTGCCCCGCATGCTTCCCTGGTCCAAGGCGGACACCCACACACAGCGTGTCCTTGGGAGTCCTACCACCAGCAGCCCATTCTTTCAAGCATGGATGACGGGAAGCAGCTGGGGGAAGGTGGATTAACACTCCCCAGGAGTGAGGGGCCCAGCTGGGCAAAGCTGGGGTTCCGAGTTGTGCCGGAAACTGTGGGAGGAGTTAGACCTTTTTCACAGTGGTGCCCTCCCACAGCCCTGCTCTGCTCTGTGGGTTAGGGAGCTGGGCACATTTAGTGTCAGCTACTAAAGTCAGCATGAGAGTGGCCTCCGCCCATGCAAACACCTGGAGACTGTTTGGGGCGCAAGAGCAACAAATTGCTCTGGGACTTTTGAAAACAAGGGGTTTTGGGAAGAAGTGGCGGAGGGGAGCATGTGGGAGCAGCGAGTGATGAGGGCCAAGCTCTGAGACTTCATTAGTTACTTGGTGGCCACTGGGGTTAGCATCTGCTCTGCCCTGAGGGTGGGGGGGTGTGTGTATATGAGGATGGGCAGAGAACTGCTGGTTCTGCTTGGCACTTGTTGCTCATAATCAAGTGTCAGATTTGTTCTAATAAAAACACAGATGATTTTGCAAGGCCATGACTAGTCATGTGCCAGAGAAACTCCAGTGCAGACAAGCGGTCTATGCCTATACACATGCACCTGGCTCCAGCCACCTACGTACACATGTCCACTTGCACCAGTGTCCACACACACATGCCATAGCTGCATATATATAGAATATAGACTATATATAGAAAAGAAAGCAGAGTCCAACCACTAGAGTGTAAATGCTCTGGCCACATCATCTGCCTCACTTCTGACTGCAGAAAGCACCCGAGAATTCTGTGCCTGGCCCTGCCTGGGACTGGCCACTTGGTCTCGAGAGCTCCTCCAGCTGTGTGATGCAACTGGTGGGAAAAAATAAAAAATGCCTCGGGACAGCAGGGACTGACTGACCGACCAGAGAAATGGTTGAATCTAAAGCACATTGATCTCAGTGGGAGGTCTTCCTCTGCCTTCGAAGACCTGGGCTTAGTGGTGTCTGAGGGATTTATGATAAAGAAAGACGAGGTGGGTGAGGTAATATCTTTTATTGGACCAATTTTTGTTGATGAGAGAGACAAGCTTTCGAGCTTACACAGAGCTCTTCTTCAGATCTGGGAAACTAAGGCCTTGTCTACACTAAACTTATGTATGCAAAAAACTTTTGTTGCTCATGGGTGTGAAAAAACACCCTCCTGAACAACGTAAGTTTTGCTGGCATCAGCCTTTGTGTGGACAGCCCAATGTCAGTGGGAGGAGCTCTCCCACCGACATAACACGGATACACAAACGCTCTTACAGCAGCACCGCTATATTGATACAGCTGTGCCACGGGAAGTGTAGATAAGCCCCAATTTAAAGTGTCACTGCTAAATACAAGATTTGAACAGATTGTTTAGCATAAATAGTTAACACATATTTCAAGGGACTATTCAAGGTGAAAAGACCCGTTAACACCCCATCCATCATGGGGGAAAGCCAGGGAGCGGGAAGAATTGTTCAGGATGGTACCAATGAGGAATACTGTGGAGTTAATAGATCAAATTAAGAAAGTTTGGACTAAAATATCAGGGAAGATTGCCTGACAGAGAGACATGGGAAAGTCTCCCAAGGAAAATGATGGGGGTCCCATTGATGGAGACATTTAAGTTCTATGGTGAAGATGAAAGCTTCAGTATTGTCCAGATGGGGACACGCCATTCTAGGAGACAGCCTTGCTGATCCAGTAGGTGTTTCTGATTCTCTCTGGCTTCCCTATCTCAAGACCAGTCACATGCTGCACAGGGGAACTGTGCACCTTGGAGGGGAATCTTAGGATTCCCTTGCTTTGTTTCATTTTTGGCTGGTTTTCCTCCTGCTATGGAGGCTTGCTTCTGCTATTTTTAAGCAGGAAAAAAGAGTTTTCTACGAGCCAACTAGAGGTGTATAAACCATCTTCACAGCAGAGACAAACAACCACACATTCCCTTGGGCAGCATCCAGAGTTCAGCCCCACTCCTGCTAACTCTTATGCACATGCTTAACTTTCCTAATATGAGTATAGCTCAGGCTATGCACAAGTGGCTAGGGCTCAAAGCCTGAGTTAAAAACACAATTTAGCTTCTAACGCAAAGGATTTTATTTCGTTGCCCTGCATGATTGGAAAATGCTTTTTATGCTGCACAAAAAAAAACTTTGGAGCAACTGCACACAGTGGCTGGGACAGCACATTTTGTCTAAGCAGGGAGAGGCAGCAGGTAACGGGTGTTACCTGGCAGCGGACAGTGGCTCTGTTAGACACAGTTTGTCTGGGAGCATTTCCTGGCCCAAATCTTCCAACAGCACATGACCCAGACCTAGTACACTGTTGTATGAAACTGCCAAGCATAGAGAATTCCAAGGAGAGTGACCAGAAGTCCCAATTTTATAGGAATAGTCCCAATACTCAGGACTTTGTGTTATATGGGCGCCTATTACCCCCAAGCTCTGTCCAAATTTTTCACACTTACTATCTGGTCACCCTAACTCCACAACTCAGAAAAGGGTTGGACAATTATGTGGATAAAAGATGGTTACTAACCTTCTGTAACTTTAACAGAAGATTGTATCCTTCTTTAGGATGTGTTGCTCATGTCCACTCCAATTAGGTGTGTGCGCGCCTTGTGCACGGTTGCCGGAAGGTTTTTCCCCCATAGTACCCGTAGGGTTGGCTCTAGAGCCCTGTGGAGTTGCACGTTCACAGTGTTCCATATAAGGGCCTGATGACCCTCCGCCTCCTCAGTTCCTTGCCGGGAGACTCCGACAGAGGGGTAGGCGGGTGGGTTTGGAATGGACATGAGCAACACATCTCGAAGAACAACAATTACAGAAGATTAGTAACCATCTTTTCTTCTTCGAGTGGTTGCTCATGTTGATTCCAATTAGGTGACTCACAAGCATTCCCGTAGGCTGGCGGGGTCAGAGTTCAATGGAGAACTGACTGCAGTACAATTCTGCTCACTGCTGCATCCTCTCTGGCCTGTTTGATAATGGCGTAGTGTGCTGTGCAAGTGTGAATGGAAGACCACATCGCTGCCCTGCAAATGTCCTGGTTTGGGACCTGGGCTACTAAAGCCATTGAAGTTGCCTGGGCCCTTGTCAAGTGGGCCATAAAAAAAGGGCCGACACCTTCGCTAGTTCATAACAGGTCCTAATGCACGACGTAATCCAGAATAATACCATCTGGGAGGAGACTGGAAGGCCTTTCATTCTCTCCACTACCACCATAAAGAGCTGGGGGGGTCTTCCTAAGGGGCTTCATTCTCTTGATATAGAAGGCTAAAGTCCCCCAACATCCAGCGAATGAAGACTCCACTCATGGTCCCTAGCGGGTGGCTTGGGGTAGAAGACCAGGAGAAAAATTTCCTGATTAGAGTAAAACTGTGAGACTACCTTTGGAAGGAATGCCAGGTGTGCTTGCAGACAAACCTTGTCCTTAAGGAACACCATGTATGGAGGTTCCAACATCAAGGCCTTCAGCTCTGACACCCTCCTAACCGATGTAATGGCTACTAGGAAGACCACCTTCCATGACAAGTACAAAAGGGAACATGTTGCCAATGCTTCAAATAGTGATCGCATCAGTGCAGACACCACTAAATTAAGGTCCCATTGAAGAACAGGTTGACAAGTTTGAGGGAGCATTCATTCGAGACCCTTGAGAAAATGGCTCACTATGTAGTTCAAGAAAATTGAATGGCCCTCCACCCATGAATGAAATGCCATGATGGCCGCTAGGTGGACCTTCAGTGAGGATACTGATAACCCTTGATGCTTAAAGTGTAACAGATAGTCCAAGATAAGTGGTATAGATGAAGTCTCCAGGGAAACCCCTTTCTGCCAGGACCAGAGGTAGAAACTCTTCCACTTTGCCACATAGGGTAGCTCTTGTGGAAGGTTTTCTACTTTCCATTAGGATCTCCTTAATCTGCTCTGAACATTGCAACTCTTGCTAGTTCAGCCATGGAGCTCCCAAGCCATGACATGAAGGGACTGCAGGGCCCGGTGACGAAGGCAGCCCCGATCCTGCGTGATCAGGTCTAATAGCAATGGAAGATTGAAAGGGGTTTCCTCAGCGAGCTTAAGCAACACGGTGAACCAATGTTGGCGTGGCCACACTGTGGCACTCAGAATTATCACTGACTTGTCTCTTTTCACTTTCAGAAGGACCTCGTGTATCAATGGGATCAGCAGAAAAGCATAAAACAGGCGACGTGACCAGGGAATGAGAAAAGCATCTTGTATTGAACCCTGACTGTGTTCTGGGAAAGAACAAAACTTCATGCATTTCCTGTTGGATTTCATTGTGAACAGGTCCCCATCTTTGGAAGATGTCGTTCACCACGTCTGGGCATAGAGACCACTCGTGTGTGGGTAGCTACTGACCTGCCAAGGAAGTCCGCTAGCATATTCTGGGATCCCAGGAGGTATGACTCTTCTATATGGATCTTGTGAGTTATACAGAAGTGCCAGAAGTCGAGGGCTTCCTGACACGGGAGAGGAGAGACCACCCACCCATTTGTTTATAAAACATTGCTGTCATGTTGTCTGTTTTTACTGCGATGCATTTGCCAACCAGATGATCCTTGAAGGCTTGACATGCTAACTCTCAACTCTCTCACGTTGATCTGAGTGGACAGGTCCCCTTGTGACCACTGACCCTGAGTTCTCATCTGGCCTAGATTGGCCACCTCAACCCGAGCCTAAGGCGTTGGTTACCAGTGTCATGGTGGGCTGTGGGCTCGAGAAGGGGACTCCTGCACGGACGGCTCCCCAGTCTAGCCACCACCCAAGAAAAACTAACACTGGTGTCAGGATCAACACCACTTTGTCTCTACAATCCCCATTGGGGCAGTACACTGGAGCCAGCCAGGCCTGGAGGTGTCTGAGATGTAGCCTGGCGTACTGAACTACCTGAGAGCAGGCTGCCAGGTGCCCCAACAATCTTAGACAGCTTCTGACTGTGACTTTAGAGTAGCGATTCCACACTATGATAGAGAGAATGTTGTGAAAACGAGTCTCTGGCAGGAAGGCTCTGGACTTGTTTGAATCCAAAACTGCCCCTATGAACTCTTATCATTTGCATGGGGGTGAGGGCAGAATTTTGTGTGTTGACCAAGAGGCCCAGATATGTGAATGTTAGCTTTATGAACTCTATGTTTGATTCCACCTGTTGTCTGGATTTCCCTTTGATCATCCAGTCGTCCAAATATGGGAAGACCTATATCCCCCACTTCCGGAAGAAAGCGGATATACAGAAACTCATAACCCTTAGATGGGATGAAGTATTTGTGCTTGACCCTTTTTATGGTCGGGAGAATTGAGGCTGGGTTTTGCCAGATTGACTCCATATTTTTGTCAATAGTTTTTATCAATGGTAAGGACACCCTCTATGGCCCTGATGGGGATAATATGTCAGTCATTGGGTCCATTCCGCCCTCAGAAACCTCCTCAACCTGGATTCCCGGTACTGTGCAATGCGGCGGCGAAGGTCCTGGTGCACCCTATTGTCCTCAATTGCCAGTGCTGGAGTGGCACCCACCACTGCCTCATCCACTGAGGAGGATAATTACTCCCTTAAAGGGCCAGTCTTTTGTCCCTTGGTGCCCAGAGGATCCCGTGGTACTGAGTGATCCGTCTCCTCCATGGTGTCAGCAGCGTCAGAGTCGGTAATGGCATAGGTGCCTCCACAATCGGTGCTGTGTCCAGGATCAAGGTCTTGCGCGGTACTGGTGTCGGCGTCGGCTCAACAGATGGTCTCTGATCTAGTCTGATAGAACTTGCTCCCCAATGCTAAGGACAAGGACCGACCGGATTGGGACCCCTGAGCTTGGTGAAAAGCCCACAGGGTCCAGAAGGGCCACTGTGATGGGTTTTGCCACTGAGGGAGCCACAGCACCAGAAAAGGCTGAGGCATCTCTTGGCCTCAATGCTGACTCCTGTCTCAGCGCTGACTTCTCTGCGAAGTGAAGGATTCTGCCTCGGACTCCAATCCCAACCCACTTCCCGAAGACCATGGCAGTGCCTCTCAGTGCCGGTGACCAGTGACCAGTTGTCGGGACATTAGAGTGGGCGTCCCCTTGGAAGGTCCTGACTTGCACAGCATTGGTACTACTATCTCCAGTAGTCTTCCCTGGAACTATTGTTGCTGTGGCTTCGTGCCCTCGATGGCCGCTTTGAATGTCTCTTGGTGGCGGGTGACGGAATGTCCTCCATCTCCTCATCCAGCTCCCTGAGGGGGGAGTGGTTGGTGCCGGCTCGACACAGCCCTCTCTGGGGCCAGAGTCAACGGTGCCATGGGACTAAGGGTAGTGCCTGAGTGGCCCGATGTGGGTTGCACTGCATATCTCCCTTATGCCCTGCAGGTTTTGGAGTGGGCCAACAATCCCTATCCAGCTTCTTGTGTCTCTTCCTGGGGACAGGTGAATGGGAGAGGTGCTGAGCACGCTCCATTCTCGGTGCCAGCAATCCCCTACTTGAGTACTGAGTCCTTCCTCGGCACTGGGTCACAGACAGAAGCTGCTTCTAAGTGATGCCGATGCACTGGGTGCATCGAAGAGCTGCATCCATCAGGAGGGAACGTCAGCCTCTGGCTCCTCTCCTTCTAGGTGTGAGGGCAGAATCCCCGGCAGATTCTGCACCCGTCTTTCTGACGTGCCTCCCTGAGACACGTAAGGCATGTGGAACGTGGGTCATCCCTTGGCATGGGCGTCTTGCACTCCTCACACGGTTTGAATCCAGGGGACCGAGACATGCCCCGGCCCCTGGATGAACAGACTGATCCCTTAAGGGGATCTGCCTAAACTATCTAACTAACTACCAACTGTTCTTAGCTGCCTACTATTAATGCTAATTGAACTACTACAGGTACAAAGTGCTTGAAGCACTGGGAGAAAAGAACTCTTGCCGAGCAAGGGGCAATGGATTCCAGCTGACAGTCACAGGCGGTAAGAAGGCACTGAGGAGACAAAAAGTCGGCAGGCCCTTATATGGAGTGCTATGGACATGTGACTCCAGGGGGCTCCAGAGCCGACTCTCTGGGTACTACTGGGGGAAAAACCTTCCAGCAACCACGCACAAGGCGTGCACACACCTAATTAGAATTACCATGAGGAAGCACTCGAAGAAGAACAAGAACATCCAGGCTTACAGTAATGGAGGATAAAAATAGCCCTCCATTACAGGAGGGTTTTGTGTGGTCACCTAAACCTTTCTGCTTCAGGACCTAGACCAGCCTCTAATGGCTACACTGCAATCAAACACCCTTAGCTGGCCTGGGCCAGCTGGCTCGGGCTCACAGGGCTTGAGCTGTGGGACTGTTTATTTGTAGCGTAGATGTTCTGGCTTAGAGCTCTGGGACCCTCCCATCTTTCAGGGTCTTGGAGCCTAGGCTCCGGCCCGAGTCTTGACATCTACACTGCAATGAAACAGCCCCACAGCTGTGGGTTTTTAATTGCAGTGTAGATATGCCCTTATACCAGGCACCAGAAGAAAAATTTCCTTAAGGGCAGGTTCCATAATTGCCTACTCTACTGCAGGAATTCTTGCACCGTACTCTGGAGCGTGTAGTGCTGGCCACCAGTACAGCCAGGACACTGACTAGATGGCCCCTTCTGATCTGGTCACTCCTATGCACCTAGTTAAAAACCTTGGTGCTGCATGCAGCGAAGCCAACAGCCTGAATGGGCCTGGCGGATAGCACAATTTCTACATCTTCCTAAATAGAATGAGGTCCCACTAATAAACCTTTGAGAGGATTTTAGTGCATCCTGTCAAGTTAGGTCAGTGTCCCCTTGGTCCCTGATCCCGACCTCCTGCCCCGAGGAAGTGAAGGCCTCAATAGCAGCAAGATCCAAGCACACACGGGCTACAAAGACCAAACAGATCTGACCCATGTAACGCCCAGATCTGCTACTGTATCCCACCATGGAACAGTCCAGCACCTGATGGCCCTATGGCCTGTTTAGATCTTACTGCCCAGGGCTGGATGCATTCAATCGGTGCTTGTCTTCTCCCTGCATTACACATCTCTAAGTGGGCTAGCGTCCAATTAGCCTGAAGGCTGCATGGTACATGCAGGTATCACAAACTCCTGAGAGAGAAATCTTGGGCTGTCTGGTCCTCAGGTAGGGGGAGATGTATTTTAGGGTGTATCTGCTTTCCACAGTAAATTCGTCCTGCTTGTAACCCTCTCCTCTGACAGAAGACGGCAGCAGAACAGAACAAGGACTGGAAATGACCCCATGAGGGGAGACTGGGGGCAATACCCACTTCTAGCCCAGAGATAACTCACCCAAGAGGGTCACAGGCACAGGATCAGCGGGTGGGGAGTGTTTCATGACTGGTAAAGAGTCCTCCTATTTGCTGTGCTGACATGGGAAATGCAGACAGCAATTTGGCATGGATGCACACACATCCTAATCCAAGCAGTCTTCTGAGAGGGTATTTGGCTGCATTGAGCTGCATGTAAAGGCTGGCAGACTGGCGCTACACACACTGGCCATAGCATGGCACGGTGCCAAACCCTCCCCCCAACCGTTGTTCTGACTTTCCCATCACAAACATTTCCTATGTGGCTGTTTCTCCCCCTACACCACCTCCCTATTATGGGGGAGGCCCAGAGTTCTTGGAAACAGACGCCCATCAGCTCTTGCTTTGCCAGACACTGCCCCAAGCAGGAAGCCGCAGCGGCATTCTTGTACTCTGGCCATTTGGCTTCGTCAGCTGCAGCTTAACGTGACCCATAACAACAGGAGATAGGAGGGATCGAATACTGCAGGGGCGCAGGGTCATGGGGATACGTGGGACTGGCTGGTTTTATTCCACCCCGAGGCCCTCTCCTCATCTGCTAACCCCATAACCCCGTGTCTTATCCATGACCCTTGACTCCTGCCATAGCCAGAGGTCATTTCTTACATAGACACATAGACACATAGACACATAGGTCAGAAGGGACCAATATGATCATCTAGTCTGACCTCCCGCACAAGGCAGGCCACAAAACCCTACCCATACACATTTATAACAACCCCGAACCCATGACTGAGTTATTGAAATCCTCAAAAGTGAGATTTGAAGACCTCAAGCTGCAGGGAATCCACCAGCAAGCGACTCATGCCCCATGCTGCAGGGGAAGGCGAAAAACCTCCGTGGCCCCTGCCAATCCGCCCCGGAGGAAAATTCCTTCCCGACCCCAAATATGGCGATCAGCTAAACCCTGAGCATGTGGGCAAGACTCACCAGCCAGCACCCAAAAAAGATTCCTCTGCAGTAACTCAGTTCCCATCCCATCCAGCATTCCCACAGACCATTGAGCAGACTTATCTGCCGATAATCCAAAATCAATTGCTCAAATTAAACTATCCCATCATAACATCCCCTCCATATACTTATCAAGCTTAGTCTTAAAGCCAGATAAGTCATTTGCCCCCACTACTTCCCTCGGAAGGCTATTCCAGAACTTCACTCCCCTAATGGTTAGAAACCTTCGTCTAATTTCTAGTCTAAATTTCCTAATATCCAATTTGTACCCATTCGTCCTCGTGCCTATATTAGTACTAAACTTAAACAATTCCTCTCCCTCCCTAACGTTAATCCCCCTGATATATTTATATAGAGCAAGCATATCCCCCCGGAGCCTTCTTTTGGCCAGGCTAAACAAGCCAAGCTCTTTGAGTCTCCTTTCATAAGGCAGATTTTCCATTCCTCGGATCATCCTAGTAGCCCGTCTCTGAACCTGTTCCAGTTTGAATTCATCCTTCTTAAACATGGGACACCAGAACTGCACACAATATTCCAGGTGGGGTCTCACCAGCGCCGTATATAACGGCACTAACACCTCCTTCTCCTTGCTGGAAATACCTCGCCTGATGCATCCTAAAACCGCATTTGCTTTTTTAACAGCCATATCACATTGGCGGCTCATAGTCATCCTGTTATCAACCAATACCCCAAGGTCCTTCTCCTCCTCCGTCGTTTCCAACTGATGCATCCCCAACGTATATGTAAAATTCTTATTATTAATCCCTAAGTGCATGACCTTGCACTTTTCACTATTATATTTCATCCGATTACTATTGCTCCAGTGTACAAGGTAGTCCAGATCTTCCTGAATAGCATCCCGGTCCTTCTCCGTGTTAGCAATACCCCCCTAACCCGTCATAAAACAATGAATGCAGCACAGTGTCTGGGGCAATTAGTATGTCTAAATCCCAAGGTGAGCTGGTGTACAGAGAGGAGGCATGGTCCAGTGGCTAAGGTGTTAGGCAGAGACCTGGGTTCAGATGTCCTTGTGTGACCTTAACCAAGTTACTTAGCCTCTCTGGGCCTCAGTCTTTCTCCTGTAAAATAGGGCCGACAGCAGTGCCCTAACACACGGGGTATTGGGAGAATAAATACATTAAACGATGATGAGGTGCTCACATGCTGCAGTAATGGGGGCTGAAATCTACTGGACACATTCCTTAAGTACCGGATTTGCCTGCCCCTCTGTTCCAGAAGTGTTCTGGGGACGGCTGGAAGTGGGGTAGAATGGATGCCTAGTTGAGTTCCAACGGGGAGCTGAATTCCATGCAGCCAAGGTGAGCAGCAGCAAGCGTTATCTGTACAAAGCCAGAACTGAGAGATTCCTCCCAGAGTCGTGGCTGCGGCCTGTGCACAGAGTGGATTTTAAAACACGTGGCTTGCTCTCCGTGTTTTATGCAGAATTACTCTTCCCGAGCCACTGAGCAGCGAGCGCAGCATGGAGCATTGGCCCAGGGTTCATCAGACCTACCCGAGAGCAGCAATTTAGTACTCCCGTCAACTGCAACAGCTACACAATCTGCTTCCCCAAGGTAAGTCTATGCGCTCGGCCCAGCCACACCTTGCCGGTCCATGCAGCAGACAGAGCTGGTCACTGACAGTTATGTGGAGCTGGCTGGAGCAGACTGGCACACTCTCCAGCTTCCTTTTGGTTAAAAAAAAACGGAGTCAGGATGCAATTCTGTCGCTTCCTATTTGTTTGCTTATTGCTGGTGAAAGGCGTTGGATGGACAGCCCTAATGATTCACATCCTCTAGCTACAGTACAAGCACAGCAGGGCATGCGCCACACGTGATTTTGGGCCAATGCACCTTCGCTTTGACATATGGAAGGACCAAGGGTAGGCCTGAGAGATGGAGAGTGCAGTTTGTCCCCCCCTTTATTATTTGGGGTGAGTGAATAGCCCATCTCCGGAATACCCAGAGAAATCTTGATCCCTCTTGCAACACTGACAGGCACCGTGCAGCCAGGGTCCACCGAGATGGGTCTTTCTCTCTTCAACTTGGTCTAAAAGCTGCTCTCAGAGCCAGATGCTGATGCTTAAACACAGGCCATTAAATACTCTGCAGAATGTTAGTACTAGAGAGATCTGTGCCCTCCCACCTCCATGCATCAAGTTGCACAAATAAACAAATTCCTCACCCTTGGTGCTTGCAAGGAGAGAGAGTGCCATATATTCACCTTCTCTACTGTATTCAGAATTCATACATGGATGCTTCAGTTGTTAACAGGCTTTCACTTGCACTGGTTCCCGGAGGACAAACTGTGCATGTGTGTTAAACTTCCTGCACATTTGTAATTTCTGTCTAGAAATGAGAAATTGTGCACGGCAGATACACAAACACAGCACTGTGGGGACGTGGGGCTACGCCTCCCTGCTCTCCCTGTGAAGAGCTCACAGCTGAGGGGCTGGGTTGAACCCAATGCTGGAATACTACATCCAGTTCTGGTGTCAACAATTCAGGAAGGGCATTGCTGAATTGGAGAGAGTTCAGAGAAGAGTCATGAGAATGGATAGAGGGTTAGAACACACACCCTACGGTGATGGATTCCAGGAGCGCATGCTCTTTAGCTTAACCAAGAAAAGGTTAAAGAGTGCCTTGCTCACAGTTTATAAGTGCCTACATGGGAAACAGAAGTTTCATAATAGAGTGCTCTTCCATCTAGCAGACGAGGATCTAACAGAAACCAACAGTTGGAAATTGAAGCTAGACAAATTTAAACTAGAAAAAAGATGTGCATTTTTAACAGGCAGGGGAATTAACCACTGGAATAATTTACTAAGGGCTGGATTCTCCATCACGGGACATTTTAAAATCAAGACGAGATGTTTTTCTAAAAAATGTACTCTAGTTCAAACAGGAATTAATGCAGGGAAGTCCTATGGCCTGACTTGTATAGGATGTCAGGTTTGATGATCCCCCCTGGCTCCTTCCGCCCTGGCAACAGAATTTTATTTCATTTCTACCTAACGTGGCAAAACACAGATTTGGTTTCCTTTCTAAACAGAAACATTATGCAGGGTGTCATTGTCACAGACGTGCCTGCCTGCATATTTACCCTTGCCTCTTATTACTGTAGGACCCACTTCAACAGAGCTGTGGCAGGCTACACCAGCTGAAGATCTGCTCTAATGTCTGGGTCTCAGTTTCCCTTCTTTAAAACATGATACTAAATCCTTCCTTTCCAGCACGGCTGCTTAGCTTGTAAATTCTTTAGGGGCAGGGACTATGCTTACAGCATCCAGCACAATAAATACTATTGTAATTAATCTGTGCCAATAACATAACCCTGCCAAGGTGGGGCACCACGCTTCTGAGAATGTTCTGATACACATCCCAAGATTGAAAAGCCCTGATTTCCAGGAGAGCTGAGCCTTTAGTGGAACATGGGGTGCACAGCACTTCTGGAAGCCTGGCCCCAGATATTCACCTCTAATCACTAGTCTGAACCCAACCCAGCATGACAGAGACCAACAGTCAGAACTGACTATCCAGTGGCTCTTTGGGGCCTTAAATGAAGTGGATTGGCAGGTCATAGCTCAAGTCCTGTTGGACAGACATCAACCTCATTTAAAAAAAAAATTGCACTGCAATAGTCCCTGATTGGCTCACTTTCACAGTAAGTCGATGATCCCTGAGGTCTGAACTTGGCTAGGATCCCGAGACACATCCCCTTCAGGGCCGGAGTGAGGTATATTGTTTCGCGAGGGGAATGTGCAAGGGAAGCTTGTGCAGCCACTGGTTGACCTGTACCAGTTTTGTGCACAGAGGGCAGTAGCCCATGGATTCCACTATGCCAGTTGTTCCCAAACTTTTTTCCGGCACAATCCTATTTTAATGAAGTATTTCCTGCTGGGACCCCAGGCAGCATGGAGTCCTCCACCGCTGTGTGACCTCGTAGGTATGATACTTGTCAGATCACGCTGTGCAGAGGATGGGGTACTCCAGTCATCGTGACCTCACACGCACTGCACATGCAATGTCACGCTGTACAGCACAAAAGGGTGTCTCCCGCACACTCGGGATCTCCGCAGCCCATCTGCTGATGGCACACTCCCCTGGGGGGCGTGTCCAGCAGTTTGAGAACGGCTGCACTATGCCATGCAAATCCGAAGAGTACTACAACCCCAAAAGACCACGCAGCTGCTCTGAAGAATAGCCCCTTCCCCTGTACAATCCTGTTTAGATCCCGGACGTTATCAATGGAGCGTCACTCAGTGTACAGGCGTGGCTGCTGCTTGCTTTGCACTGCCTAGCTGAGATGATGAACACTGGAATATCAATGGAAAATGTTGGTGGGACCTTTAAAGCATTTCCTTGTTCTCATTTAATACATTTTACCACCTGTGTTAAACCAGGAACAAACGAAGGATGGGAGCACAGCCTGGAAGCCACCTGCTCATGGACTTCCAAACACTCTCTTTACTATTTTATTCCCGAAGGCCTCCTCTGGGCTCTCTGAAGTGGAATAGGCAAAGGGTGGCTGTGGCAGCCAGGAAAGGGTGAAGAGCTACCTGCCTGTCATATGACCTGGCAGGGACTGTGGGACAGAGAGAGGTAAAGGGAAAGCCTTGGGGGGCTGCAGCCTTGTCAGGCAGGGGAATCCTTTGGGTTACTGCGTTACTCTCATGTGTGTTGTGAACAATAAGTTGCATACTGAGGCAAGGGCCTGAAATAGACTTGGCTGTGGCACTGGATCTTCCCTGGGCTGGTGAAAGAGCCCTCCAGTTTGCAATGATTCAAAGATCTCCCAGACTGGCCTTGGTTTAGTGAAATCTAATTCCTCACATAGGTTGCAATTTTAAAGTGTTCGGAGTCTGTGGAGATGCATGCAACACGTGAGGAGAGTTTGAGAGTCTCTAGTGGCACCATGAATTTGGAGGAAATCGCTGCTGTTCTTATTTTTCAACGTGTCTGAAATTTTTTTGTTTATTTGCAAGGCCTAAGAGAGACATTTTACTTTTTATTCCTATAACCGGTTTCTTCTGGTTACAATAAAGTGATCCACAACTCTAAGCTCTACCCTTCACCCCACCCCACTGAAACTAAAATGCATTTGTATTCAGTCACTCTGACATTTAGGAGAAACTCCATCTAGCCCCATGTAGATAAGGCCTCTTTTAAAGAAACTTCATTGAAGTGTAAATGCACTGCTCGAAGTCATTTAATACCAGGCAGTAAAAAGAAGAAAAAGGAATACATAAATAAGAATTGCAGTTGTCATGCACATTGGTAGAGGAGGTTTCTGGCCTGATCTAAAGTCCATAGAGGTTGACAGGAATCCTTCCATTGACTTCAATGAGTGCTGGACCAAAGCCTTTTCCTGGAAATCTGGAAATCCGGGGAAGGGACTGTCTTTTATTCTGAGTTTGTACTGCACCTAGCACAATGGAGTCCTTGTCCATGGCTGGGACTCATAGGTGCTAAGTAATACAGATAATAAATAATAATAATACAGAGACACCCTAACATATAGGGCCTAGTCCCATATGCAGAGTGCGTTATTTTGCAAACTGTAGACTCAAATCACTGGCATACAAACTGTCCATTTTTCTCAGGCATTTTTGCTATTCTGGGGTTGAGTGTGGAATCCCCTCTACAGGTCAAACAAATAAACACACATTAAAAAATCCATTGAGTCTTTAGTTCTAAAGAAGTGAAAAAAAATCTTTCATTTATTCATTATAAATGATTTATCAGTGGAACATAAGCTTCTGGCAAGAAAGACCTTTCTAGCCCCCCTCACTTCACAACACACAATAAGAAGCCCCCTAGGCTTTGCTCCTCACATACTTGATATGAATCCATCCTGTCAAAGAGGGCTGCAACCCTCAGATACCTCCTCTCAGCGGGTAGCCCAACTCTAGTGTGCATAGTAGGCAGGATAGAGAAAGGACAGGACTAGACAGAAACAGACACGAGTCACAGCCTGTAACAGAGAGGCAGTGATGTATTTCAAGGGTTCTGCGCAGTGTTTGGGGTTCGTGAGGAAGACATGAGATAAATGAATATTCATTTTGGTTCATCATAGAGAAAAGTACAACGGAAGCCAGGCGAGCACAACCTTTGCTATCAGAGAACTTTCCTTTGCAGATACTTAAAGTATCCTTCAATCTAGAAACCCCCGATTTTAAGGATTTCATTGTCTCCTGTGTTCTGCATAATTTAGATCAGAGAAAAGCAATAATGGCAAACGCAAGCTACCATCCATTCCATGTGACAACAGCATCTACTTTCAAAGAGAGTGAGATCTTGCTCACTTCAGTCTCGCTGGCAGCAGAAAGATATAAGGGCCATTGGCTGCTGCCCAAGTGATGGGAAAATGTCTGCTGCTGTATAAGTTATGGGAAGTGGGTATTTCCATTCAGTACTGGAGGCTGGGTTTACACCAGTGTCACTCCACTGACTTCAGCGTACTGCTTCTGGCACACAATGTAAACAAGAGGAGCATCGGGCATTTCTGGCGGGCACCTCGACTGACATGAAAGAAGGGGGCAGTGGACTTACAAAGAGAAAGCAAGTGAACAAATTTCTGCTTTGAGGGGAAAAAACTGAGTAAATCTAAGCCCCTGAGGTATGTAGGCTGGAGTTCACCAAGGCTGCCTTTTACCTGCCCTTGATGGCGGGGGCTGCTGCCCCTGACGGCACTAGCTCAAGAGCTGTCACGTACACGTGGAAAGCTTTGGAAGCTTCCTTTAGCCCAGCGAAGTGCTGGGTGGGGTGGTGCACAAACACCTGGATCACAGTGAGCCAGGGCACTGCAGCTTCATTTAAGGTAGCCAAGGTAATGCCTGGATAGACAACTTGGAAACCAAGAGTTAGGGTTTAAAACCCATCTGGGGGACAATAGCAGCTGGAATTCCACGGGCCACGTGAGAGACTGCAGAGCGCTGCAGTTCATTCCATGAGCAGCCAATGCCACAAGGTGAAATTGTCTGACGGTTGAGGTCCAGTATTCCTTTTTGCAGGTATAATTTGCTTCCACAAACCTTGGGCTTGCAAAGTGGATACCTGTCTAAAATATGAGCATTTGTGCCACTCTAGCACTCTGCTTTGCACCCAGATGTCAATGGCAAGCACCAAAAAGGGAGCTGGCTGTTCTGAGAACTGTGGCCAACAAAGCAACAATTACACTTCGGATCCTCTCAAATCGTGACTCTTTCATGGTTCAGACCCCACAGATTATGATGTACTATGTGACAAAACCTGTCAATTGGCAGTGAAGACAGCTATGCCATTCTTCATTTTTGTGACTACAGAGGGGGAAACTCTCTTTTCCAAAGGGGTTTTACTCCTGCATGTGCTTTACAGAGTCAGTTAGCAAATTCTGTCCATGGGATGGACAGCTCAGAGGAAGCCCATGAAATGAGCAAGAAATTCATCTACGGAATAAACTCAAACTCAAATTCATCAGACAGTTCATGCAGCTCATTATTGTTATTTTAATAATGGAAATGTGTGAACATAAACGCCTGACCGATTTTCTACACGTAAATGTTGCCATGTTAAATAGCCAAACTGACAAGATATTGTAGTATAAATATTGCAGGCGGGAACAGATTAACACAAGTGACATGCCCCTAAATTACAAAGCATGTTATGGAACTGAAAGCAGCTATAGGAATTCAGGGCCCTTCGTTCACATTACAGCAACCTTCACTGAAAACTATAGTCTTTGTTGCATTAGAACAGTGCAACATAACAAATACCCTGCAAGATTCCCAGGAAACTACAGCAGCAATTCTGCATTTTCAGTGATGGTCACTGTGCGTATGGTCAAGAACCATGCATAATATAACTGTGTAACTGCTAACACTAGGCACAAGCAAGACACACTGATATTTGTTCTTATGGCACCTCATGGGAGTGACCCTGGAGGCAGTCCCTGATGAGATTTACTTGGCCCTAGCAATGTCCTGAGTAAGTAGGCCTTCCCCAGAAACCTTTCATTACATCTATTGAAAACTGTGGGTTCTCCCAATGAAACTCCATATGACGATGGAGTTAAATGCACATGTAACTAAATCCTGCCTGCACACCTCATATGCATGCATATCAAGTGGCCTTCTGACTCTAAAGGCATCCACATTCCTCTCTGAGCTACATACTGATCTCACAGCCAAGCAGAGGTGCATAAACACCGCCACAGGAAATATCACAAGGGTTTTTAATGGAACTCGGTGTTGAAATAAATTGTACACAGCGCAAAGCATTGAAAAGGACATTTTGATAAGGAGATTTCCCTTTCTAAAGGTAACTTCGTGTGTGTGTGTGTGTGTGTGTGTGTGTGTGTGTGAGTGAGTGAGAGAGAGAGAGACAGACAGACAGACAGACAGACAGACATTGTTAGGAAGTTTTTGTTCACAATTCTAAATAGAAAAGGATGTCACAGATTCCAATGAACAAGGTCTGACTATATTTTGAACATAGGCAAGATGTTACATGGAGTGCATAAATTCATAGTTCAACACGGAATATTTTGTTAGAAAGGAGATCGATCCTGTTTATGAGCTTTGATAGCATAGGAGATTCTGTGCAGAGGATCCTAGCCATGTTCAAAACACATTTAACATCTCATCCTTTACCAGGTGCTTGCAGCGAGAGAACTTGTGTTCTTAGAAAGACAAAGGAGTAGCATAGCCAAATGACTTTCCCCATTACAAAAAGAATTCAGGAGGGACACCAGATTAAAAAAAGAAAAGGAAAGTCAATGGAAATTGCTAGAATGAAATGCGATACACAGGACTCAGAGAGGAAGCGGTCTATATTGCATCAAATTACACCACAGATTAGTTCTGTCTGGCAGAGTGTCACATGCACAGTTAACCATGAATATTTTTAAGGTTCAGTAATAACCATTTAGTCTGCCAGATTACTTGTTCCCAGCTAATCTTTTCAGTTAAAAAAGGGAAGAAAAGCTGTATCTAAACGGATAAGACAATACAGTAGTGGATAGCCAGACAAAACGTTAGACAAGCATCCATTGCAAATCTGTACACTCACGAGCGGTGTTATGCCCCGAACCCCTGTATATCGTATGATCTTGAGATGCCTGATTACACAAGGGCCAGTGAGGCTCCAAGGATTCAACCATGTGAAAGAAAAAAATGTTTAGGTCCTCAATGCACGTCTCAACAAGACACTATGTCAGACCACTGCATCAGAGGGACATTCTGACGAACATGTGTTTAATCAATGCACAAAAGCCCTTGGGGGGGAAAAAAATCTCCAATTCGGGCACTCAAAATAGTTGCCAAGTTTTCTTTCTTTTTTTAACCTGTGGGTTTAGGCATATGTAGAAACCTTGTTATGATGGTTATCATCTTTGTAATGTCATTCATAGGTATGACCAGACAAACTTGATCAGCAACAAATGTGTTGAAATGTCAATAGAGACCAGATTTTAAAAGGCTTTAAATATCCTACCTTCCTATAACAAAAAAAGCCAACAAAAGATTTTTCTTTACATCCATTAAAAAGGGCAAATTCATTATAAGCAACACCAAAAAAACAAACAAACGTTAAAGATAAAACGATTGGTTTAAATTTTTTTTATCCTCATTACAAAATACTGAATCTTTCCAATAAAATGATCTTGTGTGTGTGTGTGTGTGTTTGTTTTTCCTGTATTGACATGATCCTCCGAAGGAAAAACTATCTGCTTTTCACACCTTGGTAGGAACCAGGCCTTTTTAGGCAAATTTGTTTGTTGTGATTTATTTTTGTTGTTGTAAAAAGTTTCTAAGAGAGTAAAAGCAGAGTCACTGCAGAAAGAAGCAATGAAACAAAGGAGGACGACGTTGATGGGCTTCCCAAGGTCGCTGCAGGTGCCAAACAATGGTTCCCAGGAGGGGGAAAATGGTTGTTTAAAACAAATTTGGTGCATGTAGCAAGTGTGGATGTTTCCCGGGAGGTCCAAGGTGACATGTATGACAACAGACACAGGAAAGGAAAAAAGGGTAGGGGGAGGGAAGAACGAGAGAGAGAAAGAGAGAGAGAGAGAGAATAGATAAAAAAGAAAAAAAATTAGGTCAAATATAGAAAACATAAGAATTAAAGGTTTATTTAACTCAGTAAATTAAAATGGCCAAAGGTTAGAGAAGAGTTATAGCGCAGCAACACCAACGGAAAGGCCGATTTGGCAGCTCAGCAAAGCCAGAAGCAGCACACAGCAGGTTAAAATTCAGGGGGTGAGGGGGTTAGCGAGCAAATGGGTCAAAATAAATGACGGAACAGGAGGTTCAAACGTGAAACATGAAAAATGATTAGCTGGTATTTGAAAGGACAACACTGCCTTTTGCTAAGAAAAGACCTTTTGGAAGCAGACACTACACCTAACAGCCTGTCCAAGTCCTTACCCAATGCTCACTAACCTGGGGGTTTGGGTAATAGACACTCTTGATTACAGCCTTGCAAAAAGCAGTTCGAATGCAGGAATACCCTGCTTGCTTTTCTTTAGAGAAATCAAACTCCACTGGTTGGAGTCATTGTAAACTACCCTCAAGCATAGTGCTTTTGTAATGATCCTTGTCCTAACAGTCAACTTCAGCACACCATATAACCGACCCAAGGACAGAGTCCAGGGATTATACATAACCACTATGTTTTGTCTACATGAGAGATTTTCTTCTTACTGTACGGAGCAATGCTGAGTGGGACACACTGACTCCAACCCCTGCTGTGGGTGATGGAAATGGCATCGCCACACCAACCTCAAAAGATTCACGAGCGGGAGATTTGGCCTGAGTTTCTTCCCCAAGCACCAGGTCAAGGGATCTGCCCACAGAGACTCTGAGTTTGCTAACACCTTCAGAGGCCAAAGGTAAGCCATGGCCCTAAACAAGATCAAGCAGCTAATGTGGCAAAATCTTCTGCCCACCACAGCTAATCACGAATATTTTCACTGCATGATGCTCCCCTTCTCTCTGAAGCAGGAGGCTTCCATTCCAAGAAGGGCGAGAGTCCAAACGCTGGAGTACGTTGGATCGACACTGTAGGAAATTACACACCAAAACAAGGCCTACTCCATCAAGAATTCACTCAGATGGCTCCCACTCACGTGGCTGGCTATCATTTCGAATAACAGCATTCAAAATGGCATGGCGAGTCAAAATCCTGCTCCTTCTGTCCCTTACCATGGAGTGAACTGGGAGTAATTCTACTGAAGTCAATGCAGTTATGCCAATGGGGTCGGAACAGGATCATTTTAATCTATCGATCTCTGACTTTATTAAGAAGCCTATAATAATGCCGTCTCTGCACCCCGCCTGGCATTTCAAAGGCTGCCTTTTCAAAAGGCCTGTCTCACTGCTCCTGCTACCCTTAAGCACTTAACTGCTACCTGAATATTCCACATACATCAAGGCAAAACAGAGCTGCCAGGCTGTGGGCCATTCCTAATACGGCTGGGCAGAACGTACTAATTTTCCCAGGTTCGGCCCGGCATTCCACTGGATGGCAGTGGAACACTAATAGACAATGTTACCAGAGGAAGTTTGCAGCGAGCCAACCTCAAAAGGGCGCGAGGAAACTGAAACGCTGTTCAGCTCTTAGAAGCTTCCTCTTCAGTCACCCCACGAGCACAAAGGAACTAATTTTCTGCTGATCGCAGCCTACTGCCATTGATTGCCTACACCTGACATGGTCTTGTTTAAGTTCCCGCTTCCCTCTCCCCATCAGTCTCAGTTGTCCTTCAAATGAATGAGGGTAATAAGTATTAGAGCTGTTGAAGATGCAAAACTGAGGGTGAGCTGTTTAATGAGTTACCAAACATCCTTCCGGCCTGAAACTACAGACCTGTTAAGTGCTCATTCCACTCTCTCCAGTCCCCCCACCCCCTTCAAGAACCAAGCATACAGTGTTAACAGGTCACTCATTTGTGTGTGTAATGATGCTGGGTGACTTTACCCAGTAAAGGTTTGTCATGCACACTGCACAAACCCTCAGCTGCATCCCTCAGAAAGGGAAGGGGGGGGAACAAACCAAGCCATGAAATCTCATCTACAGGAAAACGTGGGGAGAATTTGCTGACTGTTTTGAGAAAACAAGAAGTGAGAAACCCCAGGATAAAGCTCTAAAGAAAAAAAAATGAAATCACTCCCTTACTAGAGATCACAGGGAACAACTGCAGCACGGATGCTCTTCACTCGGGCTACACAATGAGGCTGCCTCGACTGCCCCAGCTTGCTGACTTTCAGACTTGTACATCTAGTGTTAATTTAAAATCATAGCAGGTCTGAGGATCTTACCCCCAAGGGACTTCCATGGCTGAATTATTATACAGGCCAAGAGAGATTTGGAAAGGAAATGCTCCCAAACCTTCTAACTCTTCCACAGGCTTCCAAACTGCCAGCAAATCTCTGTACTTCAGGGGTTGTTTGGCTATTGCAATATTTGTGATTGCGCCTCACTTTGTGGGCAGATAAATCCATGAAGGACACATCAGTCTGTCTGCGATAACAGCTTCCAAAAGGACTGCAGACGTTAGTCAATTTCTTTTGCCTAATCATCTACCCAATGTAATTATTTTAGCAACATGTTTGCTTTAGAAAGTGCCTTAATTTGGTCTCCATTTCATTTAAATAAAGGCCATGCAGCACGGAACAATTTTAACCACACCAGCCAGCTCTTTACGCCTTAATGCCACTGGCAACTGTCTTGTATCAGCACATGAGCAAAAAAGCAAGCAGAACACAGGTTTGCAAGGAAAATCCATATTGTGAAAAGCAGGATACCAAACAACCAAAATTTCCCTTTTTCTTAGCTTGAATCAGGGATCCTATTTACTGGTTTCAGAAATGTATTTTCTACCCAGCACTTTAGCCCTCTGCATGTCCTGTTAATTTATAGTGACACAAGAGCAGATATTCCCTGTGAATAGTCAGACAATGATTTTTGCATGGAGCATTCCTACCTGTGCATTTGCTGTGCTGTACATATGCTTTGGATGGGTAACCAATTATGATAATGTCTTTAAAGCAAGCAAGTTGTCAGGGTTTACTCGGGCACATTAAGGGAGGCAGCATAGTTGCATTAATTGAAAGCAGAAAACAATGGTAAAGCTTGTGGCTGTCATACCTGGGATGACAGTAGGCTGAGCTGAAGTCCTGAAAGCGTAATGTGCAGGTTTGGACTTCCCTTGCTGGTTCTCAGCTATCACGTAGACCTCATACTCTGCGTTCCAGTCTAGGGACTTAAGCATGACGTGGTCGCTGCCAGAGGGGAGTCGGATCTCTGGTTTCCAGTCTGAGGAATGCTTCTGGGGGATGGCGAGAGGACAAGTGGGGATACAAAACACAATGCACGGTTTTAATGGTCAGTTCTGAGACAGCAGGGTGATCGACTCATAAACATCACGCATGACGGAAAATAAACAGGGAGGCTTTTAAACAGGCACTGGTTTCTCGGACAACACAGCAGGTGGCCAATGGGAAACCTACTGCCAGATACAGGTGAATCCATTCCGAAGCAGGGATGGCTTTGACTGAGAACTTGTGAAATCTAAGCAGTTTCTTCCCTACTCACTTCCCAGTGCACAGCTATTGAGTCTAAAGACGAGCCTGCTGTTTGCTCCTTTCCCGTCCGCCTGCAGACACGTTGCTGATGTGTGAAACATGCTCAAGATTTTCAGAGGGTCCTTTGCAGCCTGGAGACGTAGAATTCAAACCATTGTGATGACAAAGTTTTACTTCAAAGCCATGGGCAGGCCAACCTTACCAGGTTTGTCTAGTCTGCTCTGTTTAGATTCTTCAAAGTTTTTCAAAGCTGCCTGAAGAGATCTGGATCCTTAGTTTTCAATTTTAATGGAAACGGGGTGTCCAAATCCTTTAGGCGGCTTTGCACACCTGTTACCAAGATACTCTGAGCGCTCAGTCCCCCTTGAGCTTGCTATTCTATGGCACCTCCTTTTTGGAGGACGAGGGCTGCCATTGTCTCAGCTCGTGCACAGCAAAAATGGGATTTAAAAACTGGCAGTGACTCCTGCTACTTGCTACTGTCCCTGCATAGCTCCTTTGCTTTTCTGCTGTTACCGAACCAGTAAGAAGAGTGAAATGGCAGCGGTGACCCTCAAAGCCCAGCTGCTTGGTCTCTCCTCCCAGCTAAAAATGCGTCTCATGTTTAGCAATCCATATAAAGGACAGGACTAACAGGAAGTTATAAAATCATATGACCTCCTCAGTGCCCAATTAGCATCCAGGATGTCAGAGCATTCTGAAGGACACACTGTTGGGGAACCTCATCTTAGGGCACAGCAGTAGCCCTCCCGTGTGTGCTATGGCCAAGAGATACTGCAAAGGAAGATAGCATTCTTCTCCTAGCTCATCCCCAGCGGCATGCATGAATTATTCTACCTGCAGATATTTGCATATAAGCCAGCTACGTATAGTAATATTTAAGGCCATTCATTGGGCGTGAGAAGCCAGCTAATACACAACTCAGTCTAGTGGGGCAGTTACGGTAATCCTCCATGTGATAAACTGAGAAGATAAAAATATACAGGTGGGCACATTTTAAGAGGTTGGAGAAAATGCCTTCCACAGTAGGGCAGACAAATCATGAGCCAGCAGTCAAGCTTGGGACAAGATCAGTTGGGCACATGGTGACATTGAGATTGTTAAAAACAAAGAGAAAAGGTTTTCATAGATTTTAAGGACAGAAGGGACCATTATGATCATCTAATCTCACCTCCTGCATAGCAAAGGCCAGACAACCTCAGCCAGTAATTTCTGCATCAAGCCCTTAATTTCTGTTGGCCCTATAACCTATCTTTTTAAAAGACACCCTCAAGTGATGAAGAAGGCATCACCTCCCTAGGATTTACAGCCCTGAAAGTGGAGAAGGTTGATAAACATGTAGGATTGAATCAGGGCAACAAGTTATAGCACACAAGCTTCCACATAAAACATTATTCCTTCCTCTACGGGGATGAGCAGCTGGTTGGTTTATAGGTGGATCGCTCATTTGAATTAATTTCAGCATCAGCAAATTGGGGAGTTGCCTTACACACGGGATGGTGTATGCAAGGATGAAAACAACATGGGATATCCTATTTTTATTATTACTGCAAAGTAGTCTATGCATGTTTTTTGTAAACCTTTTTGTGAAAGAGAAAAACCACTCAACCAGGAACAACCACAGCACCGGTGTGTGTCTGCGGCCACTGAGTGAAACACCCACCTATGGCTGAGATCCAGCTATCTTATGTACCTTGGCATTCACTTACGTACACTGATCCCTGCAGCATCAAAGCTCCCTGACAATGGAGAATTCCTCCACTAGGTTGCAAACAAGTTTTTTCATCAGCCTATGAGGGTCTCCAGAGCTGTGCAGCACGAGGCTGCTTTAGAACATTGGCAACACGTGGTCTGGTGAAGAAATAGGAGGTAGAGCAGTGGGGAGAATGCAGTGGGAAGTCTGGCTGAGTGGGGATTTGGCAGGGTTTCCTTCCGGTAGAATGTTTGTTGGTGTGAAGTAGTGGGGTTGGTTCTGAGACAATAAACTTAAACAGTCGCCTCCCCACCAGCTCAGGACGCCAACTCTTCTGGGCAATCCCCACCCCTCGGCAATGGCCTCTGGAAGGTGGCTTGGATGATCTAAGAAGTTTTCTTCACCTCAGTCTTCTAGGATTCCATGAAACTGAAACACCTAGTAAGAAGAATTTTAACAACTCTCTCTCCTATCAGAGGGGTGTTGGGAGGGCACCTAAGGGGATGCAAGAGTGCCTACATCATTTCTAGTGCGTGTGCCAGGATTACTCTGCTTGCTTCACTTGGAGGTTCACTCACCCACCACACAAGATGAGTGCTATTGCAAAAGTGGTTTCCCCGTGGCTGGTACAGAATTAAATCATGAGAGGGTCTACCAGGTTCAGTCTTGACGATTTGCTTTGTAAATGCCCTGAAAACTTCCATGTTTCACCTTAAAGGCTCTGGAGCCTTTAATTGCTCCCAGGCACATTAATATTGGAGCAGATTGTACAGACAATAGAAACAGCATCAGTAATTTTTAGCAGAACTTCCCCCAGCCCTAGAGATCCTCAGGACCTCAAGGCAACTCCATCACATTCCTATTCCTTAAGGCTAAACTGTCACGTATTTTCTGATTATATGCTTTGCCTGTTGTAGAACAAAGAACATCAAACATCGCCTAGCAAAAGCCAAGGTTAAAGTTGCCTTCATTTGCTCAGCTTGCAGTAATGTTAGCTACTCATCATAAAGCAATCCTTCCATTGGGCATTTGCACAAAATAGAGCAGTGTGTGTTTCACAACCTTAGGCATTATAGAAATTTAATTTAGCTGGAACCTAATGAGGAATATCTTCAGATAGCTTCCCCCATATGACCAGGAATACAGCCGCCCTTATATTATCTCCATCTACTGTTGAACACAGTTGATCCAGCCACCTCTTCGTATTCTTTTTGTAAGTCATCAGTGCACAATAATTGGTTACCAGTATGTGGATTATCCAAGCATAGAAAGACAGCTGAGAAGTACAGCATAAAAGTTGTAAATTGCTAAAATAAGAGTCTGAAGTTAAATAATGCCCAAGATTTCAAGCCACTAAGGCCCATTCAAAATGTTGCTGGCTATTACGTTCATAAGAACATGAATTAAAAAAAAAAAAGTTTTGTGCTTGTTATCGCCCATGGCAGTGCACCCGGGAGAGGGAGGAAGTGAAGGAAATGAACCGTCAAGGTTGAAGTCCAGGAGAAAGTGATGAGCTAAGACTTTTCTGCAGAACTCTGTATATTTTAGATCCCATCCAAATCAAAGCCACTTGATTTGTCTGGGACATCCATCTGTCGTTTCCTGATGCCCAGACTGCAAGCTCCCTGGGGCAAGGACAGTTGTGCTTTATTACTTGTCTGTACAGCACCTAACACAGTAGGGCCCTGGGCCTTGACTAGACTTCCTAGATGCTATCTAAAGACAAATCATCAACAACAAAGACAGTCCAGCAGCCTTGGCTATTGGTCATACTTACAGCTTTGTATTTGATCAGATAGTGTTTGATCGGGGATCCTCCATCGTCCTGCTTGATAAGGTTCACTTTAATGGAGTTCCCGTCTTCTCCCATCTGGCCCTCTAGTTTGGGTGCGCTGGGTTCCCCTGAAATAATGGTTTGACTCATATTTAATTTCCAGCCACTTCATAAAAAACACAAAAAAATAAAGCCAGTAAAAGTGTACCATCACCCTGAAAAGCTTAGGGGCAAGTTATCTGCTCCACCATGGCTCATGCCCATGTGGAAATGCACGTGCACAGACATGAGAACACATCCCCGTGCTCCTGAGAGATTCCAATACTTGCAAGGGTTAGAATCTTTAGCAGGTATTTGCGCTTACAAAATGCAGGTGAAATTTTGCATGTTCCCAACTAGAGGGAAGGCAGAACCCAGGCTTAAGTCAGAAGTCGTTTTAAGGGTTTTCATTCTGCTTCCTCTGAAATTCTTAGGTTAAACAGCAGCAAAACAAAGTGGATGCAAGTATGTCAAGCCAGCAGGGTCCCCTTTTGAAGCACTTACAGAGTGACTTCTCTGACTCACTTCTCCAGAGAGGCACGTTCCTCCCCTGACATTTTCTCTGGATCTGCATTTTGAATGCTTTTCAAATTCGAAAAATCTCAGGGGTCTCCATCACTCTGCACCTTGTGTGGTCATTTACAGCAGTGAAAAGTAGGCAGAAAATATTGCTGCATTGGAACGGCAGTCTGCATTGGTGTAAACAGCTACACCCAGTCTGCATTGGTGTAAATGGCTACACAGGATGCAAGGCAATGGGGAAATCAGACCCCTTGTCTCCAATTTAGTAATGTTAGTAATTTTTTTAAAAAGAGCAAACTATCTCCTGATTTGCAGGTGAGGCAGTGTCCACAAAGGACCAGAGTGGCCTTATCTCCTCCTAAAGACTTTATTTACTAGGGCTATTTCCTGCCATTCACTAGTGGTGGTTCTTATGATATTCAAGGCAAATCGTGAAAGTCAATTCCTGCCCAACATGTCTGTAGAAGATCTGTGGAGGACACCTCCCCACCCCTCGACAGTGAACATTTCCCCCTTGTCCTTTTACATTATCAGCTCTTCTGCATGAAACAAAAATCAACTCACATGGGCTTAATCATTATGCAGTTACAAAGTGCTAACCAACCATCTAGAAAGAACTCAACCAAGGACAGATTTCTGTATACACATTCCCTATAACACTCCCTTTGGTATTTCCCCAGGTTGCAGCTGGTTCTAATTCATGTTAATATTATTTTATCCTCTGAAGTCAATTTGGAACCAGTATTACTGCCATTTAGTTGTTTATTCATGGATTCTGCGGCCAGAAGACAACATTGGGATCATCTAGTCTGACGTCTTGTATAACAAAGGCCACAGAACTTCCCCAAAACAATTCATAGAGCAGATCTTTTAGAAAAAACACAAACATAGAAGCTTAAATCCCAGTGAAAGTCAATGGATGCTTTAGAAAGTTTTATCCCAAGTCTTGCTAAAAGTCAAAGGGACATAGACTTTATTCTGTACTCATCTCTGTAGTATCTGAGTGACTAAATCATTTCTGAAAATGTGAATTGGACAATTTAGAAAGTGTTACCCACTGTCTTTGTGGGCATCCAGAGCCAGAAACTCATCTGCAATTAAAGACCCAACTGCCAGCTCCATGAATCCAAAATCCATAAAGGAACACGACTCTGGAAGTTGTTAGTGGTGGGATACCAATACATGACACTGGCTCACTATTAAGACTGAAATATTTGTGATATGAATGTTTTTTGGCCAACGTGATTAAAATGTGTGTTACATTAAAGAGAGCTAGCACTGGCCTTATATTATCAGTGATGGGATCCTGTCAATCTACATGATAAACCAAAAAGGCGTTACTCATCTTGTAACTGTTGTTCTTCGAGATGTGGTGCTCATGTCCATTCCATTCTAGGTGTGTGCGCGCCTCCATGCATAGTTACCAGAATTTTTTTCCCTTTAGCAGTACCCGTACCTCTATAGCCCCTAGACTGAGAACATTGTCCACCTCTTGTATGAGAATTTGCTCGTGAGAAGGGTCCCTGAAGGGACAGGGAGGAAGGGTTGTGCGGGGAAGAAAACTGCAGGACATATCCCGCTAAAATTATGCTAAGGACCCAACGGTCTGATATTATCTTGGCCCATTTGGACAGGAAGGGAGGAAGTCAGTTGAGTAATGGGCGGGAGAGAGGATCCTGTGTCGAGGCTGGAACGCTGTCATCGGATGCACCTTCAAAAGGTTTGATGTTAGCCATTAGAGTGCCTGGAGGGCCCCGGCTGGGGAGCTGGGGTGGAGTCCACAGTCGCCCAGTGCCTCCCAGATCCCATCTCTCTGTCTATTCCTTCTATAAGGGGCAAAACAAGGAGGCTGGTATCTTTGTGGCTGCTGCTGCTGGGAGTGGAACCAACACCTTGAGACCTGAGATTCAAGACCCTTGAATCCTTCAGACCATGCAACTTGATATCGGTCTGGTCCTAGGAGAGGGCAGACCCATCAACGGGGAGGTCTTGGATGGACTGCTGCACCTCTTACAACAGACTTGAAGACTGCAGCCACAAGCACTGACGCGTGCACACTGCCGGGGCCATGGCCTTTCCTGCTGAGTCCGCTGCATTGGAAGCCGCCTGCAGGGCCGCTCTAGTCGCCGTTCTATCCTCCTTGAGAATGGTAGCAAAGTCCTGTGCCTGCTCCTGGGGCAGGGCCTCCCCAAAATGCTTGAGGGAGTCCCAAGGATTGTAGTTGTACCTGCCCAGGAGTGCCTGCTAGTTTGCAATGTGAAACTGCAGGCTTGTCGCTGAATAAAGTTTTCTCCCAGAAAGGTCCAGTTTTTTGTTATCCTAGTTTTGGGGAGTTGAGCTAGGCTGGCACTGCCTATCACGCTCGTTGGTGGCCGCCACCACCAGGGAACCCGGAAAGGGGTGAGCGAACAAATATTCAAACCCCTTGGCAGGAATATACTTTTTCTCTGCCCTTTTTGAGGTTGGGACCACGGACGATGGTGTGTGCCATAGGGTCTTCTCTACTTTGAGCACCCCTTCGTGAACCAGCAGGGCCACCCGGGCCGACACCACCTCTGCCAGCACATCAAAGCGGCTGTCCCAGGCCTCCTTGAGCTCCTCTGCCTCCAACTGTAAATTCGAGGCCACCCTCTTAAGGAGCCCAAAAATCGTCCAGGGGCACAGATGGCTCGGATGCGACCACCTCACCCAGGGAAGAGGATGAGGACTGCGCTGGCACGGGGGCAGCAGCATCCTCTCCTGCTGATATGGAGCTTCAGACAATGTCCCCTCCTGGGGGTCCGAGTCCTCCTCTGAAGCCGACTTGTGCACCTCCGGGGCCACTGGCACAGACTGCGCCAGAGGACCTGTATGATAGGGGGTTTGGGCCACTGGTATTCCCCAGGGTCCCCAATACAGCCTCTGTGCCAGCCCCTGGCCCTGACGCCAACCAGGGAACTTGCTCCTGTGTCTTTGGGGGATGGCGGTGCCCCAATTGGGTAGCAGGCTGCCTGTCCTCTCTTGAGAAAATGGACTTGCTGCCGGACGACCATGGGAGGGCAGCAGCTGGATTCCTTACAGTGCCATGGGATGGAAGACCCGCACCCCAACCCCTGAGCACCATGGCGCTCCAATGAGTGCCACTTCGGTGTTGGGGAGCATGAGGAAGATGACAGGCAGTGCCGCTTGCCTGACTGATGCCAGGCTGCCGAGGATCTATGCCTGGAGGACAAGTGGGACTGGCGCTGCATTGACTGGTGCTGCATTGCCTCGGGACTGAAGACTTGCATCATTGTTTGCTCCCTTTAGGCGATGGCTCACTTTCCAGTGACCGGGTTCTGCGCCATGCTGGTACGGGAGAACTTCCCAGTGCCAGGAAGCAGGAAGAGTGACAACTCCCCTCCGAACACCAGTGTGAGGGGGATCGGTGCCATCTTGCAGAGCGCAAGTCCCTTGGTGACGGAGATTGCAACTGATGCCGCGAGGAGGCCAGCAACCGCCTTTGACCTAATGTTCCACTGCCGAGGAATGCCCCATAGACAGGGATCAGGAGCACCTTCTTGGGGACTGGTGCCACGACGCCGACTCCCTACGGGGTGACTGGCCCTCAGGGATGGACGCCTCTGTTCAGGGGAGTGGCACAGCCATTGTGGGTTTCCTTTCCCCTCGACGGCATTGGGGGCCTAGGAGAAGGCAGTAAAGGCAATGCCTTCAGGCTCCTCACTGCATGAAACACCTCCAGCATCGATGGCACCGTAATCTGAAGAGGCCCCCTCTTCCGCTCCCAGGTGTCGGGGTGGCTCTCATGGGGGTTGCACTTCTGGGTGCTGATCCCCTCTCCTGCTGATGCTCAGCCGGCTGGTCCGGAACGGGTTCCGCACTTAACCCCGCTTCCCTGGACTTTTTTGGTGTGGGCGAGTGACCTCTCTCCGCACGTTGCCTCCTCTGCTTCTTCCTTGATGGGGAAGAGATCTGGTGCTGTGGTGGGGCCAGTGCCAACTGGTCGCTTTGCCCCGACGCCATGCTCAGCACCGAGATGGATCGGCCCGGTTTGGAGGTTGGTCTTAGTGCTGCCTCCATCAGCAAGGCCTTCAGGAGAATTTCCCTCTCCTTTTGAGTCTGTGGCCTGAAAGCCTTACAGATCTTGCACTTTTCCTTCCAGTGAGTTTCCCTAAGGCACTTTAGACAACTGTCACTAAGAGGAAAGGGCTTGCTGCAGAAGACATAGGGCTTGAAACCCAGAGACAGGGGCATGCCCCGCTCCCAGACGAATGTCCCAGCAGGGACTATTCCTAACTTAACTATCAACTATTAACAATTACTTAACTAACAAACACCAACTATCTAACAGCTACTACAGGTACCAAAGGAGCACACGCAAAGCAAACAGAGCAGTTCCAGCAACCGTCACAAGTGGAAAGAAAGAACTGAGGGTGCGTAGGACTGGCGGCACCTGTTATCCCGTGGCATGTGCGTGGGACTTCAAGAGGCGCCGGAGCCGGCACTATGGGAACTGCTAAAGGGAAAAAAAATTCCAGTAACTGTGCAAGGAGGCGCGCACACACCTAGAATGGAATCGACATGAGCAAGCACTCAAAGAAGAACCATCTTCCTTCATCTATTTCAGCAAGAGCAGTGTGACCAGCAGAGACTTGTTGTTGCCCTGACAGATACCATGTGGATAGTCAGTTCGGGCAAATGCAGAGCTACAATGTCACAGTACTTGTTCCAGTCAGAAGCATCGGCCATGAAAACAATCACTGTCTCCTCCTTTCCACCACTACTGCATCAGTTGGGTTTTTATGCACAACCCCTTCAGGAATGATCATTACCTCAAAGCCCCCTTATTCGTTACGGTATGTTCTCTGGAGACCTAATTCCCTTTGGCACACAAAGGAAGAAATAAAAAGGACACATGATGCAAGTGCCAGTGGAAGCAGGAAGGTTTTCATGAAGACAAGCTTAAAAAAAATGCACACACACACACCAAAAAAGTCTTGCCTCGGCCATTGTAGAGAGAAGCATTTAAAGTCCACACAGGTTTTAATTCCTTAGGGAATTACTAATAAAGGCAGATGAATCAGTCCAGACAGTAACAGAATTCTGGCACTATATACTAGCTACCAAATACGGTTCTATGCTGAAAAGTGTGTCTGTGAAAATGGTACCTTCTTACTCATCAGATCTTCTCCCTGAAAACTTCTGTGATAAAACTGTGTTTGTAATACCTTCTGTTCCTCTTAGCCTTGTGGATCCAGCACTGCTAAGAATGAATGAGAAGCTAGCTTGCACCTCAATGGAATATTAACCATTCCCAGGGCCAGATTCTGCCCTCAGTACCCCGTGCAGTCCCATTGAGCTACGGGCAGCAGGTGGCTCACAAAACCTTTGTTACTGGGGCTGTAATGCACAAGTAAAGATCTGAGCTTGACTCTAGGATCCCAGCTTGAGTTTGGAAGGCTGGAACCTTGAAAAAACAAAAAAGAAAACAACACCTCTTTACTTCTAAACTAAGCAATTTACTCTGGAGTCATTCACGGGCAGGTTTTCAATGGAAATTAGGCATCTTGGTGTTTTGCCAATCTGCATTTTATGACACCTACATACCTTTGAAAGGATTTCAAAACAGAAGGATTAATGAATTATCTGAGCTTAAATCTACAGTTCCCATTGCCTGAAAAAGCATGTGAGAGCGCTCGAACAAGGAGGAAAGATAGCCCAGTGGTTAGGGAGCTAGCCTATAGCATGGGAGATCTGGGATCAATTTCTTACTCTGCCAAACTTCCTGAGTGACCTTGGGCAAGTCAGGTGGTCTCTCCTGGCCTTAGACCCCTTTCTGTAAAACTCTACCCCCCTTGGGGTCTTGTGGACATAAATACATTAAAGAGTGTCAGGCGCCTGGATACTTTGGTATTGGGGCCATGTAAGTCTTTCAGATAGCTAGGTGTGATAGACAGGAATTCTGCTTTTGTACAGCACTGGAGTGGCAGACTTGTCTTTCAAATGTCCTTTTCTCTTGTGCATTATTTAAATATTCCTGCACTTAAGGTTGAAGGATGTTAGCTGTTAGAAATCATCTTTCTTTTGAAGTTACTGGGCCACAATAAATACACTGGAAAGTTAAATCAACAAAAATCCTCTCAGCATGCTGTACTCCACCTTTTTGGTGCAAATTGATTTACATCTGCTTTGCCATTTGCTCCTGATGACATGCCTTTGACTTTGACTGCTCTGCAGAATTTCAGCCCATGATGGCTATTGACAGAGCGATGACATAGTAAAGTCTAAGAATATGATGCTTCCTGTGGCTATTGATTACTCTAGGTTTAGCCAATCGCCATATTCATGTCAAAACCTATCAAATCAAAATTCTTCCCTGGAGCGACTTCCATTAGTTTACATGGCATCTGGGCCACTATCTACACAAAAGTATTTTGAATACTTATGACCAGAATTAATTTACAAGATGAAGAAATGAAAACTCAGGCCTGTAACATTAAACAGCAGAGCCTCAAAAAGGGGCTGATGCAAAGCCCATGAAATGAAAAGCCCTTGACTTCAGAAAGGTGTGGATCATATCTCCATTCATTGCTAATCAGCAGACTGTATAATTCACACCCAGAAAAGCTGGTCCCTTCTCTTTTCTCATCAAAGATTTAATAGCAGAGGGCAGTTGTAAGGTCTTGTATGACCAAGGCTTCCATTACTTCTGCGAAAGATACTATAGGGCATTTGCTACAAGTACATTACAAAGTGGTGTTAAAAATAATGGAAAATAAATTGCAGTTGTCAAAATAAATGAACAAAGTACATTTTGGGAGACATTAACCTAGCTTCTTTACCATCCATAAACCCATGGGTAATTTACATTGGGTCTTCTTCATTATTAGTCACTAATAGATAAATGTCTTGCATATACATGTAGTGCTAAGCCCAGGTTTGGAATGCCAGGGTATTTAAAGGACCATGCAACCTATTATGGTTTCACTAAACATGTTTTAATAGCTGAGATTATTTATAGATTTCCCACATGCTTCTGTTTCTCAGAAAGATGCTCTGATTGACTTCATTATGGATAATTTTAGCAAAACCAATGCTATAATTATTTGTAAATTAAAGTTTACAATTCAGCTGCAGTCAGCAGGTTGGGCTCCCAGCAAACTCCAAGGATTAATTATACTCTATCATCTGCTCTCCTTTTGGAGCCCTAATTCTTGCAGTTATTTTACATAATGATTAGAAAAAACATCTCTGCCAACTATAATTACACAAATGTAGGACACTTTTTTTTTTGTATTAGTATTTATTTATTTATTTGAGTGTGTCTTAATGCCAACCAGAAAGGGACCAAGAACAGACATTACAACCAGACATATTAGAAGCAGGCAATTCTCACACGCAGCTCTTCCAGCGCATCTCAACCCTAACCTGTAGTAACCCTGCTATCCCAGCTCTGAACCCCGCACAGCTCTGCATCTCAATCTGAATGTGCAACACTCCCTGATGTTCCAGTCACGGGTCTCTCTTAAGGAGAGACTGACAATCAAACCAAATTGTGGCAAAACGTTATTTTAAGATACTCATAAAAATCCTGCACCACTGAAGCTAGCAGATGTGCTGTCATTGGGCACAGGGTCAAGTTCAAATAACAAGACCGAGGTATTAAAGACATAACATTTGTGACCCAAGAGCCGGATCCAATACCCCAAATAGGAAACTGTGATCTAATACTTCATTCCTCAGACATTGTTCTGTTATATGATCCCAAAACACCTGAGGGCTAATAAGCCTGTAGACTCCAATTCACTTTGGAGTTTAACTGTAGCCCAATATTAGGAATTTGCAGGATGTCCACTGAAGGGAAGAGCTCCCCTTAAATTCTCATGTTTATCAATTTGGATTTTGAGTCAGGTATTTTTCACCAGCAGCTGCTAGTAAGAAGCAGATGTGGCCTGTGAAGTGTTAAAACACTTGAACCCTACTGATGTTAACCTCCAAAAGGCATTTCTAAGTTCCTATTCTGGGCCGGTTTTTTGTAAAGCATCACTGAGGGTGAAGCCAAGGTTGGACTACAGAGGTATTTTAAATGAAAACTTTTTTTGCAGCCTGACTTTAAAGGTAATTAACTTTTCTTGCAGGATAAGACATGCTGTGCAGCTGGTTCATGTTGTTCAAGAAGGGAATTAAGATCTCTGGAATACACTTACTGTTCTTGGTTTATTGGTATACATGTAGGGCCGTCAGCTCAGTCATAGAAAAGGACAGTCCTTGATTAACTGATTACCTAACCAGCCACCTAGTTTTTAGTCAAAGGGGCTTGTTGTTATCTTTACTGTCAGCTTCCTGAGGCTATATGTTTGCAAATCTTATTTTAGCTTCCATTTCTCCAGGAATGATTAGTGCTTGGAGAGTGAATGCTATTACAGAGTGCAAATTAAAAGGGAAACAAAGGAGCGCTCACAGAATGGATAGTAAATATATATTGAGTTACTTCTCCTGGGCATCCTGGAAACACCAACAGCTTAACTGATCAATTCCCTTTTTTTTCCCCTTCCCCTACTCTGAAGGAAAAATATGACCAGGGAGGTTGTTATTTGTCATTATTGAGTTGATTCAAGTCAAGGAAGCTATTACTTAAACGACAGCACCAAGATTATTAACCAATAATTAACCAAAACCAAAGCAAATGCCTGTCCAACCAAGCTATTATTTAAAGGGAGTTAAAATGCTTTTCCACATGAGGAACTGGCCCAACAACAATTAGGGGCACCGATCGCTACTTGTTATGCTGGACACTGAGCCATTTAGGCACTGCTGAAATATTCATGACCTACAATGCTTAGTCCTGTCCCCATACTGCTGCATCTTTGGCAACCTTGATCAATGGACCCGTCGCTAACAGCAGGAGTAACACCAGATCCACACTTCATTGTTATTCCCTCCCATCATAACCTCAGAGTGAAAAGACAATTATTAATAAATGAATAGATCTGAAGGTCAGCGGAGACCACCTAGACTAACTTCCTGTATAACATCGGCCAGAGCATTCACTCAGTGATTCCTGCATTGAGCCCAACAACTTGTGGTTGATCTGGAACACATCTCTTAGAAAGACATCCAATCTTGATTTAAAGATTTCAAGTGATAGAGGGAATCCACCACACCCATTAGGAAGCTGTTCCAATGTTTAACTCCCCCCCTTTTAAATTATTTCCCATTTGAATTTGCCTAGTTTCAACTTCCAGACACCGTGGCTTTTTCTGCTATGCTAAAGAGCCATTGCTATCAGAAACGTTCTCCCCATGTAAGTACTTATGATCTACAACCAATGACTATCAACATTCTGTCTGAAACCAAAATTATAATAGCACAAACCCGGATGAAAAATATTCACATCTCTCTCCATAAATATATATAAATATAGATATATTTGTCTCAAACAGGCAGGTGTAATCCATACACAGGGGCTGTAAAATAAAACTGTGTTAGTGCAACGTTTCAATCAAAGAAGGAAGAAGTTTAGTGTAAAAACTTTAATCCATCAGAACCAGCAAACTTATCATTAGGCAGTGTCAGTAACTGAAGAGAAAAGGTCATTATGTAAGATTAGAGAAAAATCATGCTCAGAACATGCGTCTCAGCCACATGAAGAGGGCTGGCAAGCAAGGGTGCATTAGAGGGGTATTTATACACATGCCAGCTGGGTTCCCATTTACACTGTGGCTCCCATGGACACTTCAAAAACTTGCTTACACCACCTTGCATTATTGGAATCTCTTAGAATGACTCCTGGAAATTCCCCAAGGGAATCATTTTAATAGAACATCAAGCCTGTTCGACTTGCTCCGTATAATCAATTTACAAACACAATCTGCACAGAGAGGAAATTCATTCCAGTGCCAAGGGAATGGCAGAGCATCCTATGCTCTGCTTAAGCCCTGTAGGAAGATTATGCAGGGATGGAAGGATGATGCTACAGGATCGGAAGGAATTCTGCGCTAGCTCTGAATAAAATGGAGATAAACCATGAGGGGAGACCTTTGTGTTCATGTAGATTCAATAGCTTGAAAGGACACATGCTGGGCCAGCAGCCTTTGTTTCATCCCAGAGGCTAGTGTACCAGCCATGCCAGTAGGGGCTGCACGTATTAGGGTGGGTAACTGCCATCCCCACTGTGCATAGTTCCTCATAAGAGAGGGGTGAATTTCACCCAGGTATGTGAAACGTACAGGTCTGAATTCAGTCTCAGCGGCTCTGCTTCCTTCACGGGAGTTAGGCAGGCTTATCTCAGGCCTGCATTTGCCCTCTGCTGTCTGCTCCAAGAAGTGGAACAAGAAATGCTTTAAGCGAGGGTGAATTAATAGCTGCAGATGGGACGTGATGCTTGTTCTCTCTCTCAGGACTTGTCCTATTTCCAGCTGATCGTCCTCTCCGGAGCTGAACGTGAGAAGAGCTTGGGGAGCTCAGCAGCTTGCAGGGAGCCCAATACACTGTGACCAGCAAGACTCTTGCCAGCATTTCATCCTGCCACTGCAACACGACAGGTTAAGAGTAAACTACTTCACAGTACGTATTCTAGGATGTCCCCTAAGCCCCGCTGCACTACTTCTTCCCGTGTCCAGGTCTGTAACCTTTGGAAGGAGAGAAACCAATATGGGGTCTGCTAAGAACGGCAAAAAAATATTCATATCTAAAGAGAAGCAGCTATATTCCTGACTACAGGCACCACCATGGCAGAGTAGGCCATTGCTAAATCCACACTGGTTTCCTACTTCCACCCATAGCCTGCACCTGATGTTTCATAATGCATCTGGCCAACTGTACGGTGTGTACATGTGATGAGAAATTTTTAACTGTCCCAAAATGATCATTTTGCACCATCATGAAGCATAAAGGTTCAGCCTTTGCTTTTATACATAGCTCGTGTAGTGCAGATATCATTCCTAGTCATGTCATTCTTGAATTCTTTTTTGATTCTTGCTACATCGGTGTCAGTAATATCCTGCTGCAGTGACTCCTACACACTGCAAAACTGTTTCCTTATATATATTAAATATGTTGCCTTTTGCTTCTTTTTAATCAAGCGCTTCCTTGATCTCACACTGGAGTCATGTAGTCAGGACTTTCAGAAAAGACTAGTGACTGGGATAAATAGCTTTTATATAGCATTTTTCATCAGTAGATCTCAAGGTGCTTTACAAAGGAGCTAATTATTATCATCACCTTTTTATTGAGATGGGGAAACCAGGCACAGGCAGGTGACATGACTTACTCAAGGCCACATAGCAGGCCAGTGGCAGAATTGGAACAGAACACAGGTCTCCAAAGTCTCTCTCCGGTGCTGTGTCTTCTTTGGCTAAAATCAGTCTGATTTTGAGAAAATGCCAAGTACCCTACCTCTGACGAGCAAGCCCCTTTAAGACAGCTCTAATAGGGCACCTGAAAATTGAGGTGCCCAGTATCGCCAGTCAAAATTCTTGGCCATCTCGCACTAATGTGAGATCCAGCATCTTTACTTCTCAGTGCACAAAAATAAAGGCAGTTTATCTCCTTGCTATTTAGTTTTTTTTCAAAATGTGATCAAAGGCGCACTTCCTTACCCCTGAGCCACCATGTAAATGGGACTGAATTGTGACAAAGGCTGCCACAATTTGAAACACAGAGCAGCTACATCTACACAAAGTAATCAGACGTGGTAAATACACGACAGTTGAGAGACAGAGAGAATAGGAAAGAAGGCTTCCTAACGCACACAAGAGAAGCAAACAAAAAACAAAACAAGACCAAAAGGACATGCAAAACGAGACAGCCAAGTCTTCATTCCTCATGGATGTCGCCCAATCAGTTTTCAGAGAGGGAGGAGGGTCTTAGGGCATTGGGGGAAAAGGAAGGGACCGCTTCCATGCATGTGGTAATGTGGGAAGGTTACTGGTGTTAGTTTTGTTTCCTAGTAAAACCCCAGCCCAAATGCTTTCCTGGAAATTTTCCAAAACAATAAGATGATTTAGAGTTAATGGGTTAAAAGGCCAATTGCTTTGTGATGTTCCAAACAATCTGTATGCCTTACCCAGGGAAGCAGAAAAGCAGGGGTTTTCCCCTCTTTTTACAGTGTGCATGGAGGGTTAAGTGAGGTTGCAATAATCACAATATTAAATTAATTATTTTCTTGCTCCCATGAGCTTTAATTAGAGAGTAATTTTATCTCCTTAGCTGCAAGGAGGATCAATCATTTGCATCCTGATTTCCTGGAGACCACCAGTTGCTGTAATTGACTTCTGTAAATGACTTCTGATCCGGATTAATTCCCTTTCCTGACTGTGACAGGTATAGTTTAGGAAGGCTATGGTACTTTGGCAGGCGATGACCAGTAAAATACATCAGCAATGGCATTACTTCCGATGTAAACTTGGGCACTGATTATGTGCTATGTGTATCAATATATATAGATAGATTTATAAAAACAGTTTCCACTCTTGCCACTTTTTTGCTTTTCTCACGATAAGAGAAAGTTCTGTCTTATGTTTATAAATAATTGCTCTTGGGGGGTTTTCATAGCTTTTTTAAATTTTGTGCCTTTTCATAGACTAATAAAAGTTTAGGGCAAGCTAAAGAACTGGATTTGCAAAGAAAAGGTTAACAAAATGTTGCAACAGTCATGTGAAATATGTTGATTTATACTATCTGAGGATCTGGCCCAAAATTTCATACAAGGGCTAAGTAAAATTCAGAGGGCAAAATCCCATCCCCAAGGAAAACAATGGGAGTGTTGCTACTGACTTCAACAGGGCTAGAATTTCACCCAGACTATGCTTCCAAAAATTGGTGTTCCCACACAGCTGATTCTGTTGTGTTCTCACACTGAATGAATCAAAAGATTAAGCCATAGGTTTTCTGCACATAAAGCTGTCTTTCTAGCTCAGTGCAGATGGCTAGATTTTAGTTCTTCACGTGCAGATAACAGGTGGTGAGCAATCTCTCCAAAATGTTTACAGAAGAAATTTTGAGAAATGGAATTTAGAGGTCCCTAGTTGCTGGGGGTTTTTAATCCCCCCCCAGATCTAGTCAACCAATCAGAACAAAGTTTTTACCTTCTGTTCACCAGCGTGGACGACATCATCAGCACCATGCAAGCCACATGACAAAGTCACATGATACGCACGCACATGATTGGTTGAAAGGAAAGTGGAGGAGGTCACATGGAAAATACAAAAAAAATTAAAAAACTGATGTAAACAATGGGCAAGGGAAAAAAATCAACAACAGAATTACAGACTAAATAAAATATAAACAAAATTAAAATTAGCCAATATATATAAGAAACATTGGGGAGACAGTAAAATTGCCTGGAAATATAAGAATATTAAACCAGAGAAAGCACTGAGTTATGACACCAGTAAGTGTTAGGCACAGCTGCATCACTGCTTATTAATACCAAGTCAGGGAACGAATAAACATTATTGAAGAGAAGGACCGTTTGCCCCAAACTTTGACAGCAGAAGGAATCCACAAGACTGTTGAAAAGAAAAAAGGAAGACATGTTATTCAGAAACAACCCAGGCACAAGAGGAGACACAGAAACAGTTATTGTCCATGGTTTAACAAGGATGGACCTTGGCATCTCGTATCAATGGAGTCTCAATTTCTGTAGGAATAAAAGTCTTTCTTAATAATCGAGAAAAAAAATCCACTCATTTATTACTGAGGCAGAGGTTGTTAATCACTAAAATGCAATCACTATTTGCTAAGTTCAGCAATCAGCTCTGAAAGTACATAAACTGCATCTAACAAAAGACTCAGAAAGAGATCAAACAAATCGTACTGAATGAATCTCGGTGATAACGTGACTTGGGGACAGTCCATCAATGAGGCAAGGGCGGAACTGATATGCACGGAAAGTTAATGACAGGTATGGCACAAGGAAGACATGGACATTGCTAAATGGAGAAGGGAAAGTGAACAGATTTGTGTAAGGAGGGAATGCAGGAGAGAAGGAAATGCTGGACTGGAGGTCATTAAACCTATTCTTGGTTTCCCTTCTTCCCAAATCATGGGTCAGATGAGAGCTTTGTTCCAGGGTAAAATTTTAAGAAGTGCCTAAAAGTCTTCTGAGCCTAAGTCTTATGGAAAGCCAAGTGAGTGTAGAACCCTAAATCACTTGAGCATTTCTGAAAATGATACATGAGTCACTGTCACCATGTCGGTGTCACGCAAGATGGGGGAAGGATGCCTGACCGCCCAAAGGGAAAAACGTTTTACTGCTACTGCTGTCATCTGAGTGTTCGGTAACAGCGAGCACCCATTACCTTTCCCCATCTGATGGGCTCCTCCTGCATCTCACCCATGGCCACTGGCTCCTGTCTGACTTTGGCTATGTCGTCACTGCAAAGTGAGCTCCTCTCAAGTTAACCTTGCTGGAGTGAAAGTGGACATACTGCAAAATAACGCCCGAGCGTCACAGAGAGGTCCTGTTAGCAAATAACGAGTTGTGCTAACTCAGGCTGTAGCCTATAATCCCCCATGTGCCAGGCAACTTCCATTAAAAGTACCATCACTCCCAAGTTAAGGGTTTGTATGGACAGGTGTAATACTCAAGTTAACCATCCAGTAAAGACAAGCCCTGAGGAGGACTCAGTTCTTTTAGAAGGGAATTCCATAGCTGCCAGGCAGTTCCACATTCCCCATTGATCTCACCTAATTATTCCTATGGATTGCAACAAATGCAGATGACTGTGATCACAGCGAGGTGCAACCGCCACATGAGACACTACTGGGCAGATTTTCAAATATGCCTAAGGAAATTAAAGTCCAAATCAATGGAGACGTGCTCTTAAATCCCTTGGAGGAGATTTTAAAAATCGATGCCCACATGCTACATATCTTGCACAAAATGAACCCCAGAACATTTGGACAGACCCAAAGTCTGTTGTAATCAATGACAAAACTCCCACTGACTTCAGGGGGCTTTGGATAAGGCCCACTGTTCATATTTCTGGTCAGCCTTTAGGACTAGTGATGTTAAGTAGCTATTCTCTGAATTTGTTGGCCTTTAATTTCACCCAGTCTCTGTTTGAAAAACCGTTAGGGCAATACTTGAGCTGCTGTAGCAGCATTAACAGTGAGAAAATGATGCAAAGCCTCTGGAATGTCTTTCTATTGCCAAGCTGGTTTTGGGGTTTTTTTTTTGGTCTTTGAATACAGCACATTAACATGCTGCAGAACAGCTTAGCATGAAAGTGAACGCCTCTGCTATTTACATAAATGTACTGAATAAACTAACGACAATGAGGCAGTAAGAGGCAGGATGCTGCAAACATCTAAAAAGCCGAGCTCCCATTCAGGTTAAAATATCAGAGGCTTTTATATATATATTTTTAATTTTTTGTGTATGGAAAATGTTTGACATGAACTAGCTTTTAGCATCTTTCATGTGACACAAGCCAACTTCCTATTAAGAAAAAATATTTCATTTAATTTTTTCATTTCAAGATTTTTCATTTCTGACAGGAAATTCTATCTCCTAACTGCATGCGAGTCCAGAAATTATGGAAAGGGCTGCAATCAAACCTTACTTCCTGCAAGAAAAAAAAGATCTGTATTTAATAGCACTTCTTATTGCTCCTCCAAAAAAATAGAAAGTGAAAAGATTTGAACGGAATAAAAAAAAATACTCTTCTGCAAAATGAAACCTCTCCTATTGTAAAAGCACTAGAAATTAGAATTCTGCACATTACACACACAAGAAAGGTACTGAGAGGAAGAAATTGTTAACTGTGCACACTGGCAGAAAAAAGGATATTTCATGCTATATGCAAGACCAAAGATATAGAGCAGGTTTTATTTTATTTTCTCCCAGCTTTGGACTAAATATCCTCCCTACCTCCCCGAGAAAAAGTGTGTTTCATGCCATTAGTACATCTGCTTCATGGCTTCCAACTCACTACAAATAAACATGGCTTCATCTCAGGCATATGAGTGTGCATGCAGTATTACTGAAAACCAAAGCAAGCTAGCTACATTTGTAGCACACCTCTGCCTGAGAATTCAGTGTTTTCAGAGAATATAGCAATGTTTTGCTTAATCACCTTGCCCCATCTCCCGGGACTATACTGGAAATATTTGCCTGGACTGCGTCTGGAACGTGAAATGCTACACATCTCCTGAAGACAAGGCTTGGGCAAAATGCATATGACATCTCTGTTCAGTGAAGTGGCCTGTGTGTTGCTTACCTTTCTGTTGGATCCTGAGCACTAAAACTGGTTTCTTTGCCTACAAATCAACTAATGCCATTGTGTTTTTTAGCTCTTTTTGTTATTCTGCTCCGGTTCATCATTGTGCTCTCTATGCACTTCCCTAAGGCCCACAAGGAAGAGCGATCTAGTGGATAGGGCACTGAACTGGGATTCAGGAAACATGGGTATGATTTCCAGCTCAGCTACAGACTGATCTTATGCCAGCCATTTAATCAAGCTTGTGCCTCAGTTCCACTCTCTGTAAAATGGAGACAGTATTTCCCGCTCTTATAGGATAAAATCCATTAGTGATTTGGAGGTGCTTGGAAACCAGGGTGAGGAGGATAATACCAGTATCCAGGTTGCTTCACCAGAAGAACGCAAGCCCTCTTGAGGAGGAAGTGCTCCTACCTCCTTATGCTTTTCATTTACCATTCCAACGCAGTACCGACTGTGAGAAAAATCATTCCAGATGACTGTTCTATTTCCAAATGGTCCTTCTCCTGCTGATAGTCTGTCTCCTGGTCTTTGGGCCACGTGCTATTTTGGGTCTGGCCAATGACTCAGTGTGGCTGTGCAGGGTAAAACACCAAGGGGCACGGCAGTACACAGCATCGTGAATCTTCCTCTTCATTCATCATCTTCATTGCCAGCACGGTTTCAGTTTTGACTGGATTCCCCTCAAACCCTCTCCTCAAAATGCTTGCTGGAAAACGATGCTTTGGGGCGTGAGTGGAAGTGATCATTAAATGCTAGTTTCAACTCTCTATTTTTAAAAAATCTCTGTGTTTCTAGTAATCCCTGTGTTTGCAATTTCCACCACATGCTCGGGATGGGGGGGGGAGGGAGGAAACCATGCTGGGGCCTTATTGCCCACATGCTCAGACATTGGTTAATGCCAGATTGCTGCTTCAGAGACATCAAAATAACAAGGCATGTGTTTTAATTGCTGCTGTTGGAAGAGCTACACTGTAACAAGCAACACTCAGGACCAAGGGGGAGCCGTTCCCGGCTACTCACTCATCTGCTCTGTGTTTTCGGATCTGGTAGGAGGCTGGGTTGCTATGGAAACAAGGAAGATAGGACAGGATGTGGAAAGGTGAAGCATAGCATGAAAATAAATTGGGGGAGGGGGAGATAATGAGGAGACCGTCAGAGCTGCACACAATCCATGCCCCACATTTATAAATATTAGATGAAGGTTTCTGTGTAAGTTGCATTGTGCTAGGATTCCCCCCTTTCCCTCCCACTCCCTCCACAATGTCTGAATTCCACAGGCAAAAAAGGGGCTCTTCCCTGTCTTTAGAGTAGGAAGGTTGTGCATAAAGCTGTGTGGCTCTCCAAGATGGCCGGGCTTCAGAATCCCTTACCCAAAACAACGGTCCTCTGGGATTTTCTGAAACTGAGCCTAAACTTGGCTCTTGCTAGGCCAACATCGGAATTGCCAAGGGACCCTCTGGTCCAGGATGCTGTCTCTGACACGGGGAAACACCTGCCACGTCAGACGAAGGCGTATAAAAGACCCCAGGGTAGACAATTATGGGACCGACTGCCCCGAGATAGTCCTTCCTCCTCCTCCATTTGCCCCAAAGAAAAGGTTTTCTATCCCTTCTCTATTTGTTGTCCCATCTCTTGTGACTGGGTGTTCTCCGCCCAGTCCCTTATGGACTCCTGCTGAACTCTTGGACTCAGTGATACTTTGCCCGTGAGTTCGGGGAAAACACAAACTTCTCAAAGACCTTGGACTGACTTTCAGGGTTTGAAGCCAAACTTTTGCGCAGCGCTGGCTGTGACACAGTGGCAAAGCAGCAGCAGGAAAGCTACAGGCAAACCTCCTCCCTAGTGTACTTAAGTAGTGCCTCTCATGCGGCAGGCAGTGGCAGCACACAGTAACCGGCCCACCAAGTTATGTGAACCAGGTCAACTTTAGCGGAACATGGTCCACCTTGTGCGGCTCGTGTCACAACATCCTTTAAACTACTCTATGCTGCATGTTCATACCCTCCCTTTTCTTTCTCCCCAACCAATGGCCTTACTGGGAACTGAGGCACAATCTAAAGAGGTGAGGCGCCACGGGCAGAGTTCACTTTCTCTCTCTCAAAAAAAACCCCAAACCAAAAAATCATCCTTAGAGGAAGCAATAAAGTATTGCCCAGGTGGCATCTTTGAAGGGTGACAGATTTGAAGCCCCTTACAAACAATATCAACAACATTTATCACTCCACACCAGACAGGAAAGGCAGACCACACAAGCATAAAGCAAACATCTCTCCTGCATGGATCTTTAAGAACGGTAGCCCCGGAGCAAAAAAGTCTCCATTTTCAAATGCCAGAGGGAACCACAGCATAAGACACAGCTGGGATGGATTTCTTTTATACCGCTGTGTAACATCCCTATTTTTTTAAAAAGAGGAGTGGAGAGTCTCCCCAGGGGACACCATAGCTAATGCTGCAGACTGGTTTGTATGCAGCTAAACCTGGGTTTAATTCCTCTTTCTTTCTCATGCTGGCATCAGTCCTGCTGATGTGAGCCGTGAATGAGATGGGAAAGGTGGAAGAGATCCCTGTGTGAGTTGCAGCCTAAATCTGATGATGCAGATTTAAGAAGAGGAAATAGGATAGAAAGAAATTATTTCCTTCTGCAGCCTGAGGATGCAATTTAGCAGCAGGCTTAGGGAGGCAGAAGCCATTAACTGTTGATCATTTCAGTATTCCCCTTTTTTGGCTAAGACGCTAACCTCACTATCTGCTTTGCCAAAATGAGCTCAGGAAACAGCCTCTGACCACACCAGCTGGACACCTCCTCAAAATGGGAACGGAAAGCAAAATGCTATGAGTGAAAGGTCCCATTGAAGTCCATGACAAAACTCCCATTGACTTCACTCTTTTGACCTCTCATTCTCCACCTGCCTAGAAAGTTTAGTACCCCATTTGCCTTCCTGTCTCTTGCTTAGGAATTTGGCTTGTGCTATCCACATTCTCTCTATTGAGAGGGTTTAGTCTTCACTCAGGTAAAAGAAATGTTAAGCAGATTGCACCACAGCTGGTGGTGAGACACATGCAGAGCAAAGCCAAGGCTTCCGTTATACTCACTGTCTGCGAAATGGGAGGGAGGGGCAACAGCAGTTGCTAAAGAAAGAGAAAGGAAAGTGAAAGGGGGATGAAATTCCTGTTAAATGCAGCCAAAGGAAGGAAAATAGGAAGGAGTGAAATGGCAGGATTTCTTTGGGGTAAGGACTTTCCGAAGGCCTGTGCATGAGAACAGGAGAATGAAAGACAAAGCTGCTTTCTGTTACAGGGAAACTGACAGGCTCTGTATGTTACAAGGCCTGTGTTTCTCTCCTGTAAACTCATTTCACCTCAGTGCATCTCCACCCACCACCACGTACCACACTTAAGTTGCTTCACTTGTATGCTGAGCCCAAACCAATGCTCACTGACTGCAATGGAGACGCTGGCCAATGGATCAGGTCCCAAGCGAGAGCAGAATGTGGCTCCCTGTTACGCCTGCAACAGTTGATGCCACTGATAACAAACCAACCGGGACAGATGCAGGTGTCCCTTCTACTGGTTAGGGGTGAGGAATGTGACCAAGTGTTATAAAGGAGGCAGAATCCTGAACTCAGGTCTTTGCAGATATAGACAAGTAAAAACTATTGTCATCCTTTATTTTGCCTTATAATGTATTTATTTGTGATCTTTAATCTCGATCACACACCATTTTAGGGATCAGGGACCATTCAAGTGGTATTCGTTTAAATTAAGGCATCAACAAATGCACTTTCGCTCCCCTTTAAGACCCACCCGCATTGCAGCAAGACGCTCCAGGGCCTTGAACTGAAGCAACACTTGTGAGGAGCGTATGCAGCCCAGGGTTGTTTTTAAACAGAGTTATGAGGGATGCTAAAAATGAGTCACTGAGGCAAAAACAAAACAAAGCAAAACAAAACAAGAATACCCAACCAATCCAGAGACATAAGAACAGCCATAATGGGTCAGACCATCTACTCCAGTATCCTATCTTCTGACAGTGGCCAGGTGCACCATTGTTCCAGCAGTATAGTTTGTGTCCGTACTATTACACTATCAATAGTCTGAGACCCCATATTTCTAAAGGGTAGGGAGAAACTGCTTTATTCTGGCGATTAGTGAGAAAAACAAACACCCCAAACAATCTTCACAACAACAGACACTACAAAACCACATCCCTTTGACATTCAAATGAATTTTAAGCCAAAAAACAGTTTTGGCTGGTATTAAAATACAACCTCAGCATTCCTGTCTGTGAAGACTCTTGAAAGAACTCAAGCTGGAGTCTCCATGTCAGACTAAATCTTGCTCCTCAAATGGTATGCTAAATCCACTCAGATGAGAACTTCCATGTTTGTTCCTGATGCGTTTAGTTCAATACACAATGAGATTACAGTTAACATGGGTTTCTCTGCATGTTTAATTAGTAAATAGCTACCCTTTCTACTTTAATTTCCAAAACGTATAGTAAGTATAATATCTAATGAGTCACACAAAAGCAAACGCTGTCTATTTCAGAGGTCATCCTTGACTATCTATTTTCTCTTTCTCCCTCCCCAGCAACACAGCAAGTTAAGAGGTAACATTCAAGCAATTAAATTCTAAAGGGTATCAAATCAGCTCAATCACTGAGGAAAGATTTAGTGACGAATCTTAACAATACTGTTTCTCCAATCTTTATTCCCTCCTTACTTTCTCCAAACTGCAATCAGTATCTTCTTAATCAAGCAGACTGCCTGTTTTCCATCTGGCAACATTTTGATAGCAGTTACTTTTTTTAAAAAAAAAGTGGAAATTGTCTGTTGTGTTTAGACAGTTTTGGGGTTTCTAGCTTGTGCTGGCTTGTCACCAGCCAGCTTTGCTCCCAGCTCAATGGTATCACAGTCACAGGTTCTGATCACTCATGTTTCCTGTAATCCAACAGAATGCACCTAATTTGGTGGCCAAATATGTTCATTTTAGGCATTTGGCCATGACCAGCTTTGTCTTTACATGCCTTGTTAATGCTCTGCCGGCTTAATGTATTAATGTGAACAAAGTTCACCCAGCAGACACCTGTCAAGGTCATCTTGCTGGCCAAGAATGGATCCCATTTACCAGGATATCCCCATTAATCCTAAAGCACAAGAGTCAGCTTTTCCTGATATGATGTCTTAACATGCAATGTATTAGCGCCAAGATGGGATATTCCAACCTATTGGGTGAAGAGGTGTCAAATGGAATTCTGGATAGCGTCCAATAGCCAAATTCACATTTTAGTCCTTGAAAATTCCACGGCTCACCGGATTATCCCTTACGGGATCAGATTTCAGTTCCGAGCAGTGACTTTAGCTCTATCGCACACATGGCTGCAGCTCTCACTCTGAGTTCAAAAAGTCCACACTAGATTAATGAAAAAAGGCAGGAGCAGTAAAACCTTGGAGGCCTGAACATTTTGGACAGCAATCGGAATCGCTCCGATGTCCATGAATTGGGGGGATCATAATCTTTTTCAATCGTTTTGAACTGACTACAGTAAACAGCTCTGCTTGGTCTGTTTCAGCAACACTGATGTTACTTGCAATGCCCATAGACTACGGCTGCTTTATGAGATTTCCCACATGGGGCTGTGACGATATTAGTCTCCAACAGAGTCAGGGTGGTATCTGCTGTAACTGTGTAACGGTCTGCACCACGCTCTGTGTTCACTGACTCTCCTTAGGGGATGTGTTCACGTAACCTTTTAGTGCCTCTTCCACAACCCACTCTAAAAAGTTCTTAGAATAGCAATGGCCTAAGAGGTCAAAAATGTTCTGCAGGGTGGAAAGCCTCTTCTTGAGATTTCTGCTTCCAAGCCCCACGCGGTTGCACTGCTAAGAAGTTTGCTCTTGGCTGGAAGATCTTCCTATGATCCAGCCGTTCCAGTCAGCGAAAAGTGGTTTGTTCTTTAATTCTTTAAACACATTACTTGAAGACATGGTTGTGGACATCAACATTATTGCTAAGCTGCCCATAAACCACAAGCCATTTAAGTACTGCTGTCTCTCTTCTTTCATAGTTAACTATGGTTGGCTGATTCACTGCAGCCCATTTGGAGAGGTTTCATCACCAACATATTTTCATAACCCCAAGACAAAACAGTGGCAAACAAACATGTTTTATTATTCCATAAACATGTTTGCTGCCAGAGTTCAAAAATCTGCTCTAAGTTTCATGTCAACTACATCTGTATTGGCTTTTAAAGAATAACCTGAGATGATGATTTGGACATTTTGTTTTTGCTTCTGTAAACTTATTTAAATGGCAAAAGGAGCACTGGGGTTAACAGCATTGGCTACCATCCATGGGGCATCTTCGGAATTGCAGATACTGAAATGAAATCAGACTTAATCAGAACATTTCCTGTTCCTCTTCCCACTGGATAGCAATGTAAGAAGTGGCCACAAACTGGTCACCTCCAACTTGAATTAACTTGTTTATCAGGCTTGAGAGATATGTTACGTTCTATTTGTCAGGAGTGATAATTCCTCATTATCTGCTTTACAGTTAGAAACATACGCAAACCTGAAAGTCTTAGGTTAGTATCATGCAAATTAGTTGCACAAACCTCCCTACAAAAAAAAAGTAGGGTGCTTACAGCATTCGTTTTGCAGGACCCACTTTCTGTCTGAAAAACTGCTGCATAACTAGCCATTGCTTCCTGCCTTCCTACTGAGGGCCAGATTCTGATATCTTTATTCCATCAGTGGTTGTCCATGATGTCAATGGGACTATTCTGTCCTAGTCTTTTTTAGGTTCTTATGCAGCTCGCCTTCACTGAGTGCCTTCCAGATATGCACTAAAGAACAGGTACAATTTTCAGAAGCACCTACATGAGTTAGAAGCCCAAATCCCACCTTCAGAGCTTCTCATTGCCATTGATTTTCAAGGAGATGTAGGGTAACATTTTTAAAGGACCCTGTGTCCCATTTCAAAAGTGGCTTAGGAGCCTGAGTGCCATTGACTTTAAATGAGACTTCAGCTCCTAAATGCCTATTTCACATTTGAAAACAGATCTTTGGTCTTAAGCTCAAGACCATAAAGCACTTTGGTATCTTCTGATGGGAAGTGCTAGAGAAAAGCTACATATTTATTAATAAAGAGACACGGTGGGTGAGGTAATATCTTTTATTGAACCACCTTCTGTTGGTGAGAGAGACTACCTTTTGAGTTTACACAGAGGTCTTCATCAGGTGGATCTCTTACCAATAGAAGTTGGTCCAATAAAAGGTATTTTCACACCCACCTTGTCTCTTGAATATCCTGGGACCAACAAAGCTACACCAATGGTACTATTGAAAAGTCACTTAGGCATTTCTGAAAAATGTACTGACTGTGACTAGCACCCGTCAGGTGTGGTTCTATTTTCCTCCTTTCCTGTCTCCTGGGGAAATTGTGTGGAGTTTTAAAAAAAAAATGTAATTAAATATTTTACATACCCCATGCTACGTGATCATATTAGAATGGGCAAGGTTGACAAAGACTACTCATGGATCAAAGTCCTATTCAACATGAGTAAAGGCATGAAAACGTGCGCCTCCACACGTCCTTTCACATCTCCACCTCAGGCCTGGTCTCCCACCGCTATCTGCTCCAACAATCACACTACAAGAGAGATGGGGTGTTTGTCCAGACTAGACTGTGAAAACTCCACGAGCAGGAGTATGTCGCAGCCTGCCCACTGACATAGCAGCTCCGTTCCATCAAACAGGAGAAGATACACTGTGGTCTAGAGAACCGAATTCTAGATGATGGCTCCATACTTTAAAACACAGTGAAAAATGCCATATTGTTGGTGTCATTTAACTCTGCTGTTGTAATGGCCAGAGAATTGTCACCAGATGATAAGCCTGTGGCTGGGCAGGCATATCTGGAGCTATGACTGAGAGCATGGCTTTTGACATCCCTTTTTGCTGCCTAATTCAGTCCTTTTTTCTTCTTTCTTTGTGGCATTCATCATCACAGATCTGAGTGCCTGTGTTTTTATCTCCCCAGCGTATCACTGCTGTTGTCCAATTCTGAACAAGCTGTGACTGACTTTATATGAAATATAAATTGCTTCTGCTAAAATTAACAGGCTCCAAACAACATAGGTAGTATACTGCACACACGCCCAGGAATCACAATAGATAAGAAATTCCCTCCCATTCACCTTCTCCTACTTGTAACTGGTACACTCTCATATTCTATCCAACCACCTCTATACATGCCTTTCTAGCTGTCTGTTAGTCAACCCACTGATCTATTCAGTGATTCATCCACACTTACGGTTTCCTGTAGGACCATAGCATTTCACCACCGATAGCTCAAGAACCCAATGGGTAAATCCCGGCCCCACTGAAGTCAACAGCCAATATCAACTTCAGCGAAGTCAGGATCTCACCATACATATCTGTTAAAACACTTCTAGGGAGCTGCAGTATCTCTTGGCAAGTTTGTCTCTTGACAAACATGGCGGTAACAGCCTAGTAAAGGTTGTCACTATCACTCTGGCCACAGGATCAGCTCACCAGAAGGGGATATGTTCTAATACAGCAAGCAGCTGCTACTGCAATTTTTGACCAGCTAAAGTTGCATCTCCTTGCTACCCTGCTGTTAATCTGAAAGGCACGGATAGCTATGGAATATGTGGTGAGTACTTTTTGACTAAGCCTGGATACGTAAGTATTCCAAATAAGAAACCCATCATTAATTTTCTCCAGTTAATTTTGGATTTTTGCTAGTGGAAGAGGAGGAGATATGTTTGTGCATTAACGGGAAAGTGGCTGCAATCCATTTAATTGCTGGAGGGCTCTCTAAGTGCTACTAAGGAAAAAGCTTGTTAAAAAAAGGAGGGGAATTGTCAACATTTTCTCAACATATTTCCCCTTTTGCTTCCAAATTTTGAAAAAAATTCAGAATTTTAAAAATGTCTGAGTTGGTTGAAAAAAACAAAACAAAAAAATATTCTTAAATGTTGAAGCTCTTTGCTGTTTTTTGCTTTCTAAATTTCGTGAAAACTTGAACCATTTTAAAGAGTGCTAACCAAGAAACGTTCTGCTACTCCACTCTGCAGTGGCTGATCTAGCAATGCCTTCACCTTTAAAAAATCATTGCAAGTGACAAATCTTTGATATTGCATGCTGTACAATGGGGAAAACATGTTAACCTCTCAGTTCAGTTCAACAAAGAGCCACTTTAAGCAAAGCAGAATGGCTGCTTTAGTGTCAGTGTGATTAGGAGCTGGATAGTATTGGCTACTTCATTTCTAAGGACAAGGAGAGGGAAAGAATAAGTTAAATGCTAAAGCGATGGTATGTTAGGGGAGCATTCCAGGAATGGATAGAAAGAAAAAGATGCAGAGAGGCACTTACGTGAGTGAGGAATGCCTGCAGTTTTCCACACATGGAACACAGACAAAAAGAAAAGAGATAGACCCCAAAACAAAAATGTCAAAGAGAAGAAGAAAGGCAGGAGAGCATGGAGCTGGAAATTCAAAACAACAAGTGCTGTACTCAATGTGACCCTGTGGAGAGGGGTCAGACAATGAGATTACTGCAACAAGGTGAGAAGTAACAGGGGATCTGGATTGTCACATGGGCTCGGGTTTTCTTGGAACATGATGATTGTACTATTCTATAGCACTTGACTGTTCAGTGCACCTGGGCTTAACAAACAGGGTGATCAGGAGTGTGGTTACCTATGTGACTGTGCAAAACTCCCAGGAGCTTGAGAACAATCGGTGGCAGTGCGCTGGAACATCATGGACAGCACAGCTCTGAGCTCATGATCGCTCCTGTGAAGCACTGTTAGCTTGAGCAGAGCCGGGAGAGCAGGAGATGCATGTGGATTTTCCAGGTGCACCCCTGTGAAAGAGGGGGAACGCCACGTCGACACGCAAGGGGAAGTGCAGCAGGAGAGCACAAGGAGTTAACTCAGGCTGACCCAGAAACTCGTTGGGATCGGATTAAAGGGTGATCGGCTCCATATAAAGCAAATATCAGCTCTTTCCTCCAATGCACCGCTTCATGCGCATGGGATTTCATTTTCTCTCTTTCCCAGCTGGCAGAATTTCCATTGCATCCCCCCCATTCAAAAATCAAATCTGCTTTTGGCTCCAGGGCATTTTGCTCATGCTTGAAGTGGGGAGGGGAGGCCCCAGGCTGCAGACAAGCATCCCACTGACAGATGGAGATGATTCGGGGCAAGGCGGGTGAACATTTTAACAGAGCAAACAGCGGAGCAGTAAAACAACTCCGCCCACCCTCCTGCAATTTCACACTCATTCTCATGATGGCTTCTCTGACACCCAGCCTATCTCCCCCCCCACCGCAAACAATGAAAATAGCCTGTAGCTTCAACTGGGAGACACAGCCCTTCTCAACAGGCTGCTTGCTTGGATTATTAAAATGCCATCTGACCATCCGCTGCCCATGTCCCCTGGACAGAAGAACATTTGTTGCAGTAACTGGGGTGCAGCCCAACGCAAAACCCCAGCCTCGGAAGAGGGAAATATTAATGATGGAATCTGGCAAAATCATAAAAGCTCAATGGACTTTGCAGAGGGCGCACCGCGACCAGCAAGAGAAAGAGGCACTGTCTCTGCATAGCAGGGATCCCTCGGGCAAAGCCAAGGAGAGAACCAAAGAGCAGGGTAGGGTTGACTTTTACTTACGAACTGGCTGGGTCTTGAACTCAGACACTGTACTGATCTCTCCCAGGCCCTTGCCGTTGATGGCTGACAGCCTGATGGCGTAGGTGGTCTCTGGTTTCAGGCCAATTATGGTGATCACGCCCTCCATGTTTGCTGTTGCAGAAAAGAGAGGGGGAGGGAAAAGGGGGAGGTTTGAATGGCCAGTCAGTACAAGCCCTGTTTCGTATCCTGTTCTGTCAGCCACACATACGTAGGCTGGGCTGTGCCTGGCCCTGCGTGAGTGCCCTAGGCTAGCATTGCTGCCAGAGGAACTTCAAAGGAGATGGGGTGCAATGAGGCCCACAGCAGGCACCAATGCAGGGCTGTGGCTGCACAATGCAGAGCCCAATGCTGGTCTGCTGGAGAGTGGCTTCCAACCCATGCTTCCCGAACGTTTCGCCGAGACAGTCCATCAGCAGCCAAAACAACCAGCAAGGCGAGCGACTGAGAGAGAGTGGGAGAGCGGATGGGGCAGCACAAGCTGTCCCATGGCGTGTCTGTGTGCACAGGGCACACACCTGCAACTGCCGCATCCATTGGAACGGATAGCCAGCTGTATTTTAACCACCCTGGGGAATAAAGGCACTACCCTCCCCTGCCAGGTACCTCCTGCAGACAGAACCAAGGGTCTAAACAGCGTGGGGGCATGTGACATCTCTATGGGCATCGGCTTCCAAGGGCCGCGCACGCTGCAGCCTGCTAAGCGCTCCTAGCTACCCCTTCAGCTCCGCCCGCGTCCACATTCAGAGCTCAGGGTAGGACTTCCGGGCTTGTAATCTGCACACGTCACGCAGAAAGCACCTGCGTGTGACCCTGCAGAGAGAACAGGGGCTCGGTTCCTGCGTGCTGTGGGGACGTACTCGGGGGAAGTTGCTTTGTCAAAGCAGCCATCAAGCATCTCTGCTCCGCAGAGAAGAATAAATGTGATGTGCTGGATGGGTGAGCTGTCCAAGGGGAGAGCCCGACAATGGGAAAGAACTGGGAAGACAGCTGCTTTCCACCTGAATGGCTCACGGCTCCATGGGCACTCAGGATTTGCCCTTCATGTTGTTTGTGGGCCATTCCTTGCAATATGCAAGGCAGAAGGTCTCGTTTCCCCTTAAGGCATTGTTTTTCCCTGCTAATTTTGAATACCAGGCTGTATGATGCCACAAAGCAAGGCCTAGATCCTACAACCAGAATCCTGGGAGGTCTATAAGGGGAGCGAGACCTCACAGAGCACACTGTCACATGCTAGATTCTTTAGAGGGAGGGGCTGAGAAAACAAGGAGCCGTATGCCTACAGTATTGTGTGTGAGGAAATGGGCAGAGACCCTGAGTTTAACCTTTGCAGGCTAATGGTACATACACGACAGTCTCTTGTAGCTGCAGTCACCCAAGAGGTTTTACATATCATCTGACCCCTAGCCCACCTCAAAGGTTGACTGGAATCATGTCAGATTCCTTACCTTGCCCCAGATACCGACCCTGCGCAGTGACCTTCGGGAGAGATATCCCTCCTTCCTGACACAGCAGAATTTAAAAGCAAAAACCCTGGAGGTGCGGGGGATCAATGGGGGAGAAGCAGTACAGTGGTTTGTCTGCTTGATTTCTATCCAACTGACTGGGAGCCAAGCCTCCGGCAAGAGAAGAGGCTGCAACCTTGCCTTAGGAATCGAGCCGCAAGGTTCAGACATAGTTTGGGGGGGAAAGGGGGGACTGAGTGAGGTTATTGTCTGAACTAAAGCAAATGTATTTCCACTTCACAGAAAGGAAGAAATGGAGACACGAAACCTGATTCTAGCTATGACCATGCAATTCCTGTGGGATGCAGGGATCCTACCGTGTTATGGCAATACAAATAAGAATACATATGGGATGGGTGGTAGAACCCTCTGGAACAAGATTCTCCCCCCACCAGCCACATCGGTCCAAAACAGCCTTGGTATACTGGTCTCCAAGACACACTACAAGCTGTATAGATTTGCATAGTGTTGCCAGGCTGTAGGATTTGATGGGGATTAGACCTTTTGGAGGGGAGGGAATTTGGGTTCTGTAATTCATGGCAGTGCTGTGCATAGTGCCTTGGGCAGGAGATACAAACCAAAATAAATAGGTACATAAATGAAACCATTATAGAAATGAATGAAGCAGCTTCATCTGGGGCTTGTGTGCAATGGTGGTCACCCCATCCTGAACAGGATATTTAAGACTCTTTGTTCTAAGTGTTCACTGAAAAATTCCCAGGTTTTCATAGACTCATAGACTCATAGACTCATAGGTCAGAAGGGACCAATATGATCATCTAGTCTGACCTCCCGCACAAGGCAGGCCACAAAACCCTACCCATACACATTTATAACAACCCCGAACCCATGACTGAGTTATTGAAATCCTCAAAAGTGAGATTTGAAGACCTCAAGCTGCAGGGAATCCACCAGCAAGCGACTCATGCCCCATGCTGCAGAGGAAGGCGAAAAACCTCCGTGGCCCCTGCCAATCCGCCCCGGAGGAAAATTCCTTCCCGACCCCAAATATGGTGATCAGCTAAACCCTGAGCATGTGGGCAAGACTCACCAGCCAGCACCCAAAAA
>ML675648.1:2385140-2462975 GCA_007922155.1 Mesoclemmys tuberculata
TAGTACTAAACTTAAACAATTCCTCTCCCTCCCTAACGTTAATCCCCCTGATATATTTATATATAGCAAGCATATCCCCCCGGAGCCTTCTTTTGGCCAGGCTAAAGGTAGTATCTGTTTTTTACTGATTTTCACCTGAACTTTGGATCACTCAAATACATGAAAATACTGATTATGTCAAGAAAATCCAATACATTACATTAGGTGGATTTGTTTGTTAAGTTAGGCTAAGTGTAAATGTGAGGCTGTATATTAAAGTGGGGCAATATAGTGGAAGAAAAACATACACATGCATACGTTAATATACAGTTCCTTAAATAAACCACGGCCTTAAACTGCTTTTACTTTCAGTATCCTTATTTTTCTCTATTTGTTGCTTGTATTCTGTTCTCCTGCTCCCCACTATAAACCTGATATTTACTCAGAAAAATGTGACAATAAGGTTTGGAATAATTTTCACCCATTTTTTAAATTTTTGTAGTAACACTTAAATTCCTGGGAAATGTTAAACAAAAAAAAAAACTGAAAATGAAGGGCTTTGAGGCTATTGCATAAATAAATAGAGAGGGTGCAGAGAAGGGCAGTGAGCGTGATTAGGGGCCTCAGAGGTTGAAAGAACTGGGACTATTTACCTTAGAAAGGAGGCAAAGAAGAAGGGACTTGATAAAACTATATAAAATAATGACTGGTCTCGATGGGAAAGACCAGGACCTTCTGGTCTCCTTGTTTTGCAACACACGAACAAGGAGACGTTCAATGAAACTAAAAGGTGGCAAACTCAAAACTGATAAAAGGAAATATTTTTTCACATAAGTGATTGGACTGTGGAACTCACTGCCAGGGGGTGTCAGTGAGGCCAAGAACTTTGCAAGATTTGAAAAGGGTTTGGACATTTGTATGGAGAAAAAGACTATCCAGTTATAATAGTTAACACTAACAAAAAACTTAGGAAGGGATATTAAATTTCAGGCTTTAGGTTTTAATTCAATTATTCAGTATTAGAGATTTGGATGAGACTTCCACAGCTGTTCAGGTAACCCCACATTTGCCCACTGTGAGATTTCTTACACTTTCCTTACAAGCAACTGGCACTGGCCTCTGTTAGAGAAAGGACACTGAATTAGTTGCACCATGTGTTCCAGATCCACTTGGGCTATTCCTAAATAATGTGCTCGAATGAACAATATTTTAGTGCAGAGCCTGCCCATGGAACATCCCTGACAGATGACTTGGAAGGTCAATTAAAAATGTTAAAGTTGGAGTTGATTCCAATGCTTAAAACACAGGCTTCTCCCTAATAACCCCACAGGCATTTAGATTGTTTTAAGTCTACTGAGTGTCTCTCTCAGCCCTGATTCATCCTCTTGATGAAGCATGGCTGCACCTTCCTCTTAAATGAGCTTATTGAAAATGAGTCTGATGACCCTTTGACCCAAGGAAAACTGGATCGGGAACTCAACTGGGTTTGGCTTTAAACTATAGATCAGGTGAGCGCAATACTATTTCTGTTGCTCGGATCACAGTTACTTAGACTGCAAGCTCTTTGAAGCAGGGGCTGTCTTTTCATGTGTGAACAGCAACTAGCACAACGGGGACTGATCCTTGAGGGAAGAATCCAGGTGTTACCACCATACATAACGATAAATAAGTCTAGAGTCTTTGTTGACACTATGGCTTTCAGATCCTGTAAATGGCGGGGCTCTGCACAGCTGAAATGGCAAAACAGAGCAGAGTAGCTTGAAGGCATACGTTTCATACCAGTGGGAGTAACTTTAGAATCCCACCAAACCTGACTAGGCTGTGTCAGGAAATCCCCAGAGAGCCTGGAGCTGATAGTGAAGTTAGAGGAGGGAACTGGCACACGCTAAAGACAAAAAGAGACTCTTGAGATGCTATGAGAGACGTCAACGTTTTTCACATCCTACCTTCTTTGGCATTATACCACCTGGCATGCCATTCTTCCTCGCCCAGCGCTCTCCATTCCGCCTTGTACTTGAGGATAGGCACCCCACCCGTGGCCTCGGGCTCATCGAACTCCACCTGGGCGGTGCTGGAGTAGGGCTCCACTCTGTCAATGGAAGGAGAGGACGGAGTATCTGGGGGAGGAAGGGAAATAACCAGTGATGTGGAGAAGGTGGGCAGCAAACATCCATAAAGCCTGTGCCCTTAGAAAGCAGGTTCCTGTCTATTGGGAAACCCACCTCTCCAAGCCTTGCTACAGGGGCTCTTCAGAGGCAAACAGATTCTCTATGAATTATGGGGTCTTCCCTTTCCTCCTTCCTATCCAGGACAAGAGATCCCAGCATTTTCCTCCTGGTAACTTATTTGCTCTTACAAATAAAGGCAGCCTGTACATGGCTATGTGTACGCCCTGGAAACCATTCTGCCGCATCAGGCCTTTCTCGCAGTACATCTGAATGCACAGCTGGTCAATTCCTAACTGTTCCATGACAGCCGGGCAAATTAATTATGGAGGGCACTCTTTGTTCAGGACAGTGGAGCCCCTCCCAGCCTGACTGGTCATCAAAACAGGTGGAGGAGCTGATCCAGCTGGTACGTGCTGCTCTGGGACTTCTGTCTGGCAACAGGGTGTTTTATGGAGGATGGCTCATTAGCTTAGCAGCAGGTACCGCAGGGTGCATTAAAGCCCACTCAGGCAAAAAGCAGCTACCTCCAAAAACAGGGCCCAAGAGACAAGACTCTTGGGATCTTACACCACCTCCATATTTGTGGGCTACCAACCGGCCGCTCTGATGCCCCACAAGATGAACACTCAAAGTAGGGAAAGGCTTTCGCTTCATCACGCCAGTACAGTGGCTGCCTGTGCATCGCACCAGCCCTCCTCCTGTCAATGGATCGCAGGGGTATGTGGGACACTCACCTGCTTGCACAAGGATGAACTCGGAGGACTCTTGGCCAATGCGGTTCACTGCGGTGCAGTTATAGTTCCCAAAGTCGTTCTCGGAATCAGGCGTCACCTGGGGGGGTGTTTAAGGATGTGCTCAGATCTCAAAGCCCAGCTCCCCCAACACCCTTTGGGTTTTACTGAAGGGGGAGGTATCAAGGTACCATAAAATAGGGATGCTGCGCTCCAGAGATAAGTGCAGCTTGCCCAGGGGCCCTGTGGTGACGAGCAGGAAGTTGAAGGCAAGGCTCTGCCTGCGCTCCACAGGTTGCTCACTTTACAGGGGCCACAGGGCCTGCTTTAGCCTCCTGCCCTGTTACCTCCTCCTCTCCTGCACCCTCTCTGCATTGATCGAATGGCACAACGCACACGTACCACAGTATGAGGGGAGGGACACTATATCGGTGTCTCTACAGGTATCGTCCAGGGATGCAGAGCAAGGGACTGTTTTCTCTTTGGGCTCTACGCAGAACCCAGCATAATGGGGCCTCCATCCTGACTGGCTCCTTTGAGAACAGGACAGGCCCAACATATGACTAACAATCCCACTATATTTGTAACTCGGGTGCTTGCTTCCCATTCCTTGCCCTGCCTACAACTGTGTCTCTCTCTCAGGTGTTCGACCTTGTCCTACATTTAGACTGCAACGTGTTCAGGGCAGGGAATGTGGCTCTTATTGGTTTGTAGCCGAGCATGCTTCTGGCCACTGAACAGCATCCATTCTTCAGCCGTTGTTTGGAATGGCCAGCTGACATGTCCACTCCGTCTCCTGGCTCCCTTGGCACCTGGTATAGCTACTGCCCCAAACTAGGCCTTAACTTCTTAACTTCCTGTCACTAGAGGCTGGAAATGCTTCTTCCCTGTTTACAGAACAAGGGCTCCCACTGCCACAAACATACATTAACCTATGGCCCACGATGACTGTGTTCACACCCCTCCCTCCAAAAGGTCCCCTTTTCTCACCTCCAGGTAGCTGGCTGACGGGGTGTTGTAGATCTTGATGTTACTGTAGTTGGAGCTTGGTAGTAACTGTCCGTCCCGGAACCAAGAGATGACAGCACTGGGGTAAGCAAACACCTCGCATGTGATGTTCACTTGATTCCCCTCCCAGGTGTAGACTGCCACGGGGCCCTGCAGCTTGGGGGCATCTGGGAACAAAGACAGCATTGTTTGAAGCAACTGGAGCCATAAATGCCTCCACCGCCCTCACTAGTCCAGTCCGCCCTCACTAGTCCAGTTCCCTCCGCCATACAGAGCCCCAGATTAGGTCTCTGTACTGCCATGCAGGAAATCCAGGTCTGTTTCCCAGGCCTGGCATCCTTACCTCCACGCCTTGGCAGGGGAAGGGAGTGCTGGGGGGCAATTCCCCTTGGCTGGGCTGTCATGGGCACATAGCGATGTAGAGGAAGAGAGAGTGGGCATTTCTTCCTCTGTAGAGGGTGGCGTGCTTAGTGCCTGGGGGGCTGGGAGTGCCAGAAAGAAATGTGTTCAGCTCCTGGGGGATGACGCTGAGCAGACAGTGCATGATACATCCAGGGGACAGAGTGTGCCTTCTGCCACTTTTCCATGGGTGCGACCCCTCTGGTTGCTCAAGAGAGCACCAGGAATGCTCTAGCTTGGATGGAGGATGTTGAGCAGAGAGCTCTTCAAAACCAGCCTAGGTTAGGCCGTTCAGAAACAGAGCTGGGGGAAGGTCTGGAACAGCACCTGCCCTTCTGTACCCAGCTAACGCACAAGGACTGAAGAGGGTCTAGCTTCCCAGATCTACCTTCAGAAGGCACAAACCTGGCCCACAAAGACCCTGGGCCACATCACCAGATGGTGTAGACTACTGCAATGTAATGGTGCTGATTTACACCAACTGAAGACCCAGGCCCGTCATTTGCACACACAACTGTCTTTCCAGAAGGCAATAATGCTGGTTCTTCACCCCAGACACCAATTCTAGACTGTGCCGACTCCCATGACCTTCCCAGACCACAGCATGGCTCACAGGCCTTGGAAGAGCATAGCCTGCAGCCACGTGAGTGGATCCTACACTTCCTGAGCCAGCAGCAGCTGAGCACCGGAGGGAAGGGATTCCAGCCCCCTTTGGCCCACAAACTCAGAGGAACTCTTCAGGGTAAGGCTGAAACCACTACTGTCCACTCTGCAGACAAGAGACCAATTCTTACACTGCACTTCCAGGTACATGGCCTGGGAGTCTTGCCCGATGGTGTTGCTAGCTGTGCAGACGTATTCTCCAGCGTCCGTGTACTGAATGTCCTTGAGTGTCAGGGACGAGACTCGGGCGTGGCTGTGCACCACTATGCGTCCATCCAGGGTCTAGTAGGAAAGGAAGACAGAGTGAGAGATCGGGCACTGTGCTGCTTGGGACAGACAGAGCACAAGGAAGCATGGCTGCTGTGGTTCTATTCCCCATCAACACTTCCTGCCCACCCCGCAATGGTCAGTAATTTAGAAGCAAGCGCCTGTGAGCAGCCCAGAACTGTATGGGGGTGAAATTTACAGCAGCCGTAGCATTGTTCCTTGCTTCATAGGGCTGAATGCCCAAATTCCAAAGCACCAAGTAAGTGGGAGAGGAGTTACCTGTCCCATATTGGAACATGTCAAAGGACAGCTGAGGAAGGTGGTGTCTCCTGTTGAGACCTGTCCAAGCTGGGCAAGCCAGGCTTCTTGTGTTCAGAGTTACAATACAAGGCTTGATAGACTACTTGGCTAAGGGATTTCCCACTGTACTGCACTTCCGTAGAAACCTGCTTTGACTGTGTCTGTTTCCAACAGACCTGAACCCTCAGAGATCGCAGGCTTGTATCTCCGCTCATTTGTATCTATTTCACGCCAGACAGACTCTACTGACCACAGTGGAGTCATTCCCAATTCGCATAATTGTAAGTGAGCGCAGAACCTGAGTTCGAATAAGAGGCCACAGAGTGTAAAAATTCAGTGCCTCCTATCTGAACGTGGGGCTAAGCATTGCATGATTTGTAAATAGGGTGGGAAAATATACGACCTGCTGAATACCCTAGCGTTAAGTTCTCGTAGGGTCTGGATTTTAGACAAGTGCTGCAATAAGGTAACTGACGTCAAGCCAATTTAGGAATTGCTCTTACACATGGTGTGTGAGTGTATTTACAGGTAGGGAGCACTACATCCAGGTTACAAGATGTTTAAAGAGACCACAACCCTCTGTCAGAATCATCTTGTCCCATCACAGCTGAAACGTTGCAACTCCCAACATCCCTGAATCGTAAGAATGGATCATTCAAGATAGGCTTTCCCAGCTCGCATTGCCACAGAACTGTGTCTTCAGAACCTTTCCCTGCTCCTTGGGCCTCGTCCACTATTCTGATGTAAGCCCTTTGGAACATGAACCACATCTACTTCTTTGTGAAGTGCCTAGCACGCTTCCAGGCACTACCAACAAACAAGCTGAACTCCCTTGTGGAGGTGCGCGCAACTGCGGGTCGTGATTACAGCAGTAAGTGCCCCACCCTCCTAACAGACTTACACTCACAACCTGCACAGAAATTACGGCGCCAGGCACGCTGAACTTTAGCAGGGAGAACTCTATTAAAATTTTGGGTGATGAGCTCTTCTGGGGCTGAGGTATCTTTTCGTTTAGCGGTTGCAGCCTGGGAGGTCTGAGGTTGAAAGAGTTACTATAAGACGATGATTCAGCTCTTCATGAGATGTGCTAAAAAGGTATGCCACAATCTGTTTTTCCATCTCTATCTGAATCTATTAGCTCAACACATTTTTGTCCTTTAAGCCAGTCAAATTTCATATCTAGAAGTGGAAAATTCAATATTCATTGGTAAAATCTGGGAACAATTCTGCATTTCTCTCTCCTGTCCCCTCTACTCCAAGCATCTTTGTTTCAGGCCAATATCACATGCTAACAACTTTGCCCTCTCCCCCTGACACAGTCTCTAGGATACTGAGACAGTGAGATCTATTTTGTGCATACATGGGACACTGTACCAGTTTGGATCACCACATCTGGTAGCTTTACATGAGCTGTGAAAGGATTTCCTAATGAGGCTTTAGTCTATAATTTTTCATGTGAAACATATTTTTTGTCTTTGCTTATTGTGCTATGATTATAAGAATGGCCATACTGGGTCAAACCAACAGTACATCTAATCCAGTATCCTGTCATCTGACAGTGACCAGGGCCAGATGCTTCAGAAGGAATGAACAGGACAGGGAGGTTATCAAGTGATCTGTCCCCTGGCACCCAGTCCCTGCTCCTGGCAATTGCAGGTTTAGGGACATACAGAGCATAGGACTGGATCCCTGACCATCTTGGCTAATAGCCACTGATGCACCTATCCTCCATGAATTTATGTAATTCTTTTGTGAACCCAGTTACACTTTTGGCCTTCACAACACCCCTTGGCAACATGTTCCAGAGGCTGACTATGCACTGTGTGAAAAAGTATTTCCTTATGTCTGGTTTAAACCTGCTGCCTACTAATTTCATTGGGTGACCTCTGGTGTTTGTGTTATGTGAAGGAAGAACTTTTTCATTCTCCACACCAGTTATGATTTTACAGATTTTTATCATATACCCTTAGTCATCTCTTTTCTAAAACGTCCCAATCTTTTTAATTTCTCTTCACACAGAAGTTGTTCCATACCTCTAATCATTTTTGTTGCCCTTCTCTCTACTTTTCCCAGTTCTAATATATCTTTTTTGAGCTGGGTGACCAGAACTACACACAATATCCAAGGTGTGTGTATACCATGGATTTATATGACCATTTTCCCTGTCTGATTATTTGACTCCAAAACCCACATAGCTCACCTGTGTAGCATTCTACAACCATCCTTTCACACCTCCAAAGTTCCAAGTCTGTAAAGGCTCACGGCCTCTTTTTGACTTAATAGACCATCATAATACATTAAGGGCTTGTCTACATGGGGACACTAAAGAAAATTGATCTGAATTAACTAAAGGTGTGAATTTAAAGGGGATTAGTTAATCTGGGCAGGCAACTCATTCAGAATTCAAGTGGCCTTAATTCTGTTTACCTTAATTCACTTTTGGAAGTACCTAGCCAAATGGATCATAAGCAGGAGTCAGAGCTTGGCAAAAGGCCAGGGTGTGCTGACAGCACAGAAAATTTTATACTCAGTGGTCACTGTCTTTCCCCCACTCTTCTTAGATCCAAAACAACACACACAAACAAGTAAATGCGACCATTCCAGAAGTGCAATTTACACATAATACAACTGTGGTGACACCAGGGTCTAATGTGAGGCTGGGATTTCCACTTCAAAATTTTGTACAATGATTTCTTTTTCAAATGCCCAAAAGGGTCAGGAAAAAAAACCCAGAGAATTGAGAAATATCCAAAGAAACACAAGGCATGACCAGCTGGGACTGTAAGCTCTCTGAAATGAAAGCTAAAGGACCAGAGAAAAGAAGAGCTGGGCCAAATGACTTGATATTTACCAATGAGAATGAAAAGAAATTGTGTAAAGGCAGCACTGATGAAATGTGTTGGAAACGGACCTCCGCTTTGGGAAGCTACTGTGGCCCAGGGGACCAAGACCCAGGGAAGCTTGGTTCTATTCGTGGCTCTGTCTGGGGCCCGATGTGTGACCGTGGGCACCCCTGTGTGCTTAGCTCCGGAACAAGCTTTGAGCTCCGTGCATGACAGGTGCGACCCAAGAGTTAGGTATTATTTATCCATGGGAAAACAGGCCAGGCGGTGCAGTGAAAGCATCTTACACGCAGACGGTTCCCTGACCAACCTGAGGGGGGCTTGCTCTACGAGTCAGAGGAGTTTGGCCTGTGTGGCCCCTTAATTCACATCAGATACCATGGCAACAAGCCCCATAGCGATACGACAGGCAGGTGGGGAGTCAAGTCCTCAGCTGGTGTAAACCAGCAGGAATTGAAGTCGATAGAGCTATGCCAATTTACACCAGCTGAGGATCCAGCCCAGAACTTTCTCCCTTTCTGCCAAGGCTGCCCACGGGCACCAGTCCTGTCTGTAGTTTGCTATTCAAATACTTGAAGAACAACATCCAATGGGGACTGGATTGAAACCACCGGCCTGCTTTATTAAGGCTCCAGCCTCTCCATCAGATGGCAACACCTACTAGCCACTACTGACCCCGAGTATTTCACACTCTCCCTATCCAGGGTCCCATTACGCAGAGTAAAAGGGTTTTCATGAAAAGATACATTTCTGGGAGAGTCAGAATTAGCAAAGTGGGAAGGACCTGGGGGGAGGCGCCCTGAAATATTGAACAGAGTCAGAAAATCAAAAGGAAGGAGACATGGGAGCCTTCCTAGCTCTGTGCTTTCATTATCCCAGTCGGAGTCCACTTAACTGGGAATTAGCATTGCCTCGCACAGATCTCAGCAAGGCACCATTAATTTGGGACCTGATTGTGTTGGAGTGGAATGTTTCAGATAAGTCTTGTTCACAACCCAAGCCTTAATAAGACTGTGTTTTGCCTGTAACTGAGCTTTTAACATCTGTCCGCGATAATAATGCTCTTTTTGGTTAATATCTGCTGATAACTTCTAACTCTCTCCCTTTCTCCAGCTCATTCTGGGCTGGGACAGCTATGCAGAATGAGAGCATAGCTGATTGAGATTCAAAAGCACAAGCAGCTAACAGCTCTTTCCCCTCTAAAGTATCGTAAGCAAGGCAAGGGTTTAATACAATAAAGCAACCACCAGAGAACCCCACTCAGGTCTTTTAGCAGGCAGGGCAGGAAAAGATTTCAGATCGAGTAAACTTAATTTGAAATTAACAAGGCACGAGATACACAGTGCAATGTATTAAATACACAATTATACTACAAATTGATTTAGACCTACAGAAAGGAAACTATTCAAACTGCAAATCCTCCAGCAGAAACCAGAATGAACATTCAACGTCTCCATTTTCCATGTTCATGGCTCTCCAACATACTACTTCAGAACAGGACTAGGCAAGCTCTCATCATCCTCACTGGAAGTAAATGTTGATGGGTTTAGGGTAACAGCTGAACCCTGTCTAAATCATGTCACCCCCTCCACCTCCCACTGGGTTAAGATAATCAACCAGGATACCAAACACCGCACAGCACGGCTGTTACGAATACAGAATGTAGACACCAAGCTCTAACCACCAATGCTGTTCTGCAGATGAGCCACTGTCATTTGCTTGGGAATTAGGTTCCCGGTCACATTTGGAAGCAAGAAGTCTCTCTACAGATCATGGATATGTAAAAATAGAATATTTTTAAATTATATAGTATCATAGGAAAAATATCAAACGATTTGCATCAAATTGCGTTACCTAAATGCATTTAACTCCCCACCCACCCCCAAAAAATAAAACCCCAAAAGAGACAGAGAATAAGATCAATTTAGTAACTGGGAGCACTGTGTGGAGAAACACAGCCTGGAGACATGTAATTGCATTGCTTTGGAGATGGAATGTGATGCAATTATTCTTGAAGAGAAGACTGAACCTACTGAGAACAATGAGCAAACAGTTGAGTTGGACTGGCATGGAGGCAGCCAGGCTCTTAAAGGAAAGTGGGTCTCCCGAGCCACATGGGAAGGAAAGTCCCAGTTCCAGCTGAGTGCCATGTCGAAGGTGGCAACTGGGGTAAATGTTTTTTGTCTTTTTAATTTAACACCCACTGAAAATGACAGTCCTGTTTTTAAATGGCAAGTAGGGTTCTCATGCATGGCTTCTGCCAACTCCTGACACAGCTTGTTTGCTCATCCGAAGGTGTGTCACTATAAGCCAAGCAACTTCTACTATTATCAGCTGACTTTTTTCTTAATACAGTTAAATAATTACTACTACTTTATCTGGCTCGGTTACTGTACTAGCAGTGTGTTAATCGGTAGCACTTTGGAAAACTAAAAAGATTGGCTATCGGTCTGGTAATCTTATACCTCTTGCTTCTCGGGCCGAGTCCACGAAGCCTGGAAAAAACAGATATAAAACACAACAACACACAAAAAAAAAGCAATAAAAGTTTATCAAGGGTTGCGTTTAGAAAACATACTGTATGCATCACACTGCATTCTGTGCGCATGCAGGCTCCAATTTAGATCACTTCTGAAGGGGTCGTGGGGTGGGAAATACCAGTGATATTTCCATTTCCCAATATAACTTCCATTTGGATTTGCATTCGGCATTTTAATTTTTGTAACTCTGATCTTCAGATGAGTAATTAATCAAAGGCTAATGATCTTTGAAGACTTTGTGCTTCTGCTCTTTTTACCCAGGGATATTTTACCCTGCTGCATCTCACCACTTCTATAAACATGTCCCAGCAGTGCTGTGGAAGCAACTCTGATGACCCAGGTCACTCAATGCAAAGATATTTATAGAACTGGTTTCCTAACGCTGATTTGGTTGTCTGCACAGATACACTGGTTATGAATATTTGCACTGTTAACACGGTCATGCATTTGTACCATTTTGACATGCATGCTGTGTCTGAAATAAGAGTTCTCATATTACACAGCTGAGGAAAAATGTGAACTCCAGAATCAAACAGAAGACAACAGCAATGAACTCTTAACTCCACTAGGTTATTCTCCAGCTAGGAGTGCACTTCGGGATGCTCTCAATCCTTACTGGGGTTGGAACAAACAAATAAGCAGGCACTCTCTCCAAACATGCACTAGCCCTGTCGATGATAGTAAATTTCAGAGCAAGCCATCAGTAGCCTAGGCCACAATCACCCCTGTTCGGAAAGACCAGGGATTGTTGGGTTCACTTTTTTTCTCTCAATCAGCTTTTCATACACATTGTCCTGCCGTCTCTTTCATTTAGATTGACTTGTTTCCATTCAGGAATCAAAAATCACCTGCTAATATCACAGCTGAGAGGGCATTACTTGGTGTGCCTCCCAAAGGCTTGAATATCGCTGACGGTTGGGTGATAGCGGTGTACACAAAGAACGGGAGATGGCAGAGACAGAGATGGACGTTCAGGAAATGAGAATGGGAAATGCACCATTGTTTCCAACGTGCTTCTGGTGAAGTAAATGTGACCAGCAAACAAAATGAGGCTGAAATATTAACATACAGTACAGTCGTGTCTGATTTTACACTACCTCCTGGTAATCCACCAACTTCGGCACTAGCTGGGACTTTGCACGTTCCATCCAACCCCCGATCATTATTTATCTGTATCCCAAGCAAACTCAGGTTCCGTGGAAGCCTAACAAGCAGGTTACACTAACTCAGCATCACCCTTGCTGTGTGTGTCTGGACTCACTGTGGCTACTCCGCAAAATGTTTCTGTGATTTCCATAGCTAGGTTATTGCCCCACCCGAGCACATTCAGTTAGTTTGAAATCCCCTTGTAAGAGGTTGCACAGCTCCCCTACAGAATGCCAAGGGGTGTTCCAACCTGACATCATCCTAAACCTCTGACTGTGGTTTTATGCCGGTGCATCGCTTCAGTGGCATTCCGAGTTACTGCACTTTGTATCAGTGCATGGATCTCCTTGCAGTCAGGGGTTAATCTCTGGCCAAACTCTTTCATCTGGGGCAGAAGGTTTTAGATTAGTCCCATTTGGGATGGGGAGAGCAATGCACCTGATTCATCTAACATGTCCTTGCAGCAATGGGTTAAAAGCAATTGTCTATCTTTCCCCTTGACTGGTTTTCACCCTCTGCAAGTTTTGCAGGCCAGTGAAGGAGAAAACTCAGCTCTCTCTCCAAGGTAGTTGGCTGGTTTCTATGCAGCAGCTTTTTTTTACCCTCTGGGCCGGCAGCAGTACAGAATTAACTAGCATTGCCTTCTCAATCCTAGACCGTTTCATGCTGAGCAGCCCATCCCCTAAAGACCAGAGGAAAGGGGAGCACAGGAGCAAAGGAGGTCATAAGTCTCATAATTTCTAAAGAAATTTCTCTCTCTCACTGGATTTAAACAATTAAATAGGAACAACTTAGAAAATAAGGGATTCCTGGGAGACTTTAATGGAATTAACCCCTCAAATATTATATTAAAAATCATCCATATATAAACATAATTAAAAGTGGGGACACAATGCAAATCAAAGCTAGGAACTCCCATGCTGACATGGTACTGTGTGCTTGAAAATCAGCCAAATGAAGATTCTTGCACGTTATGAACACCACCGTGGATTAAAATTTAAGGGCCAGAACCTCAGTGGGTGTAACTCAGCATGTCTCCACTGAAGTAAATGCAGCAGTGCTGATTTACATCAGCTAAGGATCTGGCCCATTTTTTCTCCTATTTCTGTTTATTTACTTCTTGCATTTCACTCGTCTTGGACCATGAAAAGGAACGAGGCACTCTGACCTACTGGTTCTCATGTTCTAGCCCAATGCTGCAATGCTGGGTTTCAAGTGCTGCAGGGAAATGCTGAAATCCCAACCAACAACAAATTCTGTTCTCATTAAAAGGCTTTCAAATTCATTTCATTAAAACATTTCCTGATTTTAACCAATATGGGTTGATCTTTTAAAAACAAAAACAATCTGGGGTCTCAACGACACTGAACTATTCTATTATTGCCAACAAACTCTCTAAAACCTGGGGAAATTGAGGTGCTGGCAAATTCTTAGAGTAGGACCAACACGTCTGTACAATTCACCCTGTGATGCTGTGTAGAAAGAAAAGTGACCCTTTATGTCACTGTTGTTACCACTGTTAAACAACTCCCATAAATCTTTTCCAAAGTATCTCATGAAAGGTACCAATAGCAAAGTTATGAATTGCTAAGTACTATGACCCTCTCTATATGCCTGTATCGTCTTTGTATCAGAAGTTATGAATATTGGCTACATATCTGTAGTTGAAACCTGTTGTATTCCTGGGTGACACCCCCCAGATGGATTTACATCAGGGCTAGACAGCTATGTGTTGGGGGCCCATTAAGGACACCCCACTCTCCCAATGGGCCATTGAAGAAACTCATCCCATCAAATAAGTCTTTCCTGGGAATGCCTCAGAGAGTGAGGGCCAATCTGTTTGGGTGATTCCAGAGAGACTTTTTACACATTAGTAGTCTATTCCATCACTGCTATGATTCTAACCTAAGAGCACTGAAAAATCGCTTGTATGTATATGATTCTTTACACATTCAATAACTCTCATTTTCTTTCATTAATAAACTTTAGTTAATTTGCTAAGGATTGGCTAACAGCGTGATATTTGGGTAAGATCTGAGATACATACTGACGTGAGGGTAAGTGTCTGACCCCTTGGGATTGGAAAAACCTCACATATGGTGAAACGTGTTTTCAAGTAACCACTCACTATATTAGACCAATTTGTCTGGATGTGAACCAAGGGCTGGGAATGCCTAAATGGGACTGTCTAGCTTCTTGTTAACCAGCGTGGTGCTACAGAAGCTCTTGTGATACTGGTTTGGTAAGTCTAATTATAGAATAAATCTGCCGTTAGTTGTAGTGTGCTCTGAATGTGGCATTCTCAGCATGGTCCATCCCAGGCACCTGGTCACACATCCTAAAAGAGGTATCGGTCAAACTAGAACACACTCTCCTTCAGCTAGACAAATCGCTTCCTACGGGATGTACATTTCAGACTATGTTATGTCCAGGAAGCATTAGTTTTACACAAACTTCTCCGCTTCAGTAACTGAGGACCTTATAAGAAAGCCTTGGTGAAAAGACGGCTTAACAAGATGATGCTGACACATCTACTAAGATTTCAGTGGCACAGAAGGAGGCAGAGAACTCAAAGCAGGTTCACTGTGTTCTTGTATTATCATTCCAGATTTTAGCTACGCAGCATAGGATTGTATTGGCAGGAATCATTAACCTTTACTCTGAGTCTCCACTGAAATGCCACATGAACCTCGATACTTATCTGAAGTGCCAAAGGGCTTTCCCAGATCAGGGTGGCTGGTTAGATTTGGATTTAAGAAAACAGCTTGTTTATTGCCTATTTCTGCAGCGCGTTTTCACACAACCACACTGGAGAAAAACAAAGTAATGGCACTGCATGAGGCTGACATCTTCCTGTTCCTCCTCCTGACGTTTTAGTTGATAACTTCAACACTCTCTCAGCTGGGAACAATGGGCCAGGATTCATGCTTGGCAGAAGCAAAGCCTTTCATCATCCTACACCGGGCTTTGATTTGGCCCAAACCTCTGGCTCACTCTCTCTGAAATGCTATCCCTGGCTACGGTGGATACGGTTAAGTGCTGACCCCCCTTACAAATACAGTGCGAGAGCTGGGCATGGCGGTACTCAATCCACTTCCAGGGGGAAAATAAGCACAAAGCCCTCACTCACCTTTCATCTATCCCCATACGCTCTCTCTCCCTCTCTATCCATTTCAGGGTTCCTGTCTCCCATTCCTATAGCATCTGAACGCCTGTATAATCACTGATGACTGAGCAAAGCAGAAGGCACTGCTCCCGTCCTGACTAACAAGAACATACACACTTTCTCTTAGGTCTGGCGTCTCTCCCTTGCTTTTAGGCAGATGGTAACATACAACGCAGCTTCTGATGAGAGGCTATGGAGCAGTAATCCTTTGGTGTACATTTGGCTGCCCACCACCAGCATCGGCAAGATTTTAACAGAAGATACTGTAGCACACATTATTTTTACACAGGGTGCAGCTGAGAATCTTGTATGGGAAACCTTCCTTTGTGCATTAACATAAGACACTCAGTTACTGTTTCCTGGGCATGTATGTAAGAAAACAGCCTGGCTAGTGATAGAGTCTAGCAGGAAATCTAACAGGAACAGGACAGTAATGTGTCTGCACCAAAATGGTGAAGTCTGAATATACCAACATACATACCAGTTCTAAACTAACTTTACTGCATCCTAATCATTGTCCTGCAAGAGGGACAAAAAAAGAACGGGCTGAAATATAGCCAGCAGCATGCCCCGACTACAGATATTTCCTCTTGTATCATTCAAAAAGAAATAGGTCCTGTTCTCCAACACAGCAGTGACAAATACTCAAAGGAAGATAAAGAAAAGTATTTCAAATCAATAGGAGACTGCTCATTACACCAACCGCTCCCTTGGGCTATCTCCGCTAGCTAAGTTCTTCTATAACAGCGAGGCAAGAATCTTTGGAAATGACAGCAGGGAAATGCAGAAATGCCCTTATACCACCATGATCACAGAATTCACCTGGGTTAGGTATTTCCCCATTAGTGCCTGGGGCAAGCTGCCTAGAGGCCATCTCTCTCTCTCTCTCTCTCTCTCACATTCAGAACATGTGCATTGCAGAAGAATGAAAAACAACAGACTCAAAAGCAACAGGAATCTCCTTTCAAAAGATCTCAGCACTGACAACCTCAGTGTTCACTGGCTGCCATTCCTGCTCCCATTGTCTGTGCGCTAGATGGTAAATTCTTTGATACTGGGACGTATGGGAAAATGTTCAAACATGCCAAACGTGACTTCGGTGCCTAAATCTCATTTCCAAAAACACCATAAGCTCCGAAGCCACTTCTGACTTGGGCTCCTAGCGCTCTCTGTCCCGAAGTCAAGGGTCATCTGTTTCTCTGAGCTTTGCCAGGAGGGGATGGAGAGAGGGAGGGAAAGAGACTGATAGAGTTGGCCATTTTGAGCTGTTGAGTTTTTGAATGTCTGTGTCATTAATCTGCACCTAAAGCATTGGCTACAAGCTTATATAAAACAGGTGCTAATTAAATAAATACCTACTTGGAAAGTGCCTAACACACGGGAGCTTTATAAATAAAACAACAAACTCTGAATGAGGGATGCCACCAATACATGAGACATACGGTAGTAGCTTGAATCATCGCATTTTCCTCCTATCTACATAAGAAACTATCTTGAGTACGCACCATAGTTCCTTAATATAGATCACTGACTCAACAGCATCAAACAGGATATGAGAGAGTCTCAAAAATAGTTAGCAGTTTTGCAGCTGAGTTCTCATTAGCTAAATCTGAGCTAGACAGGCAGAGGAATATGGAAACAACAGGTTCCTCTGGGATATTTCTATGCAATTTAGTTTACTTCTGTTCTCAGCTCCTATTCTTTACACAAAAGTTCTTTCCCCCAGATGCACACGATCCAGATTCCAGATCCCATTCACCCTGCGTCGAAGCAAACCTGTGAATACCCTGGTCCATTTGCCCCAATGCAGTATGGGTCTGAGCCATTCCCCACTGAAGGCAATGGGATCTTTCCACTGACTTCACTGAGCTGCGGACTAGGCCCTCTATTGAACCCCATGGGACTTATCCCTTTGTGACAGAGAGAGAGGGAAGCCAGGAAGTTTTCGGGATCTGACATAATGGGTTATCCATCATCAACACTCTGAAAAGAGGAGATCGGTGACATAACAAAAAGGGCTCATTTACAAGTGACAGTTACTGCAGGAATAGGCTGTGTGGCTGGTTTTAAGATTGTGTCTACCTCAGTCTGTCTTCCTAACATGCACTCCCAATTTCCCTTCACAGACTCAGACCTGTTAAAGGGTACAGACCGTTAAACCCTACAAGTGGCCTGTCATTACAGAATTAGCCATGAGCAATATCTAATTTACTATTTGCCTAAAGGTCTCTCTGTGTAGGAGCTAGGTTCTCCCTTCTTGCTCAGTTGCCTTTTATGTGATTCTCATAAAAAGGACAGAGGTCCCCAAACCTCTGTCTGTTGCACCCCTAAGACAGCTAGCGGCAAATCAAGGCAGAATGATTATTTTACAAAAAAACTGCTAATTATTTTTGCCTTTAAAAACAAAATGATATCGGTATGTGATTAATGATACAGGCGAACACAAAGGCAACCAGGCGTTTTGTGCCCCGTAGTACGTGCAGCGTGAGCGTACAATACAGGAGGGCAAGAAAGAATTAACAGGCTCATTTTGGTCCATAGAATCTCTGAGAGATGCTTTTTCCCCCAGAATGGTTCTCCCGCCATGATGAGGTCACCAAGCACACTGGAATCGGGTGCCCGCTTCCACCCACCAGGATGGAACCAAAGGGTGAAAACGATTTCCTGGAAACTCCCGTGTAAAGGGCTCTTTAATGTGACTCTTTGAAAGCCACAGCAGCAGAAACTAAGAAGAGAGAAAGAAACACGGTGGGGCAGATCCTCAGCGGCCACAATAGGTATAGTGCCACTGACTTCAATGGAGCTAGGCCGATTTACACCAGCCAGGGCTCTAACGATGATGCTAGGCTCACGGTGCCTTGTACACCATGGCAGGGTCTTATAACAGACAGGAGGGCGGGAGGAATCACCACGATTTCAGTGTGCATCTGCATGACATCATCATGTCTTCTGGCTCAGCAGAGAGGAGTGGGAGGCGTGGCAGACATGAGCTGCTCTGAGCCATGTTACTGACGCCCTGGCTCAGGGAGCTGTTATACCTTCTCTTCATTGCTGATGTTCCGGGTGGAGGTTCTCCAGGTGATGGAGGGGATGGGGTCCCCGGAAGCCTCGCAGGTCAGTGTGATCTGGTCCTCCAGCTCCATGGCAGTTTTGTTCTCCACGTAAGTGATTTTGGGTTTTGCTGGAAAGGGAGCACAAGGGGTTTTTTTGGCCATCGCTAAGAACTGAGGCCGTCTGCAATCAGCGATGTTGAACCAAAACCAATTAGACAGAAGATGCTTTTGCATGGCTACTTCCAGAGGGAATCGCTGCAGCAGCACAGGGGCAGCATGGGGCTGGAGTGAGGTTCCAGCAAGCATGCAGCTCTCTCCTGGCTATGCTTACACATGTACGCAGCAGGGCCCATATGACACCAGTGACAAGATCTCTCAGCTGTGACCTACACCTCACTCCCCTGCCACACTCCCAAGTGGGCTTGTCCTTAAATAAGGAAAGAAACAAAGGCAGGGGAAAATACAGCTGCTGGAAAACACCCCTTCCTTCTTAACACTCTGCATATCTGTGGGAGTCTACGCTGCTTCCCAAGACCAGCATGTGCCCAAGCCATAGCTCTGTACTTCACAGCCAGTGTGCCTTCCTCTCCTTTGGTCCAACAAGCTGTGGCTTCTAGTTCAGCAAAAGTAAAAAAGGGCCCACGTCAGTCCCAGAGCAAGTGCACCGAAGCCAGTCATTACATCAGGGCCAGGACTGTTTCAGGAAAGCCAGGAAGGAGACTGGAAAGACTAAGGTTTGATAACCACCTTCTGAGGCCCGGGTTTTGGTTTGTTTTTTCCTTTTAGCTTGCTCAGATCTCTGCAAAAAGGCCTGTGATAAATGTCAATAAATGGTTGGAAGAGACCGAGCTTCACAAGAGCTAATAACATTTTCCTTAAGGGTGAAATTCACCCCAGTGCAGAGCTACCATAAGACCCCACTCAAATCCTAGGGGCTTGACCCAATGCCCACTGAAATCAAAGGAAAAGTCTCCCATTGACTTTGGATTCAGTCCTAAAGGCTTGAAAAGGATCTGAGTGGTGCATAGCCTAGTGCGGGCCCTCTGCAGGGGGTGAATTTCAGCCACAAGAGACAGACAATGGGATAGACTCAACACGATACAGTGACCATCGGCAGCTTGTCTGGTAGACAGCGCACTGCTGCAGGGAGGCTGACGCTGCAATTCAGGGCTGGGTCAGGCAAGGCATGCTGCTTCTAAATTCATAGCAACGAGCTGCCAAAGGCCACCTGGGCTGTCTGAGCAGTCTGTCGGGAGCGGGGAGAAACGACATCAAGCCTGTTATTGCCCTGTTTACCAAAGACTTTGAGGTGGATGATGGCATCCTGCTCTCCGGCCTTGTTCTCGGCGATGCAGTTGTACTCCGCCTCATCGCTCTTCTCCACCTTCTTGATGGTCAGCTCGGAGCCATCGTAGTTGAAGCCGTACTTCATGTCATCATCGCCCCGTTCTATCAAGTCCCCGTCCCTGCAGGGCACAAAGCAAGCAGGCTGAGCGGGAAGTTACCGCTGATTGGTTTTTAGAACTAATCCGTATTTCTAAATACAATTCCTTTCTTTAGAGGGGTGGATCATTTCCTGATGGCACCACCTGTCTCACAGCCCAGCCATCTATTTTCCTCCTTCAGCATCTCCCTCACTACCCTTAACTTGGGGCCCTGTGAAATGGAGTCCTTCACCTGTAAACGCCCTCCATGCCAACCACAAGAGGATTGCTTGAGAACCTGGCCCTCCACCCAGGACTCGGCCTGCTGCCCAGACGGCAGCACTCCAAGCCTGTCAGCCCAAGTCCTGACCTTGGTTTCTCAACACCGCCATACGCTATATGGCCTCTGGGGTTGCCATGTGAAGTGTGTGAAGACCTGTGGGCGAAGGGTGCAAGAGATGGCTGCAACATCTTGCTATTACTGCTGCTGCTATTATTACTGGATAAAGCCCATTTGGAAAGGCATTACAATTCTCTGTGACTTCGTTGTGAGAAAATGAGTCAATGCCACTCCAGTTAAAACGGTGCCAACCCCCGTGACAGGCTCTGCTCAATCGGAGGAGCTGATGGAAGCAGCACTCACGTCGAGCATCTCAGTTAAAACATCCATGCCTGTAACCCATTTAAAACTCTGTTCAGAGCATCTTACTTTGTCCAGCTCATGGTTGGCTCTGGAAAGCCATCAGCATCGCACACTAAGGTGACCGACTGGCTGAGGTTGGCAGTGGCATTCATGGTGCTCTGCCTGGCACGGACAGAAGGAGGCACTGGAAGAAAAAGAAGCTGAGTTACAGAGAGGAGAAAGAGTCAGGTAAGGAAGTTTCTGCCCTCTGCAATAGAGAGAGATCAATCCAGTGAATCACAATCTTGCTCCAAAGGGAACACATCACCAGCAGGTCTGCACCAATTTGTTTGATGCACAAAGTCTCTATAGCAAAAGGTGGGAGGAGCACAACCCACACTGCACAGAATATGATATGTTGGCCAAAACCAGCCATGAATCAAACGAGGGCCATCTTTTACTTTGAGCTACGAGTCATTCAAGCTTACTCCTGACATGATAATTTCCTGTAAACATCTTGTAAATGCCAAATCGATTTCAAGGGTGTGTTTATTTGACACAGCAGAGTGAGATTAATAAGGCTCATGGATCATGACTGTGACAGTTCACGAATATGAACTGATTATCATGTTTCCTTCCAAGGCAGGGTGAATCAGTCTATAACGTGGGTAGCATGGGTCCCCTCCACTGCCAGGGCTCCAAGCTGCTCACCGTTCACGATGACCTGAATATCCTTGAAATTGACTTCCCCACGAGCCAGGATCCTGCCCTCACAGCGGTACGTTCCCTCATCTGTTTTCTTGATTCCCCGGATTTGCAGGTAGTTGTTGGACAGGACTATAAATCGGACTAGAAGAGATAAAAAGAAGCTTCAGTCAAGGATCATTTAGAGAGAGCTCTGCAATCAATGGGCACTTCCCGACTCTCCTTACAGCTTGGAGACAGCGCTTAATGTAACTTAACTTCCCTTTCCATCAGGCTAATGAAAGTCACCTCCATAATCAGATCTGACATTGCCAGGAAAGAACTCATCCAGGAGAGATTCTCTCGCACAGCAAGCAAAGAGACAGTGGGGACAAACCGCTTTGTTATTTTACAACCAGCACTTTGATTTTCCTTTATGTTTAGTCAATTCCTGGCTTGGGCCAATGAACCATTTGACTAGTTGTCTCCCAAGAGAATGGAGACTGGGTCTTAAATATTAATACTAGCTTCCATATAGCACTTTTCATCAGTAGATCTCAAAGCACTTCAATCTTTTAGTGCATGGATCCTCACACCACGGCTACAAGGGGAAGCAGGGTTATAGCCCCTTTTTCAGAAGGGAGGCTGAGGCACACGGAGGCTGTGACTTGCCCCAGGTCACAAAGGGAGGCTATGGCAAAGCAGAGAACTGAAGCCAGATCTCTCTAGTCCTAGGTTAGTGCTTTAACCACTGGCCAATCCTTAACTGTCCTTCCTTGATACCTAGACTGTGAGGAGCTGCTCGAGGGAGACACTGCTCTGGAGTGACATCTGCTAGTCAGCCCACGAAGTCCACTGACTGGCTCTACTGTGCACCGCTCTCTGGCCCAGCCCAGGTGAAATGGGAGGGCTCTGGCCAGAATAGACTAATTGCTTGGCCTCTTTAAATCCAGACTGGATCTCTCTTTCAAAGGAATGCCCTCTGGTTCAGCTACGAGATGCTGAATTTTAATGCAATCCATGGGGGAGATTCTCTGGCCTGGGCAAGTGAGATGATAACAACGGTCCCTTCAGACCTCAAAAGAAAAAGAGTCTATGAATGCTCCCTTGCCCCGGACAACATGAGCAGTGTGTGGCAGAGACTGCAACCCCATGCAAACTTTTGGGGACCATATTGTGTGGACACTGTGCATCATTACTTGCAAGATGCTGGCAAGGTGGGCCATGTGTGTTCTCACTGCCCCTCTTGTGGCTGCCATTTTATTTTTGCTGCTCTGAGTTCTCTATGCCTACTTGTCCCTTAGCCACCCGGGCAGACCTACACGAGGCCTGTGGAAGGGGGCGCACCCAGTTCCTTACCATCTTTTTTCAGGATGACGTCCCTGTCCTTGTGCTTCCACATGATGGTGGGAGGCAGTGAGCTGACCACGTCACACACGATCACAGCATCCTCCCCCTCTTGGAATTCTTGAGGGGTGGGAGCATTCTTGAACATCAGCTTCTCTGAAAGCAACGAGGGGGACAGGGCAATTGAGCTGCTGCCACAGCAAGTTGTGGGCACCAGCTGAACTGCAAGGCACGTCGCCAATTAAAAGCACAGATGAAACAATGAAACACATGCACGGACCCGCCTGGGACACTCCCGCCATAGTAACCTGTGTGGCTTGGCGTTAGCACCTTGCCCTATGCTGTCAGAGCCCTATGCTAGTTACACACCAAGAGACTAGTGGATTCACAAGAGTGCGTATTAGCATGTGGTGTTATGGGAAAGCCAAACACCCCACCTCCCAGCCGGCAGGGAAGGAACAACTATGATAGCTTGACAGATGACCAGAGCCCTGCGCAGATACACACTTCGTATCCGCATCCAACCCCCAATCTGTAAAATGATCCATGGATATCCACATCCCTGAAAATAAAGCAGATACCCGCACATCACTCCCTGCTTAATGTTCCCCCTTCCAATACCTGGCGCATTGGGCTCTGCCTTCACACCTCACAGTCTTGCACAAAAGCCTTTAGGGGGAAGACACTCAGCTGGTGTCTCAGCAGGGGTGAAGGACCCTTTCTAAGTTCCACGCGCGTCATTCAAGCTACGAAAACCCTGGGATTGTGCAGCTCTGAGACTGGATATCCTGGCTGTTCTGTTTTCTAGCCAGGTCTCAGATCGGGGGACCTAGGGGCAGTTCCTTCTCTCCAGCAGCAAAGGCAGCAGAAGTGGCTACTACAACCTTGTTGTGGCATTGGACTGCTGAGGCAGGATGTCTCCCTGCCTACTTGCTGTGCAAATGCCATGAGGAACAAGAGATAAGCAAAGCAGCTGTGTTGGTAACACACTTTACAGCCAATCAACCCCTTGCTTTATCTGTCGCCCTCATTAAGCAGTCAATAGGGCAGAGTCGCTGAGCGGCTTGAGCAAACAGCATGTTAGGAAGGGTCTTCCTGACCCTGAACCTTTCAGCTTAGCCCGGAGATCCCTTTGCTTGTCCCCTGGCAGCGGGAGAGCCTGTGGCACTATACAGGCCAGGGACCATCGGCATAGCCACAAGTAACCCTCCGGCTGAGCTTTTGGTCTCTCTACAACCAGCATGTGGCTGTCACCAGGGAGATCTGGCTTGGGCGGATGAGCACAAATTAGATGTGGTAGGGCAGCAAATGAGGAACGTGGCTCGGAGGCCAACCTGACAAATCACAGAATTAACTGAGAGGGCAAGCGGAAGCTGCCTATTGCTAACAGGCCAGCACAAGTCAGTATGGTCTATGCAGTGATAGAAACGTTGTCCAAGAACGGCTTTTCCATGCTTCTGTTTCCCTCAGCACATATGACAGCAGAGATGGGGGGAGGGGTAAGAAAAATACCATGACGATCTCCTTCCCACCGTCCTTTCATGGGACAGACTCTCCTCTTCCCATCCTCCCCTCACCAGGGAGGTCCCCGCTATCCTTCATGGACCAGCCCTTCTCAGGGTTGAGCTTATCCTCACAGGCAAGGTTGCCCACCACTTTCCAGCCTCCCATCAAAGGTGACCCTCCTTCACAGCTCCTGTCACTGCTAAGGCAGGAATTAACTCCACTTTGACAGCCTCCCCCTTCCCACTGTCTTTGGGATGTGGCTCCCCTTCCCGGTCTCCCCTCACAAACCAAGGTTGCGCCTCCCCAGCAAGCCCCTTGGTCTCCCTCCACGAGAGCCCCGCCCCAAAGCAGGCTCCCATGGCCATGCCCTTACGGAAGATTTTCACGTTGACCGTGGCCTCAGAATCGCCCTCCTCCTCACTGGTGATGACACACTTGTAGATGCCAGCGTCGTCAATGTTGGCATTGTAGATGGTGAGGGTGGAGGAGAAGTCATCGTTCCGCACCACCGATATGCGCTGCTGGTTGGGCGTCAGCTTCTCGCCGTTGGGGGAGAACCAGGAAATGTCTTTGTCTTTGGCTTCCCCAGTCACTGGAGATGAAACAAAGCACGTTGGACCTGTTCCCTCTCAGCCAGCCAGGGCCTTGGGGGCCCTCACCTGCGGGGTTGTGGGAAAGGTCCAAACCAGACAAAGGATTTCTGATACCCTGGCAGCATGGGGCAAGCAGGGGAAGAGGTGGGACATGATCACTGAGCTGGGTTTGTGAGTATTTGTTCACAAGCCCAGATGCCAGAGAGCTAATCCAATCAGCATCTCACACATTGTATGCCATGTTCCGGCTCCCCCGGGGATCGCTCCCCATCCTCACAGCAAAACATCCATTAGCTGCTGCCCCATGCTGCCAAACGGAGCAGCTGCCCACTGCAGGCTGAAAATGGCCTCATGTATATACCTGTGGTCCTCTCCCCCACCCCACTCAGCCTGAAACCAAGTGCTCCTCCCGCTCCAGTAAACAGCCCCGTTTGCAGGCTGTGGTGGGGCATCCTCTTACAAACCAGGCTGGTTAAATCGCCGTACCAGCAGCTCAGGCAGGCTAGACCTGCCGCTGCATCCCATGCAAATCAGAGCGGCTTTTAAGGACCCCTCTCCTGGGGCTCATGTCTCAGCGTTTCCCATTGTGGTTCTGTCAGTGACAAATCCCTCTGAACAGAGGGAATTTCCCCAATCCCGCCATGCGCAGAGGCCAAGGTGGAGTCATTGTCACAATAGCACTTACTCAGAGGACACTCTTGCCTTCAAAGCACTTTACAGACGTTAACAAATTACCTGCTGCTGCGCTTGCCCGGGTCCCTCACTCTAACAGGGCGCTCTCGGGGAAGCCAGACACTCCGCCGCTGGGACTTTGCGCCAAGCCATGTGTTAGATCCTGACCCTCTTTGCTCAGGGTCATATTCTGCTTCGGGGTGACCTGGGATCATTTGTTATTGTGCCAGCGTTTCACCCAGGTAACCAGTTCACCCAGGCTAACTGGGCCAGACCAGTTACTTCAGAGGGAACCCCATAGCCAGCAGCATGCGTGCGCGCTGAAACGGGGCGTGCTGCCGTGACTGAACAGCGCCACACGGGGAGCATGTGAAGTGGGTGAGCACTGCACTGCCTGTAGTTCACAGGCTGGAGTGGTCACTGGCAATGCTGGTTCTTTCGCCCAGCTGGCTGGAGCAAGTGGCAGGAAGGGGTACATTAAAAATGCAGGATTCCTATTGTATTAAAATCCGCGGGGGCCGAGGTGGAGATTTGCAAAGCTGCCTAAGGAGTTTGGAATCCAAGCTCCCATTAAAGCTATTGGAAATAGGTTATCAGAATTCCCCAGATGATTTTGAAAATCTCAGCCTTCATGTTAAAACCTCTAAAACACAAAAGACCAGAACTGAGGGAAGATGTGATGTAACACATTTCTAGGGCATCCCTTCTGGTCTCTGGGATGGCTCATTTTTAGCTTGTTTTATTGTTACACATGCCTGCTAGGAGCTGCCTTCCCTTCCCAGCTCCAAGAGAAGCGTATCTTTACTCTGCCAGCCTACCCACCTCTGACACCTTTGCTATTACACCTGCGATTGCTTTTGGTCTGCTTGAATTACAAAGTAAAAGGCCAACGCAACCACAATGAACGGAACGTCCCTGCCCATGTGAACGTGTCTGGGGCTGAGTGAGGCAAGTTGTGGAGTGGGTTCCCCAAAAGTGGTTCAACAAGCACAGATGGAAAAGCCTGACAGCAGAAGTCATCACTCACCTTGACATAAGAAGAATTTGGATTCTCCAACGCTGATCTCCACCTGACTTGGAACAATATCCACTTGTAGAGACACTGGGAAAGAGAAAACGAAGTAGGAGTTAGGTAACAGGACTCATCCAGCACAAGACTGTCCTGCCTCTGGGGGAAATGGAAGGACAAAGGCTCTTAGCACCACTTCTATCGACCACTATTTGATTATACATTGCCTTCCATCCTAAGGATATCAAAGAGCCTGTAACAACCTGAGCCAATTCCACCTCTTCCTGTGCCTAACAGAAAAGCACGGATGGCACAGAATTACCTGGTGATCTGCTGTACACCAAGATGTGCGCTGCATGTCATGCTTGGCGGCGGACTGGAGAGTACAGTAGTAAGCTCACACCATTGGGACACCCTATCATAGATGGCTATTGAATCACTTGAAGGTTACCGTGGAAGGAAGGGGTTGAATGAAAAGAAGGTGGTGGCTTTAGTGGGCCTTAAATAGGAGGGTGCACAATGCATAAAGGGCAAAGCAAAGAAAGGAACAGAGCTGGCGGTGGGAGAATATCCCAGTTTGAGTCTGGCAGTGAAGTAAACACGCTTCAAGCTGTGCAGCTGCTCAAGTATATACGGACTCTGTGCTTTCCCTACACACTCAAGGTTTGTATGTTTTTTAGCTTCACAGCTGCTCTCACCCTGCCATGTGTTCATCTCACACTTACATATAAATGTATTGCCATAGCATAGACGTATCAGTGCTTGTGTCAATCAAAACAGCGCGGCACCGTCCAAGATGTGGGTGTGAGAATCTGAGCATCACTATTTTTCTTTGAAGTTTGCAGGCCTGTGCTGAGCTTTGACAGCCAGCAATGACACATTGTTCCTGTGAGTTGTGCTGAGGTCTTGCAGCTCGCCAGAGGACAGTCTATCCTGAGAGACAACTAATATTCACTCTAGCAGACACAGCCAAGGAACACTGTCAGAGTTTCCCCTGCGGTCTCCAAAGGAATCAACTTCTCACTGTTCTCCCGGAAAGGAATGAGAAGGTCAATGACAGACTTTACATAAGCCACTGTGTAATACGCGCCACGTTGCATCCCGATCAGTGAGATGGGGACCGCAAGAGGCAGAGAGGAATAGTCAGCTAGATGGATGGATGATCAAGCTAACTTGACCACAAATCAATCACAGGGGTTCACAGCTTTCTTTTACACATCTGTCTGTTGAAAAAGACAGCAGGGATTTTGATAGCCAGCTCTCTTTTCCGTATTTATTTCTTTATGGTGTTGAGACTGTTGCAGCAGATCCTTGCTTTGTTTTGTTCTTATTACAGCAAATATATGTTCCCACGACAGAGCTGTGTATCACTCCAGCATTAATAAACTTCATGACAATGCTGAGTAGCACCTAGTGGGATCTGGCTAATGCTTGGTGCTCACGGCTGAATTCTGGCAACACAAAGTGCTATTTATTGATTTTTGGATTTCCTTTGCCCTCTGTGTTGCAGGGACAGAGTTTGTAACCAAAATGATTTAGGATTGGATTCACAGGCAAGCTCTGGCTGCTCTGAACAGCCCTGGCAGCCATAAACTGAATTTAAATGACCTGTTAAACCAGGTTAACAGCTGCTTTGTGTCTCCAGAGCAGTGTAAAGCAGCCAGAGGAGAGTACCCGTGCCTCTGCCCTTTGAGTCCCAAAAGGACTCTTTTAAAGATAATCCAGGCATTATTGTGAACAGGCTGGATCCAGAGAGAACACTGAGGATCCTTTGGCTGCAGAAGATGAAAACATCCTTTGGACTACAGAGCTCCAGTCCTTTAAAATCTCCCCTTGGAAATCTCCATCACACCCACATGTCTTATCCGGAGGTTACTGTCTATCCCTTCCTGTTTTCCATGAAGCACAGGCTGCCTTTTTAGCTTTTGCATTCAGCCTGTTTTATTTCTGTGTAATCTACTTTCTCTCAACCACATTACTTTAATATAATTCACTCCCAGACAGAACTGCCGGTACAAAGGACTAAACATAATAAACGACTAAAGGTTTATTAGATCCAGTGCAGCGAAAACTAAATAGCCTAGTTTTACAGGCTCTTTTTTCCTTCTATTAATCCTCCTGACATTGTGCAGTTTACACTCTGCATCATGTCCAGAGCAGCTCCTCCAGGACGGGTCACTGCTCTGTGATGCGAGTACAAAACTATTGGAAAAGTTCTTATGCTTTGAAATCCAGGCCACCAAACCCCGTAGCGTCACGTCCCTGCATCAGAGCCAGGCCCGCTTACATGTGGCATTCTGCTTCCAAACAGAACAGGACAGAGAGGGGACACCATTACAACTCAATGCATGTCAGTCCGCAGCAACGGTGCTGTCGTCTGAAATGCAGAAAGATGTCACAATGATGTATTTGTCTCGGGACTGAATTTTAATGGTTCCCAATATAAATGGGCTGAAGTCACAGTTACGGTATAAGGAGAGGGGAGCCAACTTTTAATAAAATAAAAACTCAGGATCAGAGCCTTGATAAGCACGTTTCAATTTGGTCAGTTTAATCTATTTTGGATGACATTTTGTCTCCACATTTTGAATGATGGCTCCAAATTTAGAAATGGACTGTCTGGACCAACAAGTCCTTAGTATGGCCCAAGTTCTAACAACTTACTAAGAAGCGTTCAGGAATCTCTGAGTGAGCTGTTCGCTGTGTATTTCTCTGTTTCACTGAAACAAGTCTAAAGGCTTCTGTAATCACCAGCGTAAAAACAATCCCAGGTAAACATTCGGTCTATGGCTATTCCAGACTAGGCAAAGTCAAAAAGAGAGACAGGCTAACATTTACAATGGCAAGAGCCTAATGATTGGCTCCTAATTTGTATTTAGAAACCTAGATAAGAGGCTGGGTTTTCAAAAGGACTCAACAGCTTTGATTGAAGGCAAATGGAGCTGCTGGGTGCTCAGCGCTTTTGAAAAGCAGGTCACTTAAGTATAGATTTAGGACCTAAATTTAGGTTCCTATTATTGAAAACTCAGGAAATTCTTTTTTAAATTGGATTAATATTTAATGAAGCAAAGAGAAACAACTGATCAGTAATGTCCGTTTCCGAGGCCTCCCTGAAAACAAACCAACACAAAAAAAGGGAATTTTTATATACTGAAATAATTCTGCTGGGATCCAGTAAGGGGAAGGCTGAGAAAAATCAAGCAGAGGAAGAAAAGTCAGGGGCAAGTATGATTCCCCCCTCCCAAACTCACCCAGTCCTGCACTTTGCTATGATCTAAGCAAGGCTCTGAGTTTCTGCCCATTTTCTGACTTCTATCTGATTTGTGTCACACTTGCAACACGATCATACAAACAAGAGACGGGATCTCAATTCTCCCCTTCCTCTGCAGCGCTCGGTGCTCGACACCCCGGAAGACGAACGCCCTTTCTCCCAGGCAACCTGAATCTTAGAGAATCCTTCCTACGTGGTGTAAGAAGTCATGAGCCATTAGACATAATCGGACACTGGCTGTCTGCCAGATGGAGCCTGACGCTGTACCAGCTCCCTGGCCTAACAAGACCAGGTCACTTAAGAATTTCAGGAGGCCAGACCTATTATGTGTTATTTTTAAATTGCAGCTATTAGTCTGCAGAAAACAATCATCTTAACCAAGCTATTTCTCCATCCTGCATTGCCAGGGCATTTCTCACTCCCCCTACTGCAAACGCTTAATTTGCCACCTTTAGTCCTTTGGTGCCACAGTATTTGTGGCCTTCTCCCACGAGCTGCTCACTTTTCTGTTGGACAATGAAGACATTAGTCTCGGCTGCCTGCTCTTTCTAAGTCTTTAAAACACTTCTCTCAAAGGAATTGCCATATCTTTTCAATCAAAGACATCATTCCTTATCATGACTGAAGAAACGGACACGTGCTGCTGGATTAGCCAATGACTAGGCTGCAGGCATTAAATTCTAGAGCTCTTTGAATACACAGAAAGGATGCAGGAGTTGTGTCCTCATGCCAGTGTTTGAACAAATGACTAAAGGTGGGCAAGAAACCCAGTACAACTGAGGTGGGCGACTATTTTCAGGCATTGCAAGCATTTAGCCCTCACTTTTCATCTGCAGAGGGCCTCATTCACCCTGACGTAAATCCCACTGAAGCCAACAGCTAGACTGGGATGAGACTAGGCTAAACAAGATGATGAACCCATCCAAACGGTTATTACAGCTTAATTCTTACAAGGCTTCTGTGGAGTGGGTAAGCAAACAATACCCCACTAGACAGGCAGGGAAGAGAGACAGAGAAAATAAGTAACCCACCTAACAAGTATTCTTCAAATATCCCATCAAATAGATGCTTTTGCTGCATGCCTGGAAGGTCTATCAAACAGAATTTGATAGACATTATTCTCAAAACATATAGAATATAAAGAGGATGAAATCTTACGGAATCTATAGAACCAGGATATAATTCTCTACTCATTTATATAGGCCAGTGATTTTGGCTGCTTCAGTTTTTCAGTGCTCAACTTGCAATAGCTTTAAGGAGTCTGGTTTACAGAAGGTTCAGGCCCATTTCAGATGTCTCAGGTTGAGCCCAGTCACAGGATGATGGGTCTCCTTAGGGGTCCTGCCCCACCTGTGACACTTTGCTCACCTCCCCAGATGGAAACAGTAAAATAAAGTCACTAAAATCAGGCCACCTGAGATGGAGATGAAAACAATACCATATTTAATGGTGCCAGTCAGCTGTCCTAGATTTGTGTTTCCAGCCCCACAGGAGCTCTGAGAACATCAATTTATTCTATAACGATTCAGTGAAACAGATTACGTCAATCATTGTACAATTCATTGTACAATTGTACGTCAATCACTGTACATTGTGTATTGTACAAGCTGCAGATCCCAAACTATTTAGTGTCACTATATTCTCTATTTATAGAAAAGGTCAAACCCCAATGCCTTGTTAGATTCACTGAACAGCAGCTGACACTATCTTGGCCACTGATAATTATTGGCGGATACTGAAAAAAAGTCCTGTAAATCAGAGAGACGGTTAAGAAGTGGCACTTTGGGCACTGATGAATATGGAAATCTCTGCTGTATCTGCTTGTCCAGAAGAATAATCAGATCTTGGATTAAAAGTTTTGGATTAAAAGTAGCCCAGAGTTCTCAGACTTTCAAACAACTTGACGTTGTGATCAGTCTGTGGCATTTTCCCTGCTCAAATTCTTGCAAAGTATCTGGTGCGGATTCTACACGCAACAGGCTTTGGGATGTGCAGTGTTCACAAAAAACTAAACAGACCGTCAACCCTGATATGTGCAGTTACCTAGTCCAGCTGGCAGCGTACTCCATAGGGCGGTTTGGTTGCAATAGGTGCTACGCCTTTACTGGATTCCAAGGTACTGGTCGGGGGGTGGGTGGGGTGATTGCTGGAATACGGTTATGAGACCAACACTTCCATCTGTTGTTCCTACTCCCTCCCTTTGGAGGAGAAAGCAAGAGCTGAGAATCTGCCCCCCACTGGCTGCAGGCTTTAGAATTAAACTAACATCCATGGTCCGATTCTTAAGTGCTCAGCGGCTACATTTGAGGTCAGATATGTCGGGTGCACAATGGATGTTGAACTGTTTGGAAAAACTAGCCTTAAAGCATCACAATGGGAGCTGTTCTGAAAGTCTGCTGTCCATGCGTTTAAATAAAACAAAATACACTGTGCTGTTTGGAAACAACAGGCTGGGAAACAAAGTCCAGAAACAAACACAAACTAACAAATACCTCGATGAAAGCAAACATAACACAGGCCTGATGAATCAAGTGGGCAAACCGTGGGGCAGCTGCATTTGGGGTGATGGGCTTTGCTCCAGCTAAAGAAGAAAGCTGTAGCTCCAGTTTGGTGCCCACCTCGTCACTGGAAATGTGACTTCAATTGATGTGAGTCACAAGTGAGTTTACTTGGTGCGTCGCTTGTCTTGGAGCACAGAGCTGCCCACACGACAAAACCATCTCGCAATTAAGAACCAGTGATATACACCGTTCAAGAAAGGCCAGAGACTGGCATATGAAAGGATGCTGTGGGTCAGCGTTGAAGGCTATTGTCAGAGCTGTGGGACTGGAAGAAAAGGGGGTTCTTTGTGCCAGGAGCAAGGCTCATTGATGGAGGGCAGGACTACCTTAAACAGAGAGAATGCTGCCAGTTAGGACAGGTGCATTAGCAGAGCCGTGAGGAGACCCTAACCAATGCTATTAATCTTTTCTTTTCACGCGCAGTACATGTCCAAATATTAAAGACAGTTCATTTTCGCTCAGGAAGGTTCTATAAACCACAGCCCGCTTGCAAGCAAGGACCAGTGAAGATTTTAGATGTTGTTCATGAATAACCAGTGAGGAAGAAAGGAAAAGAAAAGAGATCTCAAATAAAAGACTTTTCAAGTGGGGCTTTCCACTATTAATCTTTCAAATGAGCTCTATTTGCTTTCATTTTAACTGGACTACAGAGACCATTCCCAGGAATTTAAGTGCAGACTTCAGTACATCTGTCTTAAGCTAGTGAACGCCACTTATTTCAGTGTAAAATTCCAATAACAAAGGTGTGAACCAGGTCCCAGGTAGGTGAATTTCACTAGCTTAAAGTGTTCTAGAGGTATTTCACAATGAGTTTGTCTTTTCTGTTTCTTTTCCCAATAAATGAATTGGCAAAATTTGCTATTTTTATTGATTATTTTTAATCCCCTCCCCCTCAAAATGCAAATCTTATTTAAAAGGCCAGAAATGAGTCAAACAATCTGTCAATTTCCAGAGATCTGCTCTGAAAAACAACTTTAAAAATATGATTTAAATGTTTTTATGTATCTCTAACCTTCTTAGTCCCTCATCTCCACTCTTAGCGATGGCCATTAGCTGCTCTGAACCTCAAGAAAAAAAAAAACCCCAGACCAAAATAAGCACAGACGCTGCCTGCCCCTTGTCCTTTTATTAGACAAACTAGACAGACTAATCGGTGGATATTACCGGTATATCCTCTACTGCCTGGGTGTATTTTGCGCAGGAGATATTTGGAACCATCCCCCCCCCCTTTTTTTTTGCACCATTCTGCAGCACAGTGGGTGAGCTGAAGCCAGTGTAATTTTCCAGTCTGTTCTCTTGTCTGTAGCCACACAGTTGCTGAGCTGTGTAGACATGATTCTACTCAGTGCCACAGCCACCTAGATTCTTATGTGCCCCTCCCCATCGTAGTAGCAGCATCTAGTCAAACATAACAAATGCAAATAGATTCTTATGTAACGTCTCAAATCATAAGTAATGCTGCTTGCTGATTGTCCTTCATCCCTTATTTTAGGTACCTGAGAATGATCACTGCACTCAGCAGGTCATCCGTGAAATACAGTTGCTTTTCAGACCAATCCAGACGAGCCATTTTGCATTGTCCTTCCCTCTACCCCCCTCCTTCCCAATCCACTAATCCAGCTAATCTCCAACACAGCCTGAAGTGGTGAGACTTAATAGCTTTGTAAAAAATCAAATCATAGCTGCACAGTTAACAAAGGTGATTTTTATTTCAGTCCGTCATTAGCAGCAGATCCGCAGGATTAAAGACGCCAGGGTTGCCTTATGAAGCACACACAATAGTCTTAAGCATTCAAGCTGTTTTAAATGGCAAAAAAACAGTAGCAAGGTAATCCCTGGGCAAACGCAACATCTCAGGCAGCTCTCACTGCCTGGTATCACAACCTCATCCCCAACCTTCAGGGCTGACAAACTTTCCGTCACTGGCTCTGCTAGCGACAGTGGTCTGGGGCAGCTCTCAGATTGCCGGGGCGATTCTGAATGACAAGGACGCTACTTTGGTGGGCAGGGACAATGCTCTCAGAAGTATGTTAGAACTGGGAGTAATGGTGAACAACCAGACAGCACTTTACAAACTGTGAGCCTGATTCTGTCTCATGTGTCCTGGTGTAAATCTGAAGGAACTCAGTGAAGCCAGAAGACTACCATCACAATAAATCGGAAGTAAGAGTGCAATTTGGCCTATTAGTTCCCTGTAGGCCACCAGAAGTGGTTTTTACAAGCTAAAATCATGGTTCCCACCACTCCAGGAAAAACAAGTTAGCCCCAATTTAAAGCATTTTCTATTTTATATGTAGTTTCACTACTGAACACCACATTACACTCAGTTTTAGTTACACATTCAAATTGCGGTTACATAAGGCAGTAGATTCAGAGATCGATTTAGAGCTGTGCAGAGAAAAAACGGAACTGCGGTAACAGTAATGTTAATACATGTAACTATAACGCTGAGCACAGGAATGGCTGCCTCTAGTTTGGTTGGGTACTTTTCTCAAAGAAGGAATGTCAAGACTCGTATTCCAGTTTTCGATATTACATAAACAAAAATCAAACATTCAACTATATGAAAATGACAGTACTACTCAGTTGCAGACATAAAGCATTCAGCCAACAGAAGCATGCGGAGTTGCACCCAAGTCCAGTCCATTTGGCCATGCAGCTTTCCACACCAATGTAGTGAACAGTCTATTCCTCAATTTTGACATTGATACTATTGCACCACACCTCCTATGAAATCGCATGGAATGTAAGTATTCCTTAGATTTTGCCTCCACGTTACAGGAGATCTCTTCCTCGATGAAAACCCTGATATTGGACACAGACCTTTTTCTACTTTAAATGCAGGTAAACCTGGCAGAAAGTCACGATTTTTGCTGAGCGACCACTGCCTTGCAATTTCTCATTCAGTTGACAATTTCCTTCCTATGTATTTTGGATGAAGGAGGCTGGTCAACAAATGTATAAGAGTAATGGCCTCATGAAATCTCTTCTGTTCTTCTGCTATGTGTGGTGCAAGATCTTTATTCATCAATAGATCCAGTCATGCCTTTCATCCGACAGCAATTGCAAATGTGTCGTTTGGAGTGTGCCATGTGCCACAGCAACTGGTTTTAACTGATTGATCAAGTTCTTTGCTACTCCATAAATTGCTCGGTTATTAATTATGCATACTGACTACTTTATCTTCAAGTTCTGGCTAGTGATCACTCACAGTCCTGAGATAATGAAGCCAATTTTTAATGTTTCCAGGTATGTTATTTGACAATTCCAACATGTCATCAGAGGTTGAGGTTTTACTCAACTTTGGCTCTCTTTTAACCAGGCTGATGGTGATTATGAAAATATTTTTATAAATCTCCAACACGTTTCATCAAAGCACTTGGTGTAAGGTCTTCTCCAAGTAGATTTAGCCATAGCGATGCACATCCATATGTAAACGAAGTAATCATCATCATGTTCCAAATCACTTCTTATACCCTGCATCTTTTTCTCACGATCTCTCAGGTAGTTTTTAACAATACAACTGCACGGTACATTTGCTAATGCGTTGGTTTCTTTTGCCAATGTAGCAGTTCTTTCCCGTCTTCTTATGACCAACTGCTGATACATAAAGCGCAGTTTTCCCTATCTGCACACAGTTAGCTATCCCTGGGTCATTGTGCACATTACTATAACCATCTTGTATTAATTTAACTGCTTTTCCGTGTAATTTGTTGCATGCATCCATCCTCAAGTCTCCACTAACGATATCGAACAGTTCACCTGCTACCTGCTTTCGATTGGCCTTTGTAACCCAGCTTTAGGCAACTGATCATTGCTTGGAAAAGTTGGAATCTCAACCACAGAAAAGGGAATATTACAGCCATTAAAAAAAAAAAAAGCAGCAATTTTCAAGTCTATCATTCGTTTCAGTCCTGGAGTTGCTTTTGTTACAAACATATCCACATGTGGTTGAAAAACCGTGACACCTGCTCCTCACAGGCTTTGGCTGAGCTGGACCCGGCTTTGGCTTTCTTTTTATGTGCTTGGCAATGGCAACGCAGTATTATCACTATCTTCACCCTCCGAGGCTGATTTGAATATGTTTAGCAAAGTCGGTGGTTCTGGTGTCTCTAGTTTTTCCACTGCATTTTGCAAAATGTTTCCTCATACGGTCTGCCTTCCCGCTCACTTTTTCTTTGCAATTTCTGCATTTAAGAGACTCTGTGCCATCTCTGTAAACTTCCTCAACAGAGCCATGAACTGGGTCAAGTTGTCTTCCATCTTTGCTGAGGCTGAAATATTTTGACTTGCATCACTGCACTCCCTGAATTCAGCTGCAGCAGCTGTACAGCGCCAGCCAGCCATGCCAATGGGCAAAGTACTGGACTGGGCAGTTAGTTCGGCAGTTTACCTCAGACAGAAACTGAAACGTCTGAATCTGGGCATCCTTGTTTATGAAAAACATGTCATTTTCATTGCTAAACTAAAGCAGAATTCCCAAATTCAGGTTTCAGTTTCGTTTTAGGTATCCAGGGCAGAGCATACAGCTTTAGGTTGAAGCTCTTTTTATTATATTTCCTTTAATGAAAGGAAACAGACCATATTACTGCAAAACTATTATGTAACTGTTAAATATTTTTCAGTAATTTTCATTCCTATTACTTTAATAATAAGTTTATTTTTCCTAGTTTCAACCAGTGTCTACCAGAGCCCTGTCCTAAACTACTGCTTCCCAGGACACTGTCAACCTTGCCTAGAGGACATGTAAGTCTATGTCTACACTTAAAATGCTACAGCAGCACAGTGTAGACACTTACTACAGAAATGGGAGAGGGTTCTCCCATCACTGTAGGTAATCCACGTACCGGGGAGGTGGTACCTAGGTTGACAGAAGAATTGTGTAGCACTGTCTACACAAGTGGTTAGGTCAGTTTGATTATGTCTCTCAGGGGTGTTGATTTTTGACACCCTTGAGAGACGTAGCTATGCCAATGTAACTTTGCAGTGTAGACCTGCCCTAGATGTTACCCACGGGGCCTTTCCGGGACCACGGCCACAAAGGGAATCAGCATCAGAGCTGGGACTAGAACACACAGGACTTCCCAGTGCTGTGTTTTGGCCACTAGGCCATGATTCTCATTCCCAGTTCATATTACATATGTGGACCAGAGGATAAAACCAGATGCATAATTGTCTGCACTATTCATAACTCGAAGGCAATACATAATGCAAAAGAATTGCCTTTCCTATAAGACCAATGCGAATGATACACCACGCTGGAAAGGCCTAGGTAATGCAAAGTGGGTACAAATCATGTAAATTGCGACATTGTTTTGAGAAGACAAAGCAGAGCTAATAAAGAAGATAAGGAACAGAACATTCCTTCAGCAATGCAGACCTCTCAGGGGCACAGTTTACAGACATTAGGAGATTGGCACGGAACTACATCAGCTACAATCTTCAGCGCTGTAACTCCTCGGCAACCATTCAAAAGAGAAAGTGCAGCAACACCGTTGACTGATTGCCTCTCCCACAACAGACTGAGAGATTAATATTATATCCATTGTGGTGTAACGAAAACAACTGGAAAACATCCACCATGCTAGTCATTTGGAATTGGCCTCGTCCCAAATTACCACAGAGGAAACATCATAAACTCATTCGCACACACAATAGAGACCCAGGAACAAAAAAAGCCCGTTAGCTGATCTGCATAATTTGCTGCAAGCTTTCCTATAATTCCGTAAAAATAATGTCTCCTCAGACCAGAAGACTAGCTTAATGAGAGAAACAGTCCCCAGTACATTTTCTCATCAGCAACAACGATCAACCCTGCACTTGGCTCAACTAGTTGCATGAAACTAACGCAAGATCTGGACATTTCCCACTGTACTTGTCCAGAATCCACCTTCCACTTGAGACCAAATGAGCCAAAGGGAAACTAATGTGAGTTACTGTAAACACCACCTAGGTTTGTGTTTAAACATGGATCTTTACATCTGTTTATCTATTTGGGGCTGAGGTGGAGTCTATTTCACAGTGATATTTTCCAAGCACATTCCAGCTGCCAATAACAAGAGGCTGGGGGGAAATAACCCCACCGCATCGGTTTTAGAACCTCTCCAGTCAGTAGCATTCAGATCTTGCTGTCCACCAACCTCACAGCATGAAAGAAGCACCTATAAGAAGGGGTCTTTGCTTCAAAACACTCAGACCTATACACATGCCTTCAGGATCGAGTAATTACAGGCGCTTCCCTGGGTTTTGAATTCCCATAATCATGAAAGTGGGTTCTGTGCACAAGCATAAAGAGGAAATCACATCCCCTGGAGTAATGCAGCCTAATTTAAAGGGGAGGGAGAGGTGGTTTCTGGGGATGGGAAGGTATTACATTAAAGCTGGATGATACTGCCACTCAATAGGGCTTTTTTCATCCATTCTTTCTATCCCTTCCCCAGGAGTGATGGGATCTGAAGGCTCTGTCAGGGCTACGGTACTACAGATGAGTTCCACTGATCTCCGATGACGTGATGATCCCCTAACGATCACAAGTACCATGAGCACCAGTATCTCCTCTTTCAAGCTGTTGCTTCCTGCTCACTTGCAGATAATTTCAATCTGCTGCACTGCGAAATGCTTCCAAGCGGCAGACTGTGGGCATGTAACAAACAGCAGAAAAATAACTAACAAGCTTTTCATTCTGACTGAAAAGGGAGGCTCCAGCCCACAATTTACAAAGCATGCAGCGCTCCCAGGACTGAAATTAGGCCTGTCTGGGGCATATTCACCCCAGAATTTCCAAGCAAGGTGTCAGATTGGCCATTTTCTGAGCAAGATCTGACTGGCTCAACATTCGAGTCCGGGGTATAGAGGAGTCAAAGTACTAACTCTGCTGTCTGTGAGTATATCATTTCCCAGGACCCACTTACACATGCCTTGTCCAGGCACCACCGCCACAGTTGCCAGTGAGAATTCAGGATGCACCAGGGACACAGAACACCACAGATTGTCAGTCTCATGACCAATGTACAAAGCCTCTGCCTGCAGTTGAGAGCCTCACTAGGAAGGGGAAAGCACCTTTTATTGACTAGCCCATTATCTTTGAAAATAAAGATGCTCGCATTACAGAAGAACGAAGCTAGCTCAGACACACATACATTTTATTTTATAAATATCCCTCACCTCTGCCACTAATACTGCCCCACCTGAGATCAATACAAATAAATATCAAGTACTCAGGGGCTCTTTGATCTAGCAGAGAAAGGAATAACAAAAGCCAGTCACTGGATGTTAAGGGCAGACATATTCATGGTCAAATTAAAAATCAGACACAAAAACATGCAGTGATGGGGGTTAGCCATTGGACCAATCTACCAAGGGAAGAGTGGGGTTGTCCATCTAATGAAGTCTTGAAATCAAGACTACATGTCCTTCTGCTTTAGCCAAACAAGTTCTTGTGTTCAGTGTAGGAGTAACTGGATGAAATTCTTTGACATGCGCTATAAACGGTCAGAGTTGATCATCTAATGGTGCCTTTCATCCTTAAATGCTAAGAATCTATTAAACTAAAAAATGTTTTAGTAATCTCATTGGTTTTCTGATCTTTATGTAGTTTGTTTGCTATCTGCAACTTGGACGTGAGAATAAAATGTTCTGTGTCACTGTTTGGATCTTAGGCACTAACCTTGTTGGGTTTGGGTTTGACAAACTGCAATATCAAAATTTCCCTCTTGCTCTTTCCACCAAAATGACTAAAAAAAGTCCATGAACACATCTGTTCCTGTTACAATCCCCACATCAGGCTTCCTAAAGCATTGGCTCTTATATTACTTGGCAAGGTCCCTTTACAAGAACATAAATTACAGTGTCTCAATTTCCAAAATCTGCTTCAAAAGCAAGACACACACTTATAGATGCTATAAATAAAGGCACATCTTAAATTAAAGTTGCACCAGTCAGAAAGGCCATGGATGCTTGTATATAATTGCAATTTACAAGCCTGTGAAAAAAGGACAATCCTGTAACCAAAAAGGTGTAGTGGTTTCTCTGCTGTAGCAACTGAATAGCCTATTAGCCCAAATACATCATTTTTGGCACCCTTCCCTTGTATCACATCCCAGTGTGGTGTTTAGTTATTAATATTGTTAGGATTTTCCACTTTGGCTGAAGACACCAGCTACTGAATTCCCTGGACTCTAGAAAGATATAATTATTAAATGCCTAAATTAACAACAATCAAGTTTCAGCTCCTAAAGCAGAGTTTCCACTCTGTTTCCACTGCTTGCTGTGTGACTGCATGGATTTTAAGGAAGTTACTGATGCATTGACTTCAGTTGGCACATGAATGTCTTAGCACATTTCCAGCCACATGCAAGGGAGACTTTAATGGGTTTCTTCACATAAATAACCTGGGGCAACGTTTTCAAAAGTAAATAAGTGATTTAGAAGAATAAAGCCAATTTTCAGAGGTGAATTAGGCACTTAGGTTCCTAAGTCCCATTGACTATTAATAGGACTTACGCTCCCAAGTGTCCAACCCACTCTAGAAAATAGGACTTGGGCACCTTTGCAAACTTTATCACAGGACACTGAGTTGAGTTTCCTTAAAACTGATGCAGAAATGGTACTCAAACCTACAGTGGAGACCTCAGTAAACAGCCACAATGGCCATTACACCTGAGGCAGCAGCATGCTGGTAAACCTACTTTCCCTGGGCCTTTGCAACTACTCCTTATGGTGCAGCTGAACGGGTGAAAGTCATCATAAATCTTTGTAAAGGATCCTGAACTTCATCCTGGGCTTCTACGTTTCACTTCGTGCACAGAAGATGTTATGAAGAAAGGACTGCATATATAAGCATTGCGGCTCATGCCTGGTGCCCTAGGCACACATGGCCAGTAACAGCTCCCCTGGTTTATTATCCTGAACACTGACATGCAGTGCCGCATGATTGAAAGACTTCAGAAAGTCAGGAAACTGCAATTAAAGGAAGCAGGGAATGATCCTGCAAGGCGAAGCTTATGCTCAGCATCTTGGAAGATAGTGAGGCGATAACGAACGTGATAAATTCTTCTGCCTTGACCAACTACTGCCATTATATAGCACCACTTCACGGGGGCAGCTTTAACTGTTTGCAAGGCTGGATTCCAGAGCTGACGCAGCACTTCAGCAACGTGTGCGGCAGCCCACTACCGTGGCTTGTATTAGAGAGGCACTGGCGCTGTTAACTCTAGGTTTTCAGGAAGCTTGTAAGTGCTCCGAATGTATTCAGGGGTTATGGCTGGTGCTTGGTCTATGAGATCTCAGACTGGCAGCAGGTGTGCAACTCACCTTTTCACTCAAATCAATCCAGCCTTTATTTATAGTGCGATTAAACAAAAAACTAAAAACCGCTGTGTGCCCAGGTTGTGGCCTCCCCATTCACATGGGGGAGTGCTTCTCTTCACAAGCAGCTCCACGGAGACAGGGCGCTCTTCAGTGTGAGGAAGGGGATCAGGAGCTAGCCTTAGGGCTCACCTGTGCATGCCCCATGCACCCACACTGGGAAGAAAGGTAAGGCACCCCCGACCCCTTCTTCCACCGACAGTGCAGGTCACTACACCAGGGCAGGAAAGCATCCTCCCTCCAGCTGCTTTTTGGGCAGGTAACTAAACAGTGGGCAGAAAGAGCCAGGGAGAGGGTGCAGCCCTGCCGTGCAGCGGTCAGTGCACGAGAGAGGCAAGTAAGCCGACCAGGAGAAGGGCTGGCACATTTAACAAAGGGGGAAATGGGCACCTACGTGAGACTCTGAGTCATGATTTGTGCCTTGCTCCACTCCTGGGGCAGCACTGCAGATGGCAAGGTGCCAGTCCAATCCAGTCATGCCACCATTGAACCTTTCTTCACAAACTCACGGCTCATATCCCACTTGCAACACCAGCTCCACCGCAAAGCTGCCCCCTCCTGCTGTCTGGGGGGGGGGTCAGGTGTGCCGTATCAGGGGAAAAGACCCTGGGTTACCAACACTTGAAATCAGCTCCCACACGAGGTCCCTTAGTGCCACCTACCTACCAGCAACACCTTTAAAAGCACAACTTCCTCTCACCGTGGGGTGAGCTGTTGGCTTCCCAACGAAGCGGTATGTAACACCTCCACAGTCCCTTTTTTCAGGTCTCCAGCAATCTCACATTCTAGATCTTTCCCAGCACACGCAGTTACGCCAGGGATCAGCTTGGTGGAGTCCCTCGGAATCTCAGCTCCGTTACTGTGCTGTAAATCCGGTGTGGCTCAAGGAGCCTCAACGACTGAGTTACTCCCCGCATATGTGAGGGTAGCTGAGATCCAGGATCTGAGTTTAAGGACGTAGCCTGGAATGCAGAGAAGAGCTCCTATTTTCTGAGCTAACTGGGGACTCAGGAGCTCATAAAATGAAAGTTCATCAAAACGACAGCAGCATGATGCATAAGTGCAATGCACTGCGCTGTACTGCTTCTTTCTTGTCCTCCAAGCCATCGCTGCAAAGCGATTTGCAATGCACTGACGGTATCGGAACACGAAGGGACGTTAACATGTTCTTCACTGCCACCATTTGCATTACGTGTGAGATTTCTTTATTCTTTATTTTCATTCCCACCAGGGGAAATGGTTTGTGCAACTGGCCATTCATAAGATCGGTGTTTGCAACATGGAAGTTCTACTGCAAGAGCCCCGATACAAGAGAAAGTGTTGTTTAGAGCTCCAAATAGGAAGAGCAGTGCCAGGGACTCCTGGGTTGTGGTGTCAGTTCAACCACTCTGGGCCAGACCACGAGCTCCCTTATTCATACTGGTGAGCACTTGCTCCTAGGAGCTGTCCCTTTGAATCCAAGGGGGCTCTTTGTGTGTGTATCTGCTCATTTCTCCGAGTAAGGGGCTCATAACAGGGCCCTATGTGATCCTGGGCAAGTTGGCTCCCATGAGTCTGTGCCTGAAGGCCCTCCTCCATGTAAAGGGGGTTGAACTTATCCAACCGGGACTGGCTAATGCGTCTAAAGCCCTAGATGCTTATTCAATTCTGAGAGCTGAGATACAGTCAGAGCTGCCAGGTATGGATCGTAGGCTGCTAAGTTCCTCCGCCTTAGCACACAACCTGTCCTCAGCTGAGGGCTAACAATGACCACAGTGTCCCTGCAAACTAAAGCAGCTATACCAAAATCCCACGCTGCTCAGATTTCCAGAGGGCTGGTGACGTCCTTGCACTCATTCACCCAGCAATGCGGGAGAGGAGGGTTGCAGAGGCCTAGCGCACTGCTCAGTGCCACTGCTTGCATTGGCGTGCTCTGATGCTTCGCTCCCAAGGACTCCTCTCTTGGCCAGTCTGAGCCAGACTTTAATGAGCCTTCTTAAAGGAGAGGAGTACGAGTTATTACTTGCTCTGCCTTCACATGCCTCTCAGTGCCGAGCGCCGGGAGACCCCGTTAGCATCACCCACGTGAAGCCTCATGGAACACAATGGGGCTGCATGTCCAGTCTGAACCCCAAACTGCGTCTATCCAGTGGAGGTACAGGGCTGGGGTGGTTGAGCTCAAGAGCTGCTAACTGGGGATTTTGTTTGAGGACATTGCACAAGCACGAGATGGGAGACAGACGCTGCCTTCTCCACGTGCTCTTTCTAGCTTGTCGGCTTGTCTTATTACAGCAGGGGGCAATGATCTTCTGTAAAGAGCTGAATGCTATAAACATGCACAATAGTAACCAAACCAGCAGAGATGAGCCAGCATTTAGTCTAAGCAGCATTTTCCTGGATCTAAAAACCGTGCCGGATGCAGACAAGCAGCTCCTTCTTCCTAAAGCACTGCATCTGCTGCGACAAGATGCTATCCATGAGCAAGGGCATCAAGCAACTGGCTCGTAGTTATGAGGAAATGGCAGGCGTGTCTTGGGAAGTCTCAAGTTGCCATTCTGTCCTAGACCTTCATGGGGGCTGATTACCGTGTGGCCCACTGCAGGGGTTCTTGCACCTTCCTCTGAAGCAGCTGGTGTTGGCCACTGTCGGAGACATGAAGTCTGGCAACTACTCTATTCCATTACAATGCTCTCCCCAGCCCCACACATAACAGCAGAACAAATAAAGGGCATAAATGAGCACCCTGCACCTCGATGTGTCTGACCCCCTCTGCTCCGGCGACACGGAGCAGCCCACCAAGACACACCCAACTCAGGGAGACATGAGCAGAGGCATAGAAATCAGGTGGCTTCCTGGATGCTGCTTTCCTTTGCTCGTGATTTTCCACCAGGGAGCTTTCAACCCTAATCGTTCTACCAATAAAAGCAGGTTGAAACCATCTACCAACATCGTAACCTGGGTAAACCTGTCTAAATTATGAGTTCTATTACATAAACAATTACTCCCTATCTGCAACGGTTTACTGTGTAGTATATAATTAGGCTAACGAAGCCATTCCTGCCATTGAGTTTAATCACCATACTATAAGAATAGCCATACACAGTCAGATCAGTGTCCATTTAGTCCAGTAGCCTGTCTTCTGACAGTGGCTGGTGCCAGATGCTTCAGGGGGAATGAACAGAACAGTATAATTTATTGAGTGATCAATTCCCTGTCATCCAGTCCCACCTCCTAGCAATCAGAGGTTTAGGGACACCCCAGAGTACGGGGTTGGGTCCCTGACCATCTTGGCTAATAGCCAGCGCTGGACCTATCCTCCATGAACTTTTCTAATTCTATTTGAACCAAGTTAACCTTTTGGCCTTCACAGCATCTCATGGCAATGAGTTCCACAGGTTGGCTGTTGCGCATTGTATGAAAGAAGTACTTCCTTCTGTTTGTTTTAAACCTGCTGCTTATTAAATTTTATTGGGGGACCACTAGTTCTTGTGTTATGTGGAGGATAAATAACACGTCCTTATTCACTTTCTCCATATCAGTCATGATTTTATAGACCTCTATCATACTCGCACCCAAGCCATCTCTTTTCTAAGCTAACAGTCCCAGTCTTTTTAATCTATCCTCAGAAGGAAGCTGTTCTATACCCCTAATAATTTTTGTTGCCCTTCTCTGTACCTTTTCCAATTCTATATAACTTTTCTTAGATGGAGTGACCAGAACTGCACATAATATTCAACGTGTGGGCGTACCATGGATTTATGTAGTGGCATTATGATATTTAATATGTTATTATTGATCCCTTTCCTAATGGTTCCTAACATTGTTTGCTTTCTTGATTGCTGCTGCATACTGAACAGATGTTTACAAAAAACTATCTGCAATGACTCCAAGGTCTTTTTCTTGAGTGATAACAGATAGTTTAGACCCCATCATTTTGTATGTCTAATTGGAATGATGTTTTCAAACATGCATTACTTTGGATTTATCAACACTGAATTTCCACCTGCCATTTTGTTGTCCAGTCATCCAGTTTTGTGAGATCCTTTTTTAACTCTTCGCAGTCAACTTTGGACTTTACTATCTAGAATAATTCAGTATTGTCTGCTAATTTGCCACCTGAGTGTTTACTCCTATTTCCAGATCATTTATGAATAGGTCCCAGGACAGATCCTTGGGGGACTGCTATTTACTGCTCTCCACTGTGACAACTGACCAGTTATTCCTATCCTTTGGTTCCTGTCTTTAACCTGTTACTGATCGATGGGATGATTTTCCCTCTTATCCCATGACTAACTACGATACATAAGAGCCTTTGGTGAGCCTTGTCAAAGGCTTTCTGAAAGTCCAAGTACACTGTATTTACTGGATCACCCTTGTCCACGTTTGCAGTCCCCTCAAAGAATTCAGATAGATCAGTGAGGCAACATCTCCCTTTACAAAAGCTGTGCTGATTCTTCAACATATCATGTTCCTCTATGTGTCTGATAATTCTGTTCTTCGCCACAGTTTCAACCAATTTGCCTGGTACTGAAGTTAGGCTTACTGGCCTGTAATTGACTAGTTAATCATTATTCTTCCTCTGCCGTCTGGCACGTTCGGGAAATTGAGAAGGACAATTTTTCCACTCTTCCTTTAATAGACACTGTAAGCCTATTTGTATTCTGCCTCCAAGTTCATGCAATAAAGGCCTTTTTAGTATCACATAACTCCATTAAAGGGCTTCTTCTTAATCACACAATAACAACACTTTCTATAGCTCTCACCTCCCCCACATCTTTCTCCTCGATACAAGGTTCCACAGCCCCCAAATAAAGCTGAATAATTCCCCATTGATTGAAAATCCTGCTAATGCAACTTCATGATCATCTGTGGTTAAATACAATTAGTTTTGCATTTCAACAAAAGAAATGAGCTCCAATTACCCTGTGATTTCAATAAGAGGCAGGGAAGATTTCTCCCTGCTGGGCTAAACTAAGGCAGACGCAGCAGGCTCTACCTGCTAAGTTAATAACATCCCACTTTAAGAGGGGGAAAGTGCGTTAATTGCCGGGTATCGGCTCTACAGCTGTCTAAATTCACGTGGACTCTGAATGTAAACAGTTTGCAGAGGGGGTGGTGCCCCACTATGTTCAGAGAAGAGACAGGAGACCTGAGGTATGCCCTCACCCAGCAGATGCCAGGAGACCTTTATCATCCCCAAGTTACTAACTACTATGATCTGCAGCGCTTTGTCAGTGCAACAGAAGATCCTGTGGGGTTTTGTCCAGCCCTCCACCCTAGGCCATATGCTCACTATATTGAATGCTCCCCTTTCCCACCATAACAGCCACAACTGCTTTATTCCTGCACTGATGAGTCTTGCTACTGACTTCAATGACCGCAGAAATCTTGAGTGTTTTGGAGGTAGGAGTCTTGCTTTGACAAGCCAGCTGTGCTGTTCCAGGTCAGCCACAAGAGGAGGCTAATGCACAACAATGCTTGCAGCCTCTTGGCCAGGCAGCTGGGAATTGCTCCTGCCCTGAAGAGGTCAGCAAGCTATTGCAGCAAATGCAATAAGGCAACAATGGGATCAGGCAGGGCTTTAGGTGAGGAAGCAGAGCCCCGAATCACTCACTATAGGAGATGCACACACCCCAGAAGGCATGCTTAGTTGCTGTCTTCAGCAATGGGCCTTTTGACTCACTCCTTTGCACAGCAAGTTCATTTCAACAGAATGATGGAATCAGCCCAGGGAAAGGGATGTTCTTTCCAGATAGACTCCCAAGTGGGCAGATGGGCAGAGCAAAGATGTATCCAAACCAAACAGCTGGCTGAGCATCGGAGGAGATTGGTGAGAACGTGTTTACCCTCCCCAAGCACACTGCAGGAATCCGTGCGTTGTGAGGTTAGGTAGCTCGTGATACCTGTGCGAACATTCAATCCGATTTAGACTCCTTTGGGCCAATCTAAACTCTTTTCATGTCCTCCCCTGGTAATTGGGGCACGTGATCTAATTGCCCCCCAGATCGAACTCCTAGGCATTCTGCATGAAGGGTCCTCAACTTGAGAACTAACTCACTCCACCAAAACTGCTCGGTCTGACAGCACAAATTGCCTCGTGTTCAGGGTAGGCTGTATGGCCTATCCACCGAGGCCTTTCCCTGAAGGGTTTTGGTTGGGGAGAACTTGGGAGTGTTTCATTTAGGGGGTGGTAGATATTTAGTCAGGATGTCTGTCCAGCTGCCATATTTCTTGAGTGGCCAAGGAATATCTAGGTGTCTCCACAGTGGTTTGGGAAGCAATATAAACCGTCCTGCTCCAGAGTAAAAGCTAACCTCGAAGTAACGGAGTCAGTGGTAAACTTCACCTGCGGGCAGGTTATCTCATGACTGCATCTCCTTGGAAGCAGCAGGTTGGCCACTATATCAGGCAAGATACTGGTCTAAACGGCGCATGCGGCTCCTCCAGTCTGGATATTCTTATGTGTGCCTTTGGACAAATTTGTTATTTTGGCTTCAGCGCCTGGACTCGAAGAAATCAGATATGCCCATCTCTTAGCACTTCTCTTTGGTACTGTTAATAGATTAATATCATGCTGCACCCGGGAACAAACTGGTAAAATTCCAAAGACCCACCATTTACCTGCCAAAACAGACAAAGACAATAAAAGCCCTTTGCTGTCTTTCATAAAACATCCCCTAGGCAGTGTTTCTCAACCTTTTTGATACCAAGGACCAGCTTCTTATACTGTGTCAGGGAGATCTCAGGGACTGGTGCTGGTCCATGGACCGGTCGTTGAGAAATACTGCCCTAGGGGATATGCATCAAATATAGTGGTATCAGCATATCATATTATAAAAGTTACATCCCAGCTTTGGGGTCGTAGAAGAAAGAGATGTAGTCCTTGGGAGGTACTAGAATGACAGCCATTGGTGATGATGGAGAAGATGACGATGATGAGAAAGATTATAGCTAACATTTCAGGGTTGTTTTTTTTACAAGGCACGGTGTGAGTACATGGATGTGCAGATGTATGTTCTGTGGTATCTCTATCTACCTTACTGAGCTGGGGTGTCCTTGATTGTACTAAATGTATTAATAAACTATTTGTAATTATAGAAGAGTTCCTATAGTGTGAGTGTTGTAACTGTGCTCATTAGGGTTCCCAACTATATAATAATTTCAGTAATACTAGGCCTGGGACAAGAACCTGTCAATCCTCAAAGGGATAACTGGGGATTCTTAATAATATATTCTTAATCAATATAATCTAAAGATCAGGCTACAACCCTTGCTCCTATAACAGGGAAGTCGCCCTCCCAGCCCATCCTTTGTGGCATAACAGTATAAGGGAAGATTCCCACTGACAAGTAATTCCCTGGAGAATCTGTTGGAAATCTAGAAGAGATGAGCTACAATCTCTCATGATGAGCTCCGGAATAAATCAAAGGGGCTTCTTTCATAGATTCCAAAGCCAGAAGGGGATCTCTGTCGTCATCCAGTCTGACCTCCCCTACAACACAGGTCACACAACTTACCCAAAATAATTTGTTGGCGTGATCTTTTAGAAAAAAGCCAATCTTGATTTGAAATTTCTCAGTGATGAAAAATCCACCATGACAGTTGGTAAATTGTTCCAATGCTTAATTACTCTGACTGTTACAAATTTACTCATTTCCTAGCTCTGGCAGCTGAATTACTCCCAACCATACCACGCTAAATGGTGGATCTCTCAGGGGAGAGACTCTCATTGGCATGTGAGAGAAGCAACACAAATAAGAAAACAAAACTGTAACTTGTCAACTTGCAGTGTCAGAAGCCAAACCCGGAGCATTCAGAGTTCATCTTACACGTTACACTGGCACATACGGTTAAACTTCCATAAGTCTGGGGCAAAAAAATAACAAATAGTCTTCAGATGCCCTCAAGGGGAAATGATGCTCACTGTATTCATCAGCTCAACGGATTTCACAGCACAGAAGCAGGGTACTTGTTATAGTGACATGCATATTTTTCATATCACTTCCAATATTTCAAAGCAGGCGGCCATCAGACATTCTCTGCACTGCGAGCCTCAGCGGTTTGAATGCACAACTTCTCATTGCCACAAAACACAAAGAGGTGATGTGTATAGGCAGTCTTTTAGGAAATAAGGCTGACATTTTCAAACAAAGCTATGGGAGTTACAACCATTGATTTAAATTGGTATAAGGTGCCTTGGGCCTTCATATCGCACTGACATTAAATGGGAGATGGGTGTTCAACACTCTTAGGATCCTTTGAAAATTCCAGTTCAAATAAATAAATAAAAGGCCCTCATTGACTCTCCTAGACGGAGACCAGGTTGACAGCAGTGATCAGCACAAAATGCTACAGGCGCCCTGTTTACTTGCCCTATGAGGTGTTGGTCTGACGCATAGCCCTCTGACTGCAATGCTACAGAAAAGCAGACACGTCCAAATTCCCTCCACATAACTTTAGCATACTGTGTAGTTATTTCTGGTCAATTTATGACCAGTGTGTCATACCACAGTGTTCCTAGAAGCTCGTTTTAGTGCCATTATAAGGACACGGAGCCCAGTTACACCAGTCCCTGAGTTGGTTTGCACAGCAACTAGCAAAAAGAAAAACAAACAGCTATACACAGACATGAGACTAGAGGGCACGTTTAAACCATACACAATCCAAGTACAGTCTCTGACAGGATCTTAGGATTTGATCTTCCATCAACAGAACAGGTTTTCTTCAGAAACCTTTCCTCTCAGAATATTCCCTGCCAGGGAGTTGCATGGAAGCAGCTGCTTGAGCTGAGGAAAGGAAAATTCCAGGAGCAGCAAGTAGTGACGTCACCACTCCAAGACATTCCACAGTCGCTAACATCCCTGTTAGACTGGGTTTGATGGGTACCAACCCCACCATCTGGAGCAGCAGCTCTAAACTCCAGCCCTATTCCCAGAACATCAGAATCTGTCACTACGGAGAAAGAGTCGGGCCGTCTCACAGTAAGCTTTCTGTCATCTCTACCGGCCAGGGACTGGCAAATCCTTCCTGAAACATCAGCACAACACCCACACACTGCACTCATCCATGCACATGGGCCACATGGGCAAAGAGCTATTTCAAAGCGGCAGGGACGGAGGTGAGATATAGCAGAATGGGGGAAAGGAGGGGGTTAATGTTCAATGTCACACACAGCAGCATCACTGTCAGATGGTAACAGTCGCTCTCCAGCTTGCTCTGATGCCGTTTCCCTTTGCCTTGATGCAATGTGCCAGACTTGCCCCAGTAACAGGCCATGTCGACGTCACATGTCCTTACAGCAAAGCCCTGAAAATGCTATGTAATCTTGGTGACATCCCTTTACAGCCCAGCTGACTGCTAACCCTAACCCCAGCGTGGCTTGTGCTGGCCGGGGAGCATCTACTGCCTGTACTCCCGAATTCACAACTGGGGTCTGGTTTGCACAAGGGCCAACCAATGTCTTTTATTTTTTTCTCATCCTTACTTCATTTGGCAACCATTTCCCCAGTCTAAACAACAGCCCCTGTGTTCACATGCTGCTGAGGCACTAGTCACTGCTGCCCCAGCACACACTGTAGCATGGGCATGTAGGCATCTCTCACGGGGGGCAGAAACACCTCTGAGACATGCCTGGCTCCTTCAGAGGGCACTCACATCTGAATACAAGGCTTGTGGTACATAGCTGTGGTGCAGAGGCCACTCCAACAGAGACCTGCTAGCCCCATCGGATCCTAGGAGAAACTGTCCTAAAATGTTATGCCTCACACCCATTTGCCGTATTCACTCTTCCTTGCATGTCTATTCCTGGCTGTGATATGGAACAATGGACTGAGACCCTCTGCTCCCTGCCCACCACCCATTTTCATAGTCCCTGACCTTCTATTAGGAGACGTGCCAATAACAACATCTCAAGACAACGGGACACTCCGTCCTGGCCTCAATACACATCCCTCCCCGACTCAGGAGTCGAGGTAATGGATTTCACCTTCTATTCTGCTTGGGCGCTGTTAGCTCATTCTGCCACTGGGGTGATGTACTGAAACAACAACAAGACCACGTCGCCACCATCTCTGCAGCAGTGGCTCTGTAGCAGCCGCTCACTGTGCCGACAACAGCAAAACCCTGGGTGGATTGTGGGAACATCTGCAGCATTGGTGACTGACCTATATATTGCTGCTTTCGACTTTATCTCATAGCAGCTCATCCCTTCCCAACTGTTACCCAGTTGGCTATTAAACAGCACATAGCTTTTTTCAGGGATACATAGTGACCCTCTCGGTCATTCACACCTTATCTAGGAAGGGGAGGAAAGACAAAAGGGAGCTCTCCTTGCTAATCTCCAATGTTATTTATTAGGACAGGGACTCACCCCACTGGAACAATCTGTACTGATAGCAGCAGGCTCCCTTCTTTCCCGGCGTCTCTGCAGCCACCTCCAGCTGCTTATTATGCACACGTTCCAGCTCTGAAGATTAAGCTCTCTTTACAAACTGAGACAAGACAGAGGACTCTGCTTCTTTCATGTTGGCGTGAGGAGAGACAAGGACTGGGGCGGTAGTTTGCTGTTGTGTTTTCAGCCTTGTTTCCAAATGATAAATTACAGTAGCTGTTTGGCCCCTCGCACTGAATGTGAACAGCCTATACCTCCTGCCCTCCTTGGGGAATAGAGCAACTTAAAAACGATGCACAAAGCACCTGAAAGCAATCCAGGGACAGATCCTCAGCTGACAGAACCTGACATAGTTCTCTTGGCCTCCAGGCATTGAAAGCTTTTTCTACCATAAACAGAATATTTACAACAACAGCTACGCTGACCCCTCCAATGGAAAAAATAAAATCCTATTCCAAGCAGGCCTTTCTAGGGAAAGGACAGAGGCGCACCATAAATGCCATTAGGAATCTTGCTATTAACAATTTATTTCACCTGAAAGGCACTTAGCCGTAACGATGATGGGCAACTGCATAAAGCTCTAAGATAAACAGACAGAAGATCTGGTCCTGAGTTCATACAATATTCTGTGCAGACACCAGTGTATGATTTCAGGCTGCCTAGATTAAAGAGGAAGAACACCACTTTCTAACATTACAGTGAGAAATTAGCTTCCAAGTGGGCAAATATTTAACAGACACTCCCCAGGAGTTGCATCTTTACCTGTTACACAGGTTCAATGCACAACTGATATTTTCCACTAGTCTCTCTCGAATCTCCAGTGTCATATGCCACCTGGAAAATGGAAGATACGCCTTATTTGTGGAAGAGGTAGAAGTACATGGAGTTCCTATGAAATGCTTAATCACAAGGTAATGATGGAGACATACCCAGACTAAAGAAATGCCTGCGACCAAGCAGATACAGAAAAGGCTAAGACTGATGACATTCCAGAGAGATCGACTACATACAAGAAATGTGTCATCTTTTTCTTTAGACTTTAGATGATTGTGAGACTGACTGATCCCTGAGTTCTGTGCTAGACGGAACAAGGTAAGAGCAATAAGGTGAGAATTCAGAAATATGTGAGTTTTTTAAACCTTCTGGCCAGTATCTGCAGGGTGACAATGCTCTAGTATCTTTACCCATACCGATCTCAGAAGAATTGTGTGCCAAGGAACATTGTCTTTGTGCTTAACAACGCCGGGCTTTTGATACCAAGGGTCAAATTCAGAGGGGATACACAGAATGGCGTCAGTTAACCACCTTCATACTTCCTCAGAACAATTCAAGTCCATTCTACTGATGAATAAAGGAGTCTAAGGGCTCACCTAGACTAGGGACATTTGTATCATTATGCCCTTACACATCTCTATGCATTTATGAAGCCCACATAGCATCTAGACAAAATAGTCTGGTGGACAGGTTGCTAAGTCTGAAACTCCAGTTCAAGTCTCTGCTTCACTGCAAACCAACTGTGACTTTGGGCAAGACACTGTCTGTGTCTCAGGTCCCCATCAATAAAATGTGTATAGTAACAGCTGTAATTACAGCAGTGCCCCACCTCATAAGGGTCTGTGAGAATAAATACGTTCAAAAGAGCGAGGCACTTAGATACCACAGAAACGGGGCCATAAAAATACCTGACAGGAAACTAGGAGAACCAGAGAATGATGTAATAACTAAGAGTGGGCAGCAAGATCTGCAGTAATTAAGACGCTGGTACAATCCGGTGAGAAAAACAAGAGGAAAGGAAGAAAAATAAGTAGGGTTAATTCCTGTGGCATGACTCTTGCAATAGAGCCAAAAAACAGCCGTCTTTACAAGATGGGATCATCTCAGCAGAAGTAGATCCTACAGCAGTGAGGAGGACAGAGATTTCTTGATAGAGATATACCGAGATAGATGTTTGAGAGATAGAGACACCAGTAAGTCTCATCCATTTGTTCACCAGTTAAGTTCCATTAACAAGCTATTAACCATTCATCTAAAGTACACTGCTCTCAACTCTACCTGGAAATGCTGCCACCATGTACAATATTTGTCTACATAGTTATGAGATCCACTTCAGCAATGGAAGCAGTACCGTGTCAGCCATTTCCATTGGGGGTAACTATTCTGGAGACTGTAGTAGCGTGTTTCTTTCTCCTAGAACTAACAAGCAGCCCTTGAGAGAACAAAGATTGACTGTTCCCAGCCACTTCTCTCAGAAAGCTTGATCAGCAAGACTCTCTTCAAACAATGACCCATTGTGCCATCCATTTGCAATAAGAAGGGACTCCCATTAAAGCCAGAGGAATCAATGCACATATATAGGAGAAAACACAGGGGGAGATCAGGCACAAATAGCAAAAAGGCATCTAGCTCTCAATGAAAGTCCATGGGAGTTAGGCACTTCACTGCCATTTGTGCCTCAAACTCTCTTCCATGCTCTTTAAATCTATTTTCTTTGGGATTTCTTGTATCCAGAAACACATTGTGTGGGGAAAGACCGTGCATGTCTCTGTGGTCATTTCAGCCCCAACAAAATTCCTTTGGTCATGCATGGCTCTGGCTAATCCTATGGACAGTATATTTTAACGTCTTTACAAAAGCTGCAGTATGTCTCAAAGCTATACTCAAACTAGTGCAGATATTTTAGAGAAAAAAACCAAACCTGTTCCAACATTTCCAGTGATGAAGAATTCACCACAAAACAAAGTGTTCCAATGATTAATTACCCTAACTGTTAAAAACTTGCACCTTACTTCTAGTCTGAGGCATCAATGTTTCTATGCATACTGAATAGTTTCCCATTGTCAATGCACTTTGCAATGTGGAAAGCAAGGAATTCTTGTTTCTTTAGGGCAAGATAAGAAGTAGAGATTACTGATTCGTCTTGTGCATCGTCTTAGCTTCTTCTTGAAAAACAAAACAGCTTAAAAAAATCTATTAAATATTCATTGTTCAAAGCAGCGTCTTTCCTAGTGCATTTTCCTTCTGGAAAGCAGGGCCTGGCCAGCCACCATTTTCATTTGATGCCTCTGCACTTGCTGTGCTAGCTCAACTGCAGCTAAATTTACTTCATTTGCTGATGCTTTTACTATTCCCTGAGTCCCTAAGCAGCAAAATTAGCTCTGAGTCATAGGAATGCAAGTTTGTATGAACCTGCGTTACCACTGTAACCTAAAGTCGCAGATGTGACACTTATCCATGAAGCCAGAGGAGACCAACTTAGTTAATGACATTACAAACAGGTTTCTTTGTCTTTCTGCAAGTATCAACCAACAGAACTGTGTGCTTTTTAGGAAGCTCATCACAACCAAGGTTGAAAGTTACCTCTACATTTTATCCACGTAAAACAAAAACAAACATGCACATTACATTGGAACTCACTTCCAGGCCCTTTTGACACTGGCCAGAGCAGCGCAAAGATGCCTTTCTGTAAATATGAATGCACGTGTTCAGCATCATGAGTTAGAGCTGCTCATTTTTCTGCATGAAATAATTTAAAACATTCAAATATTGTAAATCAACTGCAATCAAATTAAGAACAATCATCTGTCATCTGTTGGATGAGCCATCTTCTGCTAAACTAGATGGCATTTTCCATTTGGAAACAAATGGATTCTTTTTTTAGGAAATTCTTGGAAAGAAATACAGAACAAAATGTAAGCAAAATGATGACAGTGCACATGTCACCAGGTAAAGCATGACCATCTCTGTTTCTTCTTTGGATCATGTTAGTTTGGCTGCACATATAAATAAAAATGAGAAAAGCAAAAGATTAGCAACTGGCAACTGAAAAAATGTGAACGTAGAAGGAATTCTGTAAACACGAGAGGAGGATGAGGGGATTAACAAAATTTAAATGGCATACAGGCCTCTTGTTGAGTGACAAAGTGTGATTATTGTTGTTATTTCTATTAATGTAGAGTCTAAAACCCTAGTCACGGCCAGGACCCCATTGTACTAGGTGCTGTATAAACACACAACAAAAAGATGGTCCCTGCCCAAAACAATTTATAATCTACCAGTGGATAGTGCACTACGCTGCGACCCAGGAAAACGAAGCTGTATTCCCAGCTCTGCCTTGTGACTTTAGGCCAGTCCCCTCACCGCTCTGTGCCTGCTTCCACTCCCCTATACTTTGTCTGTCTTGTCTATTTAGATTGTAAACCCTTTGTCTCCACTGCGTGTATGCACCGAGCCTAGCACAGGGGGCCCTTGATTTCAGTGGGGAGGGTCCTCTAGGTGTTACTGTAAAATAGTAATTGTGTTGGCCCTCAGCAGAAACATGAATTTCACCAACTGTGTGGGATTAAAGATTTGCACCTTAATCTGGGATATCAAATAGATTTTTTTGTTTTGCTCCTTTCTAGTGTCAGTTGAACTTTGAGCTGTCTGAAGTACACCAGTAAGAAACCATCAACCAAGTCTAATGCATGCAGCTTCCTTGATTAAGGTTTGGGTTTGCAGGTTCGGGAGCTCAGCAGATTAAACTGAAATGGTGAAACTGCTCAAGATTTAATACAAAAAGAAGCTGACACTGAACAGGATCTGTGTCTTGACTTTATTAAAACTATGTCGACTGCTCTGGAGTGGGAGACAGGGTTTGATCTAAGCTAGTTCATAGCTCCAATTCCTCCACCAGTCGCCATGGTAACCTGGCAGTAATCCCAGATGTATTGGAGGAGCGTGGATAGTTTGGGGGAATATCAACACACACAGATACGGAGAGGCAGGGAGCAGTGCTCACCACAGTGCCATGTCACAAAGCAAGGAGGTTAGAGCAACATCTGGGGAAGGGTCTGCAGGAAAACAAGGTCTGTCATCTCAGCAGGGAAACAACACATATCATCTGTGACCTCTGCAACGTAGGCAGGGCCCAGCCTCTCGGATCGCAAGTCGCTCTCCGTCACAGATGCGCTCCTGCAAATGCTAATAGTCAGCGTTTAATACCTGGCTCAGTATTAAACACCAACGCCCTTCTCTCATTTAATCAGCATTGACACGGGGTGGAATCTGCCTTCGGGGCTCTGATATGGGGGTCAGAGCTTGCCAGTGAGGACACTTTCGCGGAAGACGGCTGCTGCTATAGCTGATAAGAACAAAGGTCACATTTTCTAACACATTTCATAGCTGAACACGGCCATTGTGGGAAGGTTCTTCCTTCCTCACTGTAGCTTTATTGAGTAAACTGGGTGTTGTTCTCCTTAAAGTGAACATGCTCTGAATCGTTATATTAACACATCCAAGCCGTTGCAAAACCTCCCAAGAAACACTCAAGTCTGTTGTTTCTTTCTTCGCTCTCCCAAAGCTCCAATACACAACTTATGTACCGAGTCGGACTCGCTATCACCCTGCTCCTTGTGTGATCACTGACACAGGTGGAGAATGAGTTGAAATCCTGACCATTCTCATTTAGCAGAGTTTCTTTCCACTTTGCACTGGTGTAAATGACTAGACAAGGCGCAGGGCAATACTGAATTCAGTGTTCTGTGCCTCAAGACAAGTGTAACTGATCTACCGATGAATTGCAAACGTCTGGAGGATAATTTAACTCCACGACTAACGTTACTGTATGTGTCTGGGGAAGATCATTTTAACTTTGCCTCCACAAAGTTATTACTATTGATAATACGTAATAGGATACTTCCTCGCAATCCCAAGTGAGATCAGAGCCTCATTGTGTTAGGTGCAGAAAATATACATGATAATAGAAAATCCCGGCCTTATCGAGTTTACAATCTAAACATGCAAGACAGACAAAAGGTAGGAGAAAGGAAGCATTTCAGGTGGAGAACTGAAGCAGAGAGAGATACAGCCCCAATCCTGCAAATTCACATACACTTAATTTTGAGCATTTCAGTAGCCTCGATGACTACAGCGGGATTGCTCACCCGTTTAGCGCTAAGCTTGTGCTTAAGTGTACGCAAGTCAGGTCCAAAGTCAGCTGCCTCAGGTCACATAGGGAGTCCATGGCAAAGCAGGAAACAGAACCCAGATCCCCTGACTCCCAACCCAGTACCATGATACCAACTTTTGTGCCTAATGGTTTTTATCACCTTGCTCTGAGAGGATATTTTAATTTTTAAAGTGACCCTCACACAAGTTGCAGTAGAAAATACCTTATCAATATACCCTTCACCTATAGCAACCAGAAAGCACAGTAAAGCTGAGATGTCAATTTGATAAGGAATACAGTTTTATGCTTCTGATGATGTTCTTGATGAAAACTGTAATGCTATGAGGTGGGATCGTAAAACTAATAGCCCTGCTATTTGCCACAGCAAATATTTTCATTATTCGGAGGCAGAGTAAGCCAAGACACTTTATGGAGCCATTAAATCAGACGACAGACAATTTTAATTAAAAACGAGAGGTAGCTACATTTTTCTACTAAGGGAGAGGTATGGATGGTTGAAATCCCCAGGGAGGGATATGTCAGACAGAATCCAGTGTGGATATAAGACTAGATCAGAACAGAGGAGGCAAAAAACATTGTGTACAAAATCCCTTCGTTGTTAGGAATTGCTGTGTAGCTGCAGCAAATTACTCCCAACAATTCTGTCCCACAAAAAACACAAGATCATTAACAAATCCTAATCTGGACTCTATTAACTGACAAACTGAGCACATACTGAATCAAGACCTGATTCTCCAGTCAAGAGAACTGAATCTTTTATTTTGAATAAATACCTGCAAACCAAAAAACAAATAAAGGTATTTTTTTCTACCATCAGAGACTGATTAAAGTGGAGCTGGTCAAAATTTTCTGAGGGAAAAGTTTGATTTCAGCAGATTTTTCCATGAGAAAAAAAATCAAAATTAATATTTTGTTTTGGAGCAATATTAATCTCTGTATCTACCACAGCAGCCATGGTGCCTCATGGCAGTTTTAGTTCTAGGTCCTTCATGCCCCTGTTCTCCCTTCTGTGGCTGGAGTAGATCTCCCATCATGCAGCACTATTTCTCCCTGCAACTAACTTGCCACAGGATATAAAGGGAATTTCACATGGGATAGAGGTTGCATTTTTCAGTCAGCTCTAGCTAAAAGGAAAAGAGGAGAAAATAAGAAATATTTTATATTCTACACCCTTTTTGTCTTTCCAACCAAGCCAATCATTGAGAGAAAGAAAAACAATCTGTTACACATTAAATTAAGCACAACATTTTCTTAATTGACATACGATGGCATTTTCAAAAGCACTGATTCAACTTTGTTCCACTGGAATTCACTGGTAAAACTTCCATGGATATCTACGGGAACAGTATGTTCAATGCTGAGCACCTTCAAAAATGCCGCCCACAAAGAACGAGAGGTTTTTTTTTAAATTTGTTTCAGGGTTGAGTGTAACTTCTGATTAAGGAACATACTCTTTCCAAAAATTCTTAAGTAGCAAGATGACCGACACCAGAGAATGAGCATTGTCAGATCTGATACGGCAAACAAGCCAGATCTTTCCTGCTCTTTGATCTAGGGTGTATATGCCTTGCTTAGAGTCAACTGGTTTGTGTACTATTAATGAGGGAAGCAGCTGTAACAATAGGTGAAAGACTATAACAAAATCAATTCTGTCTAATCTTCTGCTTTGTTACATTGCTGTAAATTAAGGGTTCCCATGGATACAGAAGCTCTGAAGACTAGCTTTGTATTCAAGCTTTTCTAACCTATGGATCCTTTCATCCCAGGACTAAAGGGAAAAAAGGCAATTTGAGTATGAGCAGGAGAAGATACAGGATCAAGATTCCCCTCCTCTCCCTCCTCCCAAACAAAGGTGACTAGCAATTTTAGGAGCCTCAATATTTGGATGCCCAACTCTAGACACCTTAAAGGAGTCGGATTTTCAGGGAAGAGGTGTTCAGCACTTCTAAAAATCAGAACCCTTTACATTATTGTTATTCCTTGTGTTCAATACCTTATCCTTTAGTCTATCACAGCACCTGCTAACAATTCTTCCTTTATGACATCCCACCACGTCTTAAGTCAGCCTCTCTGTCTTCTTCCTTCAGTCTTCCTTCAGGTTGGACTTGCTGTCAGGACTGCGCTTTACATGACCAAACCATCTGAGCCAGCACTTGCTCTTTTTTAATTTTGTGTATCGGTGTTACTTTGAGCATTCCTTTAACACACATTCCTCAAGTGCTGTTTCTTACCCCACTCATCCATCTCAACACTCGTATTTCTGTGGAACAGTCATTTGCTCCTGTTTCCTCTTTCTTGCCTAGCAGTCAGCACCACACGTTAAAACTGGAAGGACCACTGTTTTATAGCCTTTCCCTTTTAATCTTATTGGCATCTTCCTGTCACATGCTATACCATACTGTTCTCTCTCCATTTACTCCAGACACTTATTTTCCTAGCATTAATTTCATCCTCCATTTCCCTATCAGTAATTATTTGTATTATGGTGCCTAGGAGCCCCAGTCATGGAGCAGGACCCCACTGTGCTAGGAGCTGTACAAAGACAGAACAAAAGGACAGTCCTTGTTCCAAAGGGATTACAATCTAGCATCTCAAATTGGACACCTAAAACCATTAGCCACTTCGGAATGTATTGCCTACAGGCATTTTTGTTCCTCTAAAATTGTTTGCCTTTTTCTATAGCCAGTGGTTCTCCTGGGATTTGTGTAGATTCAAAATGTCCCATTCCATCCACTTGTCCCTTTAATACAATTGAGACTCTATAACTCCTGGTTTGCCAACCCTAGCATAGGAGAAGTCAGAACAATCTCTCCTTAACATTGCCATACAATAACAACTCGCTCACACACAACAGCCACTAACTCAAAACAATTACCTGCAAGTTTCTTCTGAACATCTTTCTCTTTATAGATGGATTGCAATTCCTCTTTTATAGCTGCCCTCATTTAGGAGAAAAAATGTGAAAAAGCTGCTCTATTCAATATCCAATTCCAGCAATACAGCCTAACTTGCAGAGTATAATAGAGGATGTTTAATCAATTATTTACTTAGTAACCATAATTTTCTCCATCCTTTAAATCATATTTAATATTCTTCATTATCAGCACTGAGCCAAAGTTCTTCATATATTGTTTGCTTAGAAGAGGATTTCACACTCCTTCCATCAAAGTCCTTAAGTGCTCCATGTATATTTCACAGATGTACTGCCTTTGATAAGTTGCGGTTCATATACTCACTTCTGAGAGAGCTCTATATACTCAAATAGTTTAACTTCATATTCCGGGCCATTTTTGGCCAAGCACAAAGTACGAAAAATCAATACTCCATTTAACTTGAAAATTAATCTGTCATATCTAGTGGGACTTCAGCCATCTTTGGGAGTTGACTATTATTAATTTGTTGAAAAAAGAAACACCTGAAAGCATCGCTTAAATTATACAGATTAATACTGAAAACCTTAGTTAAAATAAAGGCTTCTCTCCTTTGATTCACCCTTGTTAGGTAACATACACCATAGTTTAACAGGAATCGTAACAAAACAACAAGAAGAACAATCCCTTTAAAATATAGTGTATGCTGCCTAAAAAAAACCAAATTAATGGTGAAAATTTCCTGATAGCTCCAAATTTCACTGAGTCTATAAAAAAGCTGCTCTCATGGTGATTTTCTTTCAAACATGCAATTATTTAATTGCATAATAATAGTTTCCATCATCATGTGTAAATGAGGCAATGCCCACAAGCCATATTCAGAGATCCTCTCACTTTGCTAGGTGATGTACAGACACAATACAGACACCATGCCTACCTCCAAGAACTTAATCTACACAAAGCAGAGAAAGACTCCAAGTGTGTAGCACATCTCAACAGTAACTATTTGGAGGCGAGGTCCATTTAGTTAGCTCTTCAGAATAAACCATGCTCAACTTGATTGCACTCTGCTGGCAGCAATGGGAGCTTTAGACATGAGACGATGCCTTCCTATGGGAGAGCCTTCTCTTTTGAAGAATCAGTTAATGCAGTGGAGGGAGGCAAAGAAGGAAGAAGGTTACCGGCTTTTCATTCCTTCCACATTCTTAAATCTGGCCCTCCTACATTCTAAATAAGGTCTGCAGTGTCACTGAAATCACGCAAAAACTATTACAAAGTGTTATTTTTATAGAGGTTCTTCTAGCCACGTGCAAGGTAATGCTCTTATGTGGAGAGGGCATTCATAGCACAGTTACTATGTGGTGTTCACCAACTGGCTCATGGCACCACAGAGCAGACCATCCGGAATGCTCCATGCTGCCTGTGTAATACTTTATTCTATACCACAATCAAGCTTTGGTTCTTATTGCACAGGAACTGGGATAATCCAGGATAGAGGATGGTAAAGGTACTGGTGACTGTATCCCAGTACAGCCAGAGGGAGAGCCTTGTATGCAATAGTGAAATGGAAAGATGATCCTGGATACATGATTACCCTAGATGACCTCATCTATTCACTCTATGTACACCTTTAACTCCAGGCAATGAATTTTTGCCCCTTCTTACACTTCCCAAGCTTTGTGTAATGTATTGTGTACCTCAGGGAGACTGATGGCACTGCTAACGTAAGAGGGGAGGAGGAAGCATGTATGGGACTGAGACCTGAAACAAATTATTCCCCAGTATGAAGAAGACACGGAGAGAGCTAAGAGATGGACACCTTTTGCAGGGGGCCCAGCTTGGGCTTTTCTTCCCAATGCCATATTTTAAAACCAGAAACAGCCATTGTGACCAGCTAATCTGACCTTCTGCATCAAACCTGAGAATGAAAATCTAACAAACCTGGTGGTTTTAGATGTTATTCTGTCTAGCATAGAGCAAACCACAGCGTGCCTGAATGTGTAGCAATGCACTCTGTCTCTGCAGTGATCCCACTGTGATTCCCACACCCACTGCAGATGCACATGCTGCATTCTGTGACAACAGCTAGGACTTGCTTGCACAACACAATGGATGTATCTGGTTAAATGAAATTAACGCGGCTGCACCTGTTTACTCATTTTGGCAACGGCTTTTCTCCCGTCAGCTAACAAGAATTTTAGTGTAACTGATATTTTAGATTGGAGCCCTTTAGATATTTCTGGTGCCTGTAGTCAGCTGATTGTATTAAGCATGTTTATTAAGATTTTCTCTGTGAACATTCCAGCCTTTCCTTTCATTGCATTGAAGTTTTATTACACTGACAGGTGCTACTTATTCCAAATTAAATTGTGCACAGTTTTGGTTTGTGATTTTGGCTGAAACACTGCTGGGAATCCGCAGCCTTTGGTTCTGTATCTTATCTCCCCACTCAGAACAACAAGAACAGAATGTATTAGACAACTGTGTTAAATAGTACACTGGAATACATTGCACAGAGTCCCAAAGGGGAGAAAAATACATTAGTGGGAAGGAGGTGAGTGTTTGCGTGCGCGTGCATGGGTATGTATGCATATGTGGTCTAGTGTAACTGATACAGCTCAACTGTCTTTCATGAAGCCACACTGATTTACACACTTTTATTTATTACTTGTATTACAGTAGCACCTCAGTCCAGGATTAGGGCTCAATCGAGCTGGGCGCGATACAGGCAAGTAACAAAAGGGAACAGCTTCTGTCCCAGAGAACTCATAATCTGAATGACAGACCAAAGGGGGACAAACAGAGGTCAGGGCGGCTGGGAGCATGAGGTAAAAATGAAATGATAACGGCAGTGACAACCTGGCCTGTATGTGGGCGGAGGTTGGAGTCTAACAAGTAATCATTCCGCTCTAGTCCACTTTATTCAAAGCATAGCAGATGTGCTAAGTATTCTCAGTAATTACTATAATGGTGATATTCTGCATGCATTTACTGACTGCTCCCAGCAGCGCAGAGTAAAGCTGACGGGGTCAGTTATTTAGTTTGTCAGAGCAACACAGAACAAAATTCTGTATTTTATTGAAACTGATGTTTAGAAAAAGTAGTTTAAAAATGTGGAATGGCAAAGCTGCCAAGATTACTGCCCTGACAGTCAAATGACACGTAACATACACATATACATAGATACCGAAGGCGATGGTACGCGGTGTTACAAATTATTGAACTTTGTGCGCATGTGATCAGTGCACAGTCTGAAGAAATGTATCGCTATTAGTTTTGTTATGAGGGTTATTTGGGGGGAAGCTGTTGCAAACAGCAAGAAAGTCTGCTCCGTCTTAATTCTCCAATGAGAATGAGTTGCTTCCTAGGAACTTGGCCTCAGTGTGTTGACTGAGATTTCTGGAAGAGGGGATTGCCGGTTTGTTGTTTGTGACAACCTCTGTTCAAGGACTGGTGTATAATGTGAGATTAAATCAAGAAAATATTCTAATTCTGCATCACTATTTCTCTACCAGCTAGAAACCAACCTGCCAAGCCTGAACAATCTGCTACCTCTTTGCAGAGGGGCAACATTCTGTTAGGTCACTGAACTGAAACCGTTGTATTTTCTTTGAGAAGCAGCGATATATAAGATCTGCTACTCTGGTTGAGCCCACCTGGGGTCTCGTGTCGGCAGTTTTTGGAGGGCCTTAACTAATACAGCTCTGTTCTGATGTTTTTGAGGCACAATCTGAATTTGCGCAGACCTGAATGGCACTTATCCACATGCTGTGGATTGTAGTCTACCATACACCCGGGAGACAAAGTTCTTCTCTGCACTTCCCTATCCCCACAGAGGAGCACTGCCCCCCATAGAGTTAAATCTAGCATTAGAAGCTAATAAAATGTACATGTGTGTTTCTTCTTTTTCTTTTGGCTGCTCTATACAATTTGGATGTTTCATTTGCATTTTCCCCTCTCTCCTTGGCTTTGATGACTGCTCTCCTTCTGTTGTCTGCAGGACATGGAATGATGCAGTCTGGGAGCTATCCCAGCTCCTTCCTGTTAACTTGACTGTACATATTTTTCAAGTGCTTCATTTGCAGCAAAGCAACCTTTCATCTGAAGAGCATTTCAGATTAAGGATATGCTTTTTAAAAACGTTTAATTTCCCCTACTGTGATTTCCTTTAAAGTTCTAATTAATTGGGCACAGTAATGAAATCTGTACACTGGAGTGTTTTAATAAAACCTTTTTGAGCTACAGAAGGACCTAATAATGAATCTACCACAATCCAGTATTGAGGCTGAAGAGAGTTAGGAAACCTCCATTAGAAATTATTTTGGGAGCTGTTGTCAGCGCTCCTCTCAATGCAGCATTGCCACGCCAATATTTGGTGCTTAATGCTAACAAAGCATCAGGCTAACCAGCAATTGAGGTTTGTGCACAATGCTGTTTCGCTCATTATCCAATGGCTGGAGAAGTAATGCAAAACACAGCTCACGGAAAAACCTCCCAATGAAAAACAGCTTACAACGGTTTTAATTCTAAAATAACCCACTGCTGCTGGTTACTTAACTAAGTTCTTTAATGGTCAGCAAACAGTTGGTTTTCCAGATAATTTAGCAGCCATCCAACATAAAGGTTACACTCATTTTCCTGTTTTTTGGCAGTCATATTAACGAATCTACAGGACAGCTCATTCCATAGTAGGGATATTTTCTTTATTGGCAGCCGTAACTATTTAGCATAATTAGCTATTTGACTGCCCATTAATGTTCAGAGTGAGTCATTCATGTGAATCCCACCGCACGTGGATCTGGATGTGTACCACAGATGTGAGGGGACGCTGGGAATAATGGCATTCTGCATGGAACTACTCATGCTCTCGTTTCGCTTCCCATCAGAGAATGCAGAAATCAGCTTTGTTCGTTATTATTGTTTACTGCCAAACAAAGCCGGCTGTGCTTGTCGCTCTGTGACGCACAGGGGAAGTCAAAGTCCCTGCCCCAGAAAGAATACAATCGCAAGACACCGTTACCAAATCCCTTTAACACCGCAAATTAAACTCTTTGCGGGGACTCATCCCGGAAGGTTTCTCATTTGGATGATTAGAACCGAGTTTGCCTTTTTCACCCACAACCTGTGATTAAAAAAAACACTTTCCCTCTAAGTACCTGCTCATCGCAATGAATGCTGAGCTTTGGGCCTCTGATCCAGTCTGCAGGTAATCAAGTGTTCAGTCCTGCAAGGTGCTCAGAAGCCACGCCCCTGATCCAGCTAATCTTATGTCCTTAACTTCAAACATAACCTGTTGTCTTCAATGAGACTACTTACATGCTTATATAGTGCTTACGTGCTTTGTTGGATCAGATCAGCAACAAGCCCTACATTTTCAAAGGGCGAGTAAAGGCTCGATTCTGCCACATAAGTATCCCTACAAATCAACTGGTGCACAGGTGTGTACACCAACTGTCCAAGGTACACAGCCTTGCCACACAGCACAGTGCATGCCACGGGCCTTTGCACATACAGCTACCTTACTGCCACTGGAAACAAGGCCTTGACAGCTTTGAAGACTTGCAATCACCCCAAACAGTTTTAAGAGAAACCTGACTTCCCAATGTGAATATGATGCTCATGTAAGTACCAGTGGGCTCCTATGGAAGACTGCCCATTTTAAAAATACCAAGACGCCATCTTCTTGTCAAGAAGTCTTCTCATTGCAGTTTTTATAATTCATCTTAATTGGTCTTTCCTGCTAATCAGTAAAAGTGCCAGCGAACCAAACAATGCAATCGAAAGTTATATGGAGTCACTGATTTTATATAGTCCCATATAACATAGGCTATTAATTGTACTTGATTGCCTATTCCTGTGCTTACCAACAGATATATCACCTTGAAAGAACTACAGGATATTTGCCTTTTCCTGGGGAGAAGGATCGAGCGCATTCTTCCACCTGATTCAGTCTACACTTACACAAAATATAACCAGAGCCATCTCTAAGAAAACAGGAGGAAGACACGGTACACACAGTACATTGTTTCAAGAGAAAGATAACCAGCCAAGTCTGGTGTAATCCCAGAGGGCCAAACTCCTCCCTGGTGTAACGTGACTGAAGTCAGTGCCATTACGCGAGCAATGAATTTGGCCCAGAATGTCTAAGAGCTTTAGCTGCACATAGAAATACTCTTTAGCCCAGTTCACTTTCAACATCCCCAACAGCTGCACCACTTCTGCTGCATAGATAGCACTGTGCCAGCATTACTGAGATAAAGCCCCTGATTTCAAGTTTATCACTTGGCTATAAACATTGATTCTGAGCAGAATCTTGGCCTACAAGCTATTTGGCCCTGCAGCTTTAAGGAAGTAAACTGAGTAAGAGCAGCACTGGCAAAGGAAGGATTGCATGGCAGAGGAATTGTGCCTGGGGAAATTATTCCCGCTGACTGTGAAAAGTTAGCAGAGATAGCCAAAGCAAGCATGTAAAGCATCCTAGCCGTGGCATCTCTAGCCATATGGACTGGCCAATAATGCTCCTTCCAGAGACCTTTTCTGACTGTCATTAGTCAAATTAGGATTTGTGACGTGAAGTATCCAAATTGGATGGCGGCCACTAATGAACACACATTGGCCAGACAATACAACGTTCAGGGAGCAGAACTTCCAAAAAGTCGTCCAGAGCATTTATCAATAACACTGCAACCAGAAATATACCGATGGCTCTCAGGGAGCCAGACAAAATGAGATATGTCTTATACCAAGCACAGAAAACACAAAAATGAATGCTGGGAGGTTGATAGCCAACTTGTCGAACAAACAGGAATTACTGAGTGCACCTTACATCTAATATTACATCTTTAAACGTTTCCAGGTCTTCCCACTGCCATATACTAATAATAAATATAGTTTCTTACCTTTACATTAGACAGATGAAAGTTATTCATTCCACCAAGAGACAATCCAGGGAAATCACATTGGAAGACAGTGAAAGAAAGGAGAGAAGAAAAGAGGAGAAATGTATTAGTTTTTTGAGGGAGGGTGAAATATTTTCACTTACGCTAATTGATTTAAAAGAGTATCTCAATAATATGAACATAGCAAAGCCTGATATCAGGCTCCTGATTTTAACAACTAGCGTAAGATGTGTTTTATGGCAGATATCTGTGCATTCAGTGTATGTTTCATAATGTCTGTACGTTAAGAGTATCAGCCTCCAATACCATAAGCCTGTTTCTGGGCAAATGACTGATTTATTTCCATCTGTTGATCTTTCTCTCCCCCTCCATATAGCACACATGATCATGAGATGTGAATGGTGACCATGCATAAGAGGATACCTAGTTAAGTCCTTCTGTTCTGTCAGATCCCATCACTTTTAAGGAGTTCTCTATATAGTGCCAGTTTATCAGATCATTACTACTTGTATTCCAGTAGCGTTCAGAGGCCCTAATCAGGATCAGAACTCTATTGTGCTAGGCACTGTGCAAATACCGAAGTGGCCTCTGCCCCAGGAGGTTCACAATCTCAGCCAGGAACCTCTAAATCCACTGTTGAATTCAGCTTGATTTCCAGATTTGATTAAAGCGGTCTTTGATGACAAGAAGTCACCAACTCCAATTCAGCTTTAATCAGCATATGATGCAGTGGTTGTGTACTCAAGATGCTTCCAGTGAGAAAACCTGAGTAACCACAGAAATCAGTCATTATGGGTCTGCAAAACAGTGATGGCTCAGTCTCTTTTTTAAAAAAATAGGAAATCAAATCTACAGCCTCATCCAAACACGTCTGGTGATTGCTGTATAAGAGCAGGGCATTCTGGGAGTCGGATCTCAATTCACAACACACCAGAAATAGGAAACAAATGTTTGCAGACTTTTGCAGCTAAAAAAGGAAGGCAGCACGGTCAGGACTCCTAGGTTCTGCACCCAGCTCTGCCACTGAGCCACTGTGTGACCACAGGTAAGTCACTTAACTGGCTACCTTCAGTTTCCTCAACCTGTAAAACGAGAGTAACAATACAAGGCGCTCAAAGCCATGTTATCAAAACTTAGATGCAGGAACTGCATGGAAAACACAGGGAAAAGAAGCGTCTGTGCTAGACATTGTGATTTCCAGATTGAGACCAGTACAGTAAGTGCACAAAGGTCAGAACACACCAGCTGCCTCTCCTCTCTCACTGCACCCACAAGCAGACACCAGCATAACTGTTATGCGGCATCAGAAGGGAAGACACTCAAAGTGGTAGTGCTCCTTGGAGGTCCTGGGGACCACTGTGCCCTTCTGTAGTACTCTGTGTCCCTTGGAAACGCCTCCTGGGCACTTCAGGGCTCAGCCAAGCTCTTGCCACCACCTTGATGCTGTATAGAAATGAAAAGCTTCTGCAAACCCAGAGGCAGTGGCCCTTACTAAGAGGAAAAAGGCAGATTTACAATAGAAAAGGCACTGCAGCAAAGAACAGAAATGCAGAGACAGTCCCAGGCCATGACCGGCCACTACTGAGAATCCCCTCATTTGCTCTCCTTTGAGATTTTTTGTTTTGAAACCTATTTCTCCTTCCTGTTGATTCTGAGGAAATCTAGAGAAGCTGACCCAACCTGGCCCACTGAATCCATCTTTGAAAAGCATATTCTGAAGGCTAGTAAACTGCTGAGGAAGAATTCAAGCTGAGTTCATCTGTCACCTAGTGTCATTTTACTATGACATTTTCCTACTTCTCTTATTGCTCTTCCTCTCTCCTGTGCTGTGCAAAAGGCCCGAACAAGCAACACAAGCTGCAGTCGACGTTTCAAAATATCTCAGCACAGGAATCTCAGCAAGACGGACAGACCAAAAATATCAAACCGCACCACCCTGAAACAAAAGGCAGGGCTTTCAGCACCAGCTGAACTCTGCTCTCCAAGAAACCAAGGGCAGCTTTACCACTGACTTCAATGGAAGCAGTGTTAAGCCAATGCTGAGCGATTTTAAAAATCTCACCTTACATTTTTTTAAACATTCCCCTGGTGCTAGACTATGACAATAGTAAAAGCCATGTACTAACTGGAAGACCTTTTGCAACTACACATCACTTTCATCTTCAGAATTCCAAAGGAGCTATTAGCATCATTAAAAAAAATCCCTGCCTTGGATACAATATAAAGTGTTAATATGCTGAACACAAGAAGCCAAAAGATTAGGCAGAACAGCATGCTAATGCACTGGCCTATTCGCTTAACAAGTATAGGACTGAAAAGTGCCTCAAGGCAAAAGTGAAGTGAGTTTGTTTACTGCCTCCTCTATGGCACAGTGTTTTCAATTGCACAGTCATGTCAGAGAGATGTGACAAGTGACTGGCTGTACATTTCTGTCCTTTGCTAGCCTTCACAATGCAGGCACTGTAACACTGAGAGACGAAACAGCTTAAGCCGACTCTTTAGAAGGCACTTTAATGGAAAAAAGCTCAGGCGTTATCCTCAGGATGGAAAAATAATTAATTCAACATAGAATATTTAAACTTGTATTACCATCACATTGTGACTGATGGGATAGGTCTCTAAGCTAACTGCCAGGAGGCAGGAAAAATGTAATATATCTATTCTTGTCTACAAAGTATCCAAGAAACTCAATAGGAATCCACCCCAGCAAATATAAAAAACCTAATTTATGTTCAAGGACACAGCAAGTTGCTCTGCTATACATGGAAAACTGTGCAGAACAAACAGCACTAAAAGGAACCACAGTTGCACTTCCAATAGGACCAATCCTGGTCTCCAGCGATTATATAATAATGGCTGGTTTCTTGGAAGTTTACTGACACAGCAGACCTTGAGGCTCCTCTTCAAAGAATCTGCTCTTCCACCAATGTGAATGTGGAGGGAACAGCTAAATGGCAGCGAGCTATTCATCCAAACACACACCCAAGCCATGGCCGTAGAATCACAAACGTAGGACTGGAAGGGACCTCAAAAGGTCATCAACTCCAGACCCTGAGCTGATGCAGGACCAAGTAAATACAGACTATCCCTGACAGGCGTTTGTCCAACCTGTTCTTAAAACCCCCACTGACAGGGATTCCACAACTTCCCTTGGGAACCTATTCCAGAACTTGACTAACCTTATAGCTAGAAAACTTGTCTTAATATCTAACCTACATCTCCCTTGCTGCAGATTATGCCCATTACTTCTTTTCCTACCTTCAGTGGACATGGAGAATAATTGATCGCCGTCCTATCTGAATGATTCAAGATATGGGGCTTCCAACATTTTCCTTGGGAAGCTACTCGGCAAAGCAGTTTGGGTATCCACGTGTATGGTTGGTATCCACAGCATCAGGGGAAGGATGATTTAGAGCACTAGCCTAGAATGTGCAGATTTAGGTTTAGTTCCCTGCTCTGCCACAGCATTCCTACATGATCTTGGACAAGACACAGCCTCTCAGTTCCCTATCTGTAAAATGGAGATAATAGCATTTCCTTTCCCACAGGGATGCATACATTAAGTTGGTGAGGCGCTCAGACATTGTGGCAATGGGTGCCAGATAAGTGCCTAAACCCAGATAGCAAAGACGGCAGGATCATGTTCACCCACTGAGTGCCACTTGCAATCCCACCAACTCCGAGACTCAGCTCCAGTGCAATTAACATTTGCACATTGCGATTCTGAGATTTGATTGTCTTAAATGAACAGCAAAGATAGAGCTTGAAAAGCCATGTATGAAAAACTGAATTTGACACATGTCTCGGAGCACACAGGATAATATTGTTCGACCTTGGATACAGAGCAAGGTCAAGGTCATTGTCATCTGATACACAACAAGAATAAGCCTGTGCTACTCGTGACCGGAAAAACTGCTGGATGCCTTTCTTCTGGAATATCCTATGGATCTGGCCATAGATCTAAGCCACATCTACACTACAGCTGCAACTATGCCACCATATTGTAGACACTACCTATATAAAACAAGAGATTTTTCTCATCAGTGTAGATAATCCCCCTCTCCAGTGGCAGCAGCTAGGCTGACAGAACAATTCTTCCATCAATCTAGCCGCATCTACGCCGGGGGTAAAGTCAGCTTAAATCACAGTGTTGAGGAATGTGAATTTTTCATACCCCTGAGCGATGTAACTAGGTCAATCTAAATTTTAAGTATATGCCAGTCCTGAGACTTGTAACAAAAGGAAGAGGGCACCATGGTCCTTGTGAGAGGAGAAAGAAATTGCAGTGAACACAGAACCTCCTTGATCAAAGAGCTGAATAGGTTTTCCTGTCTGTCTGCCTCTGTCCCTATCACCCACATATGGCCTGTTACATAAAATGGCTGAATTTGCTGAACTCTGTGCTGAGAAATGGTAGCAGCGAGGCCATGCAGGTTCTGTAAGGTTCTCCCTGAAGTTATTCACTCCCACGAATGGGCACGAGCGAATGACGAACAGCTACTTTTCATGCTTTTTAGACTGGGAGCTCTTTGGGGGAGGAATCGTCTCATCTCAACTGCCTGGAAAGCACATGGCACTTTGCAGATGCTATTGCAAAACAAATAATAAAATGGGGAAATAATAGGTTATCCTCACAGGTGGCTGCTTCCTGGGACCCATGTCAAAGGCCAGACCTGTCCAAACTGCAACCACCGAAATGTGTTTTTAAACCAGATTCAGAGCAAGATTGTAACAAAAATAATCCAAAAAACAACCCAACCTATTCAGGTTTCACAATCCCACATCCTGTTTTACCATACAATCAATCAACCAGCAACAACGGCAGCTCAATTTTTTGTTACACTGTACTTATTGAAGCATTTTTCCACATTTAATCTCTCCCCAGTTTAAAAGCATACCAGTCTCTAACTTTATTTTTAGTTGGGACAGTTGGGCCCAGTGGGAATTTTAAACCCAGCGTTCTCCTTCAGTGAATGTCAATTCTATTTCTCCCTGGGCACTGGTAATCTTCACCGCTCATCTTGTTATATTTCTCTTTCAGTTTTCTCCATCTTATGAACTATTTAAGGCAAAGGAAAAATGTTTTAATTGAACATTTGTGCTTAAAAATATTAAGGGATCGACAGTACTTAGCAATGAATTGCACTGGATTGCTACAAGGCAGGTTCAATACTGTAGCTTGCTACTTAAATTTGCATGATCAGCTTTGGAAATGAGAGACCAAACTGGTGTGAGTTCATTCATCACTTGGCCAGATCTAGTCCATTCAGCTTTTACTGCCTTCTCTATATTCCAGTCACCAAACAGACAGGATAAAGTCGAGGTTTAGGTCTCACAGTTCCTCTGCATCCCTGCCTTGGATTTATTATTCTGAAGAGTTCAGTAATATGTGTGGACAATGGCAAAAATAAAAAGCTTCTTGCCCATGATCTTTCTTATATCATCTTTACGTGCCGATGGGAGTTTGGAATACACAACACTCCATCTAGTTTTAATGCCAACAGCAAATTACCATCTACAGATCCATCATGAAGTAGAGCCAGAAGGGCTGGCCTGACCTACTACCTCTTTTCATCATAAGGTGGTCACGCAAGTAAAACAGAAACTCAGTCCTTAACCACTCCCCTCCCAATGAATCGTACAAACTACGTTACAAACAGCACTATGTTAATCTCCTGAATTTAGGTGCAACATCCAGAAAAACAATGCTTCTTTAGTTTGTCTTGGTAATCACAGGCGGTAATGTTTCCATCCTCTCAAAACAGACAAGTTGGGTCATGGAAGGACGCTCTGTGGATTAACTCCAGGATTTGGGACATCCCACTCCCCATCCCTGGGATAAAGGGGCAGACTGAGGTTGTATCCAGAGCTCAGTGTACTTCAGTTATTGTTTGCTTTCCTAAGGCCTTAAAACACCTCTAATCTACACCAGAGGAGGCAGTCCCCTGCATAGAATATGCAAAGCTCAAAAGCTTGATTTCGGCTTGGCTTAAACCACCCTACCGTGCTCCGTTTCCATGCCAAGCACAGGAACTGGGGCCCAGTCCTCAAAGATCTTTAGATGCCTAACTCCCTTTGATATCAACAGGAATTATGTATCTAAATATCTCTGGGGATCTGGGCCCAAGTAAATGAGATTCAGGCCCAACGTTCCTAGGCTAGATAGTACTTGTTCATCTACATCAAGGGAAATCTATTATTTTCCAAAGTCCAAATTTCTTGATCAAGGTACAGTCAAGATGCAGACTCCAGATAAAATAAAAATACTATTTATTTTATTATAATGGTTATGAATAATACATAAATAAAAAGATTTTGAGGTCCACTCAAAAGCATCTGGTGTTCCATGTTTGACCCGCAATCCATCTATTGACTACTCTGGTCTACGTAATCACAGATGAAAATGCTTAACGTGTAATTTCTACCAACTATTAATGCAACCAGCTCTGCAACCTTTAAGTGCCGAGGAGCAGATGATTTTAGAGCATGTTGGCTTCAAGCTGGCTAAGCTGAGAGGCTGATCTGCAGATGCGCACACTAAAAAAAAACCACACACTTGCATCAGAAAGTCATTGTTTTGCTAAATCCAATTACAGGTGTCACACAAGCCAGACAACATATATGCCAGAGGCTAATAATATTACAACCAGGTGCTCTGAGACATCATCGCTTACAGCTGCTGGGTGTGGAACAAAAACATTAGAACAAAATACAAAAGCAAAGTCCACTTTAAATATTGTGACCAGGCATTCAGCCTTAAGACAGCTCTGGGGCAGAGTGCCCCTTTAACTATGAGACGCTTTACCCCCTGGGCCCATAAAGCAAGGTCCCACTGATGCTGAGAGATGTGGGACTTTTTAAGTGAAGCCCCAGCAGGTTTGCAGAGTCCCAGCTGGGCAGGCGTCAGCTGGCTGCCACAACCAGGTGCAGCTAGGCTTGCTAGGGCCAGAAACTTAAAGGGAGGCAAGGCTAGACCAGGGAACAAAAGGGGATTTTGCTTCACAGAAGATGTGGTAGGGAGTGCTAGAAACAACTCAACAATACGGCCCGGTTTTCCATTGCCCTGAACAGTCATTTACATGAGGTCAAAATGAGCCTCAGTTCAGGATTCTTCCGTGGATTCAAATGTGGCAGGATTTTATATCAACTTAGCGTATGTGTGGTGGAAGTGGATTCCTAGTGTTCAGAGAGGGCTGTCTTTGGTGAAGAACGTTCAGGAAAGGAATGCAGCCAGTGACTTGATGGGGTTTTGAAACCTAAATCCCTGGAAAGCGATCTAGTTTTTTTTTTTACATTTAGCCTGGGCCTCCTATGCAGTTATGCATAATCCTGCCTCTGGTGAATGATGAAAACTCAGACAGAACGAAGAAGCGCTTACATTTGCCCATTTATGACTGTAATCTGATTCATTTACAATCACAACAGAGAAGGAGACGCTCTTCATATGGTTAGAGTGACTTCAGCTACAGTGCTGGCTGCAGGCATCAAACGCTCTGCATATATAATTGATACCACATACGTGCAACAACCCATAAAATATGATTTCTTTGCTCCAGCAATTTTCATGGGGAAGAAAATAACAGGAGAAGGATTATAAATATGAAAACTGAGGCTAAGCTGTAACTTAAATTGCACCAAGATCAGAAACTGACAGCCCTATCTTGAAGCAGCACGGGGTTTATAAGACAGCCCTGTTCTGCCCTGTTTTAAAACCATTGCAACCCCAGTGCAGTGACCGGCCAGAATTTAGGTCCACAGTTGTAATCCTGCTGATACAAATCAGTCGGACAGAACCACACATTAAGCTGTAATTTTATTTTTTTCCATACTTCCTTCCCTGCCTCTCTCTCTAAAAGAGAGACACACACGCTTTTTATGTCTCCACTTCTAACATTGTCCTTCCATCGCTGACATCAGAGGACAGTAATATCGGAGCGATTTGGCATATGAAGTTTAGAGTCTGTCAAGAATGACGAGATCTCTGTCTCTCTTGAGGAGAACTCCCTCAAAATACCAGTACATTTCAATGCCCATTTTCTCTCAAGTAGGCTATTGTTATTCTCTGCGCTACTCCAAGCCCTTTCTAGAATTCAGTGTGTGTTTCCATAGTAATGTCAATCGCACCTACCCTTCATTGATTTTGACCAAAGAATAACTCTGCCTCAGCTAAGCCTTTATCTCTTCAGCATCATAAAATCAGCATGAGAAGTGAATAAGTATTTTGATTAATGCAGTCTGCAAGAGGCCTGTGGTGCTCATCAGGAGGCAATTTATAGTTTTATTTGGTGGCTAATTATGACATCTGAAAAAGTTAGTGAGAATCCAGCTCCCAGCTCTTGAACGTAAGGATTATTGCAGTAGCTTACAACTGACTAAGTCTTACACGCAAGAGGAGGGAGAGAGTGGGGGCAAATGACTTATCTGGCTTTAAGACTAAGCTTGATAAGTTTATGGAGGGGATGTTATGATGGGATAGTTTAATTTGAGCGATTGATTTTGGATTATCGGCAGATAAGTCTGCTCAATGGTCTGTGGGAATGCTGGATGGGATGGGAACTGAGTTACTGCAGAGAATTCCTTTTTGGGTGCTGGCTGGTGAGTCTTGCCCACATGCTCAGGGTTTAGCTGATCGCCATATTTGGGGTCGGGAAGGAATTTTCCTCCGGGGCGGATTGGCAGGGGCCACGGAGGTTTTTCGCCTTCCCCTGCAGCATGGGGCATGAGTCGCTTGCTGGTGGATTCCCTGCAGCTTGAGGTCTTCAAATCTCACTTTTGAGGATTTCAATAACTCAGTCATGGGTTCGGGGTTGTTATAAATGTGTATGGGTAGGGTTTTGTGGCCTGCCTTGTGCGGGAGGTCAGACTAGATGATCATATTGGTCCCTTCTGACCTATGAGTCTATGAGTCTATGAGTCTATGAGAACTGCTGTCAAGTGACTATGCACCTTTCCAAACTGAGTTGCCCAAGGCCACCCAATAAGTCAGTAACAGAGCTGGGACCAGAACCCAAGTTGCCTGAGTCCCACTCCAGTATGCCCTCCACTAGGCCACACCAGAAGCCAGGACAATGGTAGACACCTGAAGTCAACAACAGCGTTAACAGAGCATGTTCTTCATCATAACAGTTGAAGCTACTACAGCAATAGGGCCAAGATTTTCAACAATGGGTGGCCAAAAATCTGGGTTCCCACCATAGGATTTTCAAAGGAAAATAACTCCTTTCGCCGCCATGGATAATCTCACCCCAAGTCCCATATTCAGATGCATTCATACATGGCCTCATTTTTAAAAGGGTTGAGTGCTCAACACCTTCTCCTGAACTCAAGAGGAATTTCCAGGGCACTAAGATATAGAACCTAATTTTAGGAATTGCCATCAGAGATTGGATCAATTCTACATCTAAGATTTTCGGGGCAGAGACTGTCTTTGTTCTGCATGCAGCAAAATGGGGTCCTAGTCCTTGCCTAAGGCTCGTAGGCACTACGATAACACAAATAATAATTTTAAAAAAATCTAGTTCACTATCTTGTCTCTAACAGTAACTGGTAGCTTGTGCTTCAGAGGCAGGGGCAAGAAATATGCAGTGGGCACATATGGCACAAGCTGCCCCAGGGAAAGATTCTTCCCAACCCTTATAAATTAATGGCCGGGTTATGTCCCAATGCATGATGGTTTATTTCCCTTCCTAAATTCCTGTTTGCTTATTTATTCTTTAGCATTCACTTTTATAACTTTAATATTAAAGTCCTCATTTTTGAAAATTTTCACCCCAAGATTTGGCTTTTTACCTCACAGATTTTTTTTCCGGTCAATAAACTAGTGCATTTTGGACCTGGCAGTGCCAATGAAGCATAATTCTTTTGGACAACAAAAGGAAGACTTTCAATTTAATTATTTTGTGAATCTGTGGGTTCTAATTAAGCCCTAAAGCCAAAACAGTAAATGCAAATGTTCCTCCTATCGCACTTTCATTTAAAGTAGCAAAGCATTATCCTTTTCATTTTTCTCTGCATTATAACTAAGCATTTTATCATTAAAAATGAGAAGGGATATTAATGCAAGTGCCCCGGAAAACTGAATGCAGGCAGGATGATGCTCTGGCTGGATTGTAAATCTTCTAGGCTGACGTTAATAAAATTCTGTTTATCTCTAATGTATTAAAATAGTATTTTATAGGAAATATTCTGTGTCGCACAGAAAGATGACACATTGAACCCATTGACATTTAGCTAAGAGAATTTTTAATAGAATTGAGCTGGCCTAGTAGACAGGAAAAAAGGAACAAAATGCTAGACAAGTGAGTCCCAGGCGAAGAATTCATTTTGGTTTATGTGATATTAAATATCACTTCTCCCACCATGGTTAACACCTGTATTAGTCTTAATAAAATACATTTCTGCAACTTATTTCTCTTCTTCAAAACTCTGCATA